>OX465297.1:62295657-62633157 GCA_949987735.1 Leucophora obtusa
TCTAACTATTTTTACTCGGGTGGTGTTATTTAAGTAATATATTACTATATATGGTGCCATTTAAACCATATATTATCATATATGGTGCCATTTCAACAATATATGCTCATATATGGGACCTCATTAACAACATTTTTAATACAGTTTCAGATATAATAATATATGCTACTATATATGGTGCAATATATATTGATATATGGTATCATTTAAACAATATATTACCATATGTGGTGACATTTAAACCATACATTATGATATATGGTGCCATTTCAACAACATTTTTAATACAGTTCCAGATATGATAATATATGCTACCATATATAGTACCATATACTTTGATATATCGTATCATTTAAACAACCCGAATAAAAATAGTTGCATATAGTCATATATGTGATTAAGTTATATCTGTATAAATATACAGTTTTATCCGAAGAATGGCCCGATATATTTTTATAGATTGTTTATAAATTTTTATCTAATTGTATCAGTTTAGATCAGACCTGATTAAATTATGTGTTAATCAGATGAAATTATATCCGATTTTTGACTTGATGCAATTTTATCGGTTTATATGTAATGGTGTCAGGTTTGTTCGTAATTGGTTCAATTTTATATAAATAAAATATAATTGTATCCGACATTTACCTTATACAATTGTATTAACTGATATCAGGTAAAAATTGGGATATAACTATATAATTTTGTATACAAATTTATCTATTTGGACCTTAACTGATACCATGTGATACAAACCAATAAAATTGTATCAGGTCAAAAATCAGTTACAATTTCATCTGATCAACACATAATTTAATCAGGTCAGATCTAAACTGATACAATAAGTTAAACACTGATAAACAACTGATACAATTTTATCGGGCCATTTTTCGGATCAAATGGTACATGGATGACTCTAAGTTATATATTACCATATAAAGCTCCATATTATTTTTTTTAATAGGGAACATACCATATATGGTGCCATTTAAACAGTATATTGTCATATAAGGTGCCATTTAAGCAATATATGGTCATAAATGGTAACTCAACTACAATATTAACTGTATTTCAGAAGCTATTAATTGCATTTCACAAATTTTAAATGTATTTTAGAAATTATGGAATGTATTTCAGAAATTATTAATTGTATTTCAGAAATAATCAAATCTATTTCAAAACTTGTTGATTGTTTATCATAGCTAATAGAGAAAAATTTCTAAATTACATTTCACAATTTCTGAAATACAATTGATAATTTCTGAAATACAGTTTGATAATTTCGGAAATACAATTAATAATTTCTGAAACAGAATTGGTAAAACTAAACTTCAATTGACTAGTTCTGAAATACAATTCATAAATCTGAAAAATAATTGATAAGTTCTGAAATACAATTGATAAAACTGAAATTCAATTGATTATTTCTGAAATACAATTAATAAATCTTAAAAACAATTAATACAATTTAAATGGTGTAGAGCGTTAAAAAGATGTAAATAAAATTATTTTATTCAAAGATTTCAATTTAATAAAAAAATAAATATATAATTTTATAAAAAAATTTATAGAAAAAAAATTTTAATTTTATAAAAAGAAATTCATTTTGTAAAAAAAATGCATATCGAACTCGAGACCTTCTGAGTTTAAACCTTATTTTAACAAAATATTGTAATTTTTATAAAATCAGTGCTCTGCCAGTGTATTATTTTTTGAACAGTTGGCAATATATGTCTGGGATCTTATTTAATCCCAAATAAATGGAGATCTTACGTAGTACCAAATATAATGCGGCATCTAATTTTATCTGTCATTTTTATGGATAGTTTTAGATGTCAATCCCCAAATATATTGCTGTTTCTAATTCTATCTGCCATTTTAATACCTAAATAAATTGCTGGATCTAATTCGATCTGCAATTTATGGGAAAATTTAAGATTTTACCAAATCACTAAATATATCACTGGATTCAATTCGATCTGCAACTTATTGAAAAAGTTAAGATCTTACGCAATCCCGAAATATATTACTGGATCTAATTTCATCTGTTATTTTTTTCATAAATTTAGATCTTACGTAATCCCCAAATATAATCCTCGATATTATTCGATCTGCCGTTTTCCAGATAAAGTTAGATACAACTTAATCCTGAAATATATATGTGACTTCTCCGAGAAAAGGGACCTAGTGTGTAAAAATTAAGTTTTGAGAAGAACGCATTTAAAGTTTCATAACGCATTATCACTTTAAACACACCTTCAGTTGGGAGATGCGATTTGGTATGGTTAGGTGCCTCAACTCATTTCATCTTATTCTACACCCTTTTAGGTACCAGAATCCACTCTTAAGTCCAAACCCGTTTTTTGACATACTAGGTCCCTTTTCTCGGAGAAGGTCATATATACCTAGATCTACTTTTTCGCATAAATTTATATCCAAGTTTATCCCCATATATATTGCTGGATCTAATTCGATCTGCCATTTTTCTGATAAATTTTGATCCAAGTTTATCCCCAAATATATTGCTGGATCTAATTTGATCTGCCAATGTTCGGATCAATTTATATCCATGTTTATCCCCAAATATATTGCTGGATCTAATTCGATTTGGCATTTTTCTGATAAAGTTAGATCCAAGTTTATCCCTAAATATATTACTGGATCTAATTTGATCTGCCATTTTTCAGATCAATTTATATCTAAGTTTATCCACAAATATATTGCTGGATCTAATTGGATCTGCCATTTTTCGGATAAATTTAGAATAAATAGACAAATATATTGCTGGATCTAATTTGATCTGTCATTGTTCAGATCAATTTATATCTAAGTTTATCCACAAATATATTGCTGGATCTAATTGGATCTGCCATTTTTCGGATAAATTTAGATCTAAGTTAATCCACAAATATATTGCTAAATCTAATATTGATCAGCCATTTTTCAGATCAATTTATATCTAAGTTTATCCACAAATATATTGCTGGATCTAATTCGATGTGCCATTTTTCGGATCAAATTAGATCTAAGTTTATCCCCAAATATATTGCTAGATCTAATTCGATCTGCCACTTTTTCGGATCAAATTAGATCTAAGTTTATCCACAAATATATTGCTGGATCTAATTCGATCTGCCAAAATTGAGATCAAATTAGATATAAGTTTATCCACAAATATATAGCTGGATCTAATTGGATCCGCCATTTTTCGGATCAAATTAGATCTAAAAATATACCCAAATATATAGCTGGATCCGCCAATTTTCGGATCAAAATAGATCTATGTTTATCCCCAAACATATCATTGGACCTCCCAATTTTGAGATATAACTTGATCTTAGTTTATCCCCATATATACAATTGGATCTAATACGATATGATTGGATACACGCAATTTTGAGATCTAATTGGATCAGCTAGATATTACAGCAGATCTTAAACAATATCAAATTGGATATGATTAGATATTGCGCGAGATCAATTTTTTTTACTCGGGTTGCTTAAATAACAACATACATAAATATATATGGCACTATACATATTTTCTTATATTATCATATCTGGAACTGTATTAAAAATTTTGATCATGAGGTACCATATATGACCATACATTGTTTAAATGGCAACATATATAATAATATATGGTTTAAATGGCACCACATATGCTAATATATTGCTTTAATAACACCATATATAAATATATATGGCACTATATATAGTAGCATATATTATCATTCCTGCAACTGTATTAAAAATTTTGTTCATAAGGTACCATATATGACCATATATTGTTTAAATGCCACCATATATGATAATATCTAGTTTAACTGGCACCATATATAGTTATATATTGTTTAAATGATACCATATATAATTATATATTGCTAAACTGCCACCATATATATTAACATATAGCTCTATATACAACTATATATGCAATAAGATCACCCATGCTATGTAATATATAATCATATATACCATATCTAATATTATAAAGGCCGATATCTAATTAGATGAAATTATATATGGCATAATATAAGGAAAAATTTTGGAAAAAGACGTCATATATAATTATATATGGATATACATAACGACATGTCTAATTATATTATGTAATATATGCCATATATGATTATATATAATTTTTTTTACTCGGGAAGTGATATTAATTTATGATCTTGAGTCAAACTAAAATAACATTCATTTACTTAAAATAACAGATCAACTAAGAACATTTCCCCCATTCATCTTAAACACATTGACACGGTGCAAAAATATAATTTAATAACATACAATTAAATGTAACGGTTCGTTGTAATTCAAAAATCTGTGTTTATCATACACAGAGTTGAATATAATCAGCTGAGATATCTTAAGAATTAAGGTTCAAAGCAAAAAAGAGTAATAATAACAAAAGGATAAAAATAGCATTGTTAAATTTCGTTGATGTTAGTCTAAGTTGAGTTGTTGATAACAAACCCGATTTGCTTTCAACAGCCACATAAGTAGACGATTATCAAAATATTAACCCACTCAAAGGCGAAAGGCACTGATGATGGCTTTGTAGCGAAAGCCGAAAATGCGCATTCTGACTTGCTGGTCTTATCGAATTTTTTCAATAATTTTTATTCTTTGTAATTTACTTGTAAAAATTGTATCATTTTTCTTTGATTTGAAAATAATTTAAACAGAAAGTGATATTAATTTATGATCTTGAGCCAAACTAAAATAACATTCATTTACTTAAAATAACAGATCAACTAAAAACATTTCCCACATTCATAGATTTGATTATTTCTGAAATACAATTAATAATTTCTGAAATATATTCCATAATTTCTGAAATACAATTAATAGCTTCTAAAATACAGTTAATATTTTAGTTGAGTTACCATATATGACCATATATTGTTTAAATGGCAACATATATGACAATATATTGTTTAAATGGCACCATATATTGTATGTTCCCTATTAAAAAAAATAATATGGAGCTTTATATGGTAATATATAACTTAGAGTGATCCATGTACCATTTGGTCCGAAAAATGGCCCGATAAAATTGTATCAGTTGTTTATCAGTTTTTATCTAATTGCATCAGTTTTGATCTGACCTGATTAAATTATGTGTTAATCACATGAAATTGTATCTGATTTTTGACCTGATACAATTTTATTGGTTTATATCACATGGTATCAGTTTAGGTCCAAATAGATGTATTTGTATACAAAATTATATAGTTATATCCCAATTTTGACCTGATATCAGTTTAAAACTTTGATACAATTGTATAAGGTAAATGTCGGATACAATTATATTTTATTTATATAAATATGAACCAATTACGTTCAAACCGATAAAATTGTATCAGGTCAAAAATCTGATACAATTTCATCTGATTAACACATAATTTAATCAGGTCAGATCTAAACTGATACATTCAGATAAAAATTGATAAACAATTGATAAAAATATATCGGGCCATTCTTCGGATGAAACTGTATATTTATACAGATATAACTTAATCACATATATGACTATATGGAACTATTTTTACTCGGGTTGTTAAATGATACGATATATCAAAGTATATGGTACTATATATGGCAGCATATATTATCATATCTGGAACTGTATTAAAAATGTTGTTCATAAGGTACCATATATGACCATATATTGTTGAAATGGCACCATATATGATAATATATGGTTTAAATGGCACCATATATAGTAATGTTTTACTTAAATAACACCATATATAAATATATATGGCACTATATATAGTATCATATATTATCACTGTATTAAAAATTTTGATCATGAGGAACCACATACGGCCATATATTGTTTAAATGGCACCATATATAATAATATATGGTTTAAATGGCACCATATATGCTAATACATTGCTTAAAACTCCATATATAAATATATATGGCACTATATTTAGTAGCATATATTATCATATCTGAAACTGTATTAAAGATTTTGTTCATGAGGTACCATATGTGACCATATATTGTTTAAATGCCACCACCCAGCAAAATATTGGTAATGACACCTCATTACTATCTGCATTACCAAAAATGATATATCATTACATTTTGCATTATTTTATAATATAAAATAATGACTTCATAATAACGGCCTATTATATTCATTGTTTCTAAATATAAAATAATGACTTACTCGTAATAGTTTAAATAAGTACTTTTTACACAGTTAAATTTTATTCATTTTTATTTATTATATGTAAATATGTTTTATGTTTAAATTTTTATGACGAGTCCTAAAATTACACACTAGAGAAAACTCAATTTTTTCTGAATGTATTTCCTTAAGCTAATAGTAAAGGGTTCTTCAATAAGAGCGCTACAAAAGTTTTTTTAAATAAAACAAAAACGGTTTTGGATATCAATGAAATTCTTTATTCCTGTGAAAGTACGTTCGATGCCATTATGTATGGAAATCGATCTCTTTTGCATGGCCACCACGGGCACGCTTGCAGAAGTCCAGACGCTGAACCCAATTTTCGACAGTTTTCAAGCATAAATCGGCCGATATACGTACGAAGTTCATCAATCGTCGCTGGCTTGTTGGCATAGACCGTAGATTTGACCCCCACAGGAAATAGTCCAACGGCGTCAAATCGCACGACCGAGGCGGCCAATCGACTGGACCATTTCGTGAGATAACACGTTCTCCAAACTTGGTTTGCAATAAATTGATTGTGACATTCGCTGTGTGGCTTGTGGCGCCGTCCTGTTGGAACCACATGTCCTCTAAGTCCATATCATCCAATGGCCAAAAATATTCGGTTATCATTGAACGGTAGCGATTCCCATTCACAGTAACGTGCCGGTCTTGATCATCACGGAATAAGTACGGCCCAATGACGCCGCCGGCCCATAAACCGTACCAAACCGTAATTTTTTCGGGATGCAATGATGACTCATGGAGTACGTGTGGATTGCTGTCTGACCAATAACGCATATTTTGTTTATTGACGAAGCCATTCATTATGACGACCATAAATTGGACGTAGCGCTCTTAACGTTGAGGCCACTGACTCCGAATGTCGGTAGTAAATTTTAATAATTTCGACTCGTTGTTGGCTCGTATATCTTTCCATCATGAAATGGCAAACCTTACTGAAGAGAAATGTCAAAAGAGCGGTAAGAAATATGGCGCCGTTTGCTGTCCCTGTCTTTCTACTTTTGTAGCGTCCCTGTTGAAGAACCCTTTATTTGCTTAACTCCTTATTTTTAAGAATCAAGTAAGCAATCGGACAACCGCTTATAATTCAACTTTTTGTAAGCATGTGTGTAACCACTTATTATTCAAAATCTCATAACTACTTATTTCTCATTTTTTCGTAAGCGAGCGGGTAAGCGTGACTACTTATAAAAACGACCACGCCAAACAAAAATAATGAGTTTAGACGCCAAAAAATAAGTTGTGCGGAGCTATGAATTTCTATTATATAACCACTTATTTGGTAATGAAAGATTTTGCTGGGCATATATGATAATATATAGTTTAACTGGTACCATATATAGTTATATATTGTTTAAATGATACCATATATAATTATATATTCCTAAAATGCCGCCATATATATTAAGATATAGCTCTTTATACAATTATATATGCAAAAAGATCAGCCATGCTATCCCAGCAAAATCTTTCATTACCAAACAAGTTATTATATAATAGAAATTCATAGCTCCGCACAACTTATTTTTTGGCGTCTAAGCTCATTATTTTTGTTTGGCGTGGTCGTTTTTATAAGTAGTCACGCTTACCCGCTCGCTTACGAAAAAATGAGAAATAAGTAGTTATGAGATTTTGAATAATAAGTGCATACACACATGCTTACAAAAAGTTGAATTATAAGTGGTTATCCGATTGCTTACTTGATTCTTAAAAATAAGGAGTTAAGCAAATACTATTAGCTTAAGAAAATACATTCAGAAAAATTCAAGTTTTTTCTAATGTGTAATTTTAGGACTCGTCATAAAAATTTAAACATAAAACATATTTACATATAATAAATAAAAATGTATAAAATTTAACTGTGTAAAAGGTATTTATTTAAAATATTACGAGTAAGTCATTATTTTATATTTAGAAACAATGAATACAATAGACCGTTATTAGTAATACATAATCATATATTCCATATCTAATATTATAAAGGCCGATATCTAATTAGATGAAATTATATATGGCATAATATAAGGAACATTTTTAGAAAAAGACGTCATATATAATTATATATGGATATACATAACGACATAATATTTTTTTTACTCGGGTAGCTTAGAAGTTACAAAATTATACAAAATTTATTTTATTTAAAAATCTTTGAAAACAAAAAAGTTACAGTCATTTAAAAATTAAAATTTACAAAGAAATTTTTAATTTTAGCAAAATACTGATAAAGTCCATTTTCGAAGAACCTGTTCGCTGTGATATAGTTGAAATAGAGTCGCAATTTTTTGGCTCTCGAGGTTCACTGGTATTTACTTTCAAATGAATAACATAACTTTAAAATCGGTAACCATAAAAAAATGATTTTTGGCTGTCTTCCCAAAATATGGTCCACAGTGCGACGCTAGAGTGATTGTATTTATATTATTTGTAGCAGCAGGGGACTCAGCAGTATTTAGATTTTTAAGCAGATTGCGGCAAGCTGTATTGATGTTAGTTGGTTTAGCTGATAGATAATTTTTGTTGTAATTGGGATCATTTAAGTTTCTTGTATTTTCAAACAATGATAGATACATGTTCCGACCATTGAGGCTTAATCTTCTTTCGCACAATGGTGTGCTACCACCATCGTTCTTTTGATTAATCACACTCAGTTTATTATGATTAGATATGTTTCTATTATTCAGCGAACACGGATTTAGTGTTTCCTTCAGGGTTGGCAGGCAATACCGCTAAAATACCGTTATCGATTCAAACCCCTTTCAACTGACTACCGTTACCCCTAAAATACCGTTACCGAAATAACCGGAATACTGTTATCCTTAAAATACCGATACCGAAATAACTTAAATACCGTTATCCTTAAAATACCGATACCGAAATAAATGAAATATCAATACCCCTAAAATACCGTTACCGAAGCAAATGAAATATCGCTACCGTTATTTTTAATTTTCTGCTTTTGATAATTTCACGTGGTTATTGTGTACTTTTTGAACATTAAATTGATAAATTGGTTCTGTTTTTAATTTCGTTTGTTTTTTGTAAAAAAAATTGGGGGATACATCGAAATAACTGACTACCGTTACCCTTAAAAAACCGTTACCGATATAACTGAAATACCGTCAACCTTAAAATACCATTACCGAAATAACCCAAATATCGTTATCTTTAAAATACCGTCACCGAAAAAACTCAAATACCGTTAGCCTTAAAATACCGATACCGAAACAAATGAAATAGCGGTACCCTTGAAATACCGTTACCGAAATAACATAAAATATCGTTACCCTAACGATAACCGCATTCGTTTCGGTTATCATCTATGGTTTCCTTATTGTTTTAATTTTAGAAATTAACACCAATAAATACAAATTATTTTTTATTAATTTTAATTTTTTTTTTATTCATGTTAATATGTTTAAATACCAAAATTATTAAAAATAAAAAGAAACGAATAAAAATATTTGATTGTATTTAATTCGGTAGGAATTCATAAATAAATTCGGTTGTATCTACCGAAAATATCAATTCGGTCGGAGTTACCAATATAATGTTTTCTAATTTAGTAGGTATAACAGAAAATTTGGTATTCGTAATAAAATAAAATTAGAACTGCAACCGAATAATGTGATAGCCCGGTGAAAAATGTCCATATATGAACATTTATGGTTCAACCAAATATGTATGGATCCGAAAAATGAGGTAACACCTAAGTATATGTTCATATATGGACATATATGAACATATACATTTATTAAATATATGCGAATACATGCGAACGTTGCTGTCCTTTATTATAAGGTTGTACTATAGATATAAATTAATGTATGACATTCAAATTAAGCGCTACATATATTTTTTTATTCACGGCATTAAACGTAATTCCATATTTATCCATATGAGCTCCTTTTACACATAATGTATTCTTTCAAATATGTTCATATACGAGTCCCTTTTGCATAAATGGAATAACATATACTTCAATATTTGTCCATATATGAGTGCCTTTTCCATATATGAAATAACAGATGCCTTCATATATGTCTGTATACCCTAGTAAAAATGATTTTTGTATAATCAGATATGATTTTTATATAATCATTTATGATTTTTATATAATCATTTATGATTTTATACAATTATAACTTGTCGAGTATTGTGAAACATATATTTTTATATGATTATATCAGATGATATTTAATTATATAAAATTATATTAACCAGATCCACCATTTTCCGGATCAAATCATGTATGGGTTAATATAATTATATAAAAAATATATTATATGATCCGAAAAATGGTGGATCTGGTTAATATAATTTTATATAATCAAATATCTTTTGATATAATCATATAAAAATATATGTTTCACAATACTCGACAAGTTATAATTGTATAAAATCATAAATGATTGTATAAAAATCATATATGAATATATAAAAATCTTTTTTACTAGGGTATGAAATCTTTTTCCATATATGGAATCACATATACTTCCATATATGTTCATATAAAATCCATATATGTTCATAAAAAATCCATATTTGTTCAAATGTGTCCATACATAAACCATATATGAACATATTTGAGCGTATATGAACATTTTTCACCGGGAGTACATGTAACTACCAAAATTCGTTGGCAACAAATTCGGTTACCATAACGAATCTGTTGTCTGTGTGTGTAAAAAATTCAATTAACAATAGGGGTTTTCATATAAACTCGTAAATTCCTTGTAAACCTTGTATAAATACAAACCATATTTTTTATGTTTGGAGTTTGACATTAAACTCATAAACATACCAGGTTTTCACCGTTTACGAGTAGAATATTAGTTTATATGAAAACCGCTAAATTTTTAATATTTTATTTATTTATTTAAGAATCATGTTAATGTAGTATTTTTAAAAAATATCAGTTTTATATTTCTCCAGCCAAAATCGCCAGAGTTGCTACTGGCCTTTTTAAAAAAAAAAAAATCGACTGCCACTGTGCAGACTTCATTATTTATCGGAAAATAAAAATGTAAAGTAATTCTTAATGCCAGATAAATTCTCTAGTCCCTACCGTGGCCCGATTTTTATTTTTGTATGGCCTAATTTTGTAAATCACCTACACATCACTTCACTCACCTAACGCGGGGAATAAAAAATGTTATTTTATAAATCCCTACGTATTCGTGATTGATTTTCACGTTATCACTTAAATTGTCAAATACTTACATTTAAGAGTTGCCATCTTTCTGCAAAAATAGACAAATTTTAACTGTTTTTTGTTGGAATTTATATAATTTATTATAGGTATCTCTTAAAATAGAATAAAAATTAAAACAAAACAAAAAAAATACTACATTTGTTTCAATGTGCAAAATATCTTTAAAAAAAATGGTGGAGAAAATTAATCAAATCAGCGATTAATATTCTGCAAACCAATTTAATGATGCAAAAATTTCCCATTTGCAAACATTTTTTTTTTGCAAACTAAGCATCAAACTTTGATGTATGAAATTGATATTATAGTCCCTAGATTATGAAGTCAAAAAAACACACTTAAAAAATTGTAAAATAATCGCGGAACCCGAAAAAAGTTTTGTGGTACAAAAAATTAATTAAAAAACTTAATCAGCGATTTACATTCTGCAAACAAACATATTGATGGAAAAATTTTCCTTTTTTACAAATTTTTTGTCGCAAATTTTTTTCGGGATATTTTTTCTTTTTTTGTTTGCAATTAGCCGCCAAACTTCGTTGTATGAAATGGGTATTGTAGTCCCAGGATTACAAATTTAAAAAAACCGCCCCTAAAAAATTGCAAAATAATAGCGGAATGCGAAAAATACTTTATGGTAGAAAAAATTAACATTCTGCAAACAAATATAATGATTGAAAAATTTTCAATTTTGCTAAAAATTTTTTCGCTATTTTTTTTTGCAAACTAAGCACCAAACTTTGGTGTATGAAATTCGTATTATAAACCCTAGATTATGAATTAAAAAAACACACTTAAGAAATTGTAAAATAATCGCGGATCGCGAAAAATAAGTTTTATGGTACAAAAAATTAACTAAACAACTTAATCAGCGATTTGCATTCTGCATACAAATATATTGATGGAAAAATTTTGCAAATTTTTTTTCCGAATTTTTTCTTTTTTTCCAACTAGCCGCCGAACTTTGTTGTATGAAATGGGTATTATAGTCCCTAGATTATAAATTTAAAAAAACCGCACTTAAAAGATTGCAAAATAATAGCGGAACGCGAAAAGACTTTATCGTAGAAAAACTTAATTAAAACACACAATCAGCGATTAACATTTTGCAAATGAATATAATGATTCAAAAATTTTACATTGTCCAAAAAATTTTTTCGGGATTTTTTTTTTTGGAAACTAAGCACCAAAATTTGGTGTATTAAATCGGTATTGTAGTCCCTAGACTATGAATTTAAAACAACCACACTTAAAAATTTGCAAAATAATCGCGGATCGCGATAAAAGGCTTTATGGTACAATATATTAATTAAAAAACTTAATCAGCGAAAAAACGAAAATTGTTCACCAACATATTTGTTTGCGGAATGTAAATCGCTGGTTAAGTTTCTTAATTAATTTTTTGTACCATAAAGCAATTTTTCGCGTTTCGAGATTATTTTGCAATTTCTTAAGTGTGTTTTTTTTTCTAATTCATAATTTAGAGACTATAATACGAATTTCATACACCAAAGTTTGGTGTTTACTTTGCAGAAAAAAAAAACCGAAAAAAATTTTTACAAATTGAAAATTTTCGCATCATTATATTCTTTTCCAGAATGTTAATCGCTGATTGTGTGTTTTAATTAATTTTTTTAGCATAAAGTCTTTTTTCGCGTTCCGCTATTATTTTGCAATTTTTTAAGTGCGGTTTTTTTTAATTTATAATTTAGGGACTATAATACCCATTTCATATAACAAAGTTTGGTGGTAAGTTGCAAGATGAATTCGCGCAAAGAAAAAATTGTGGAAAAAGTAAAATTTTTTTAAGTAATATATTTGGTTGCAGAATGTTAATCGCTGATTAGGTCTTTTAATTAATTTTTTGCACTGTACTTTTTCAATAAAATTTTTTAAAAATAAAGTCGTGTTATAATTGTTTTTATGCCGCTAGATTATCTTATCTATATGTTTTTTTAGCATAATTATCGTTAATTACTCTTTTCTAGTGTTTTTTTTAAGTTTTTGGTGTTTTATTGCATTGTTTTTCATTCAAGACCTAAAAAATTCAAGTGATATATTTGACAATTCAAGTGGTCTAGTGATTTACAAAATTTGCTTTTTCATATTCAATTTTTTTTCAATTCAATTTATTTGTATTTTCTTTGATATTAATGGGTTTACAATTTTAAATATTTGTTTAAAGAGGTTAGAAATATACATTCCTTTTCTACTTTAACATTTTGTTTTTTTTTTTAATATTAATTATGAATGATTTTATATTATTTTGTTGTTGGAGGGAAGAATTTCAAGAAAAAACCTTTTTGAATCAGATCTTACAAACTAAAAAATTAAAACTAAGGTACTTGGGTGAAACTTATAAAGAGATCAACTCATTTATATGAGCGCATTGTGAGGATTGGCACCTTCTTAAAAAATTCTCAGTTAAATACTATAATTTAACATTGACAGTGGGAAAACCAGCAAGTGAATGCAGTCTTTGGGTTGAATAGTGCCAAGGCAGCATAAAAAACATCTTCAACAGCTTGTTTTGTGATACCTGAAGCTTTTTTGTATGACACTTTGCTGATGTAGACCAAACAGGGGAACAATAAAACATGATTGGGTGAAAAATAGCTTTAATTATTACCCAGTGTAGAAACGGTAATGACATATCATTATTTTTTGGAGTACCAGTAATGACACCCACTTACCTTCTGCATTATTTTAAAACATATAATAATGAGTTACTGATAATAACTTATTTTTATCATTATTTCAAATAGAAAATAATTTTTTAGATTTTTTTGAAAATTTTCTGAAATCTATTTTTAGACTCAATATTTTTTAAACACTGGTAAGGATATATGTAACCACATATTTTTTGATTTTTTGTATGTTGGCGAGTAAGCTTACTTGTGTGCAGCAGGTCAATTATGTTTTTATCTATTAAATATTACATGTCGATATAGCTCAGATGGTAGAGCAGTTGACTGGCAATCTGTAGACCCAGGTTCGATTCCCGCACCAGCAAATTTTATTAAAAAAAAAAAATACAATAAAAAATATTTTTTTTTATATAATTTATTTTTTTGAAAATCTATTTTTAGACTCATTATTTTTGTCAGTACTGGTAAGCACATAGGTAACGATATATTTTTTGATTTTTCGTATGCTGGTGTGTAACGACAACTCATTATTTTTCGCGACATCGCCATATAAAGGTAATAAGAAATGTAATAACAAAAGTAACTAGTTACCATTACCAAGTATGTAGTTACATAACCACATATCTGGTAATGATTTTCTACACTGGGTAATTTTTTGTTATCAATTGACAGTTTCGATTTTCTGTTTATTAAAGGGTATATGATTTGTGTGACTTTATTAATTTTATTCACAATATACGGAATGTGGTTTTTGAAATTTAATTTACTGTCAAGAACAACGCCTAAATATTTAACATTTTCTTCCCATGGAATACCGTTGTTGATGAAATGTAAAGGATTTTGTGGTGTGAAGCAAGATTTTCGTTTTCTCGTAAAGTAAATTGCTTTTGTTTTATCCGGGTTTATTAAAATCTTCCACTTGGTAAAATAATTATTTCGTTCAGTCAGGGCTGACTCTAAGTTGTTTATTATATTTACAGAATATATGTCTGAGCTTAGGATGGAGGTGTCATCAGCAAAGATTGAAGTTATACATCCAGGAAACGAAGGAATATCTGCTGTGTAAATATTGTATAAAACTGGCGATAAACATGAACCTTGTGGACATCCAGCTTTTATATTTACCTCTCGTGAATAAGTTTTTCCAATAAAAACATAAAACGACCTATCACTTAGAAAGCTTAGCACTATTTTTATTATTTCAATTGGGAAATTAAAACGTTTTAATTTAAAAATGTGGTCGTAATGCCAGACTGAATCAAAGGCAGATTTAATATCAAGCAGAACCATTCCTATTGATCTTCCATTTTCAAATTTATTTCGAATTAACTTTCTTATTTTCATAAGCGGCTGAGAAATATTGTGCTGTTTTCTAAAACCAAATTGTTGTGAAGGAAAAATTTCATTGGATTCAACAAAATCTTGTATTTTCTCCTTAATAATTTTTTCAAAAATTTTACTTATTGATGGTAAAAGACTTATTGGCCTGTATGATTGTGGGGATTCAGCAGGCTTGTTTGGTTTGGGAATTGCTATCGTTTTTGATTTTTTCCACTGATCTGGGAAATAACTTAGTTTTAAGCAAGCATTAAATATGTTTGTGATATATTTAATTCCCTTTTTTGGCAAATTTTTTAAACATTTGTTATTTATTTCATCAGTGCCAGGCGCTTTTTTGTTTTTTAGAACCTTTATTAAGCTTGACGTATTTTCGACAGATATATAGTAATTTTGGTTTATATGTATAGCTTGAATTTGTTTAATACTGTTAACGACATTGTTTATTTCAGAAATGGTTGTGTCATCGCTGAGATAATTTGAAACTTGGTTGTTTAATTCAAAAGTATTTGCTAATATCCCAGCAAAAACTTGGTAATGACTGTTCATTACTACATGCATTACTTAGATCTCATATCTCATTACCGTTTGAATTACTTTTAAACTGAATTTAATGACTTACCGTTAAAGCATTAAAAATCATAGCGATGTCGTAGTGCAATGGTTGGAGTGTTTGCCTGACAACCGTGAGGTACGCTGATCAATACGTGTCAGCTCTTTTTAAATTTATATTCAACATCTATTTATAGAACAGTTGATAAACTACTTACTGGTAACATCAGTGTAATAACTTTCCTCCAATGACATCACCATGTTAAAATAAGTAGTTCAGTAATTAAAAGGTAACTAGTGAACACTTAAGATTTCAATACCTAAAACTCATTACATGGTAATGAAAGGTTTTACTGGCATATTGCATTTTTCTTCCAGCGTGCAATAAGTTGTTGCGTTATCTTTCAAGATAGGAATATTTTTATGTTTCTTTTTTAATATTTTTGATAAATTCCAAAACGGTGATGAAGATTTTTCCAATGTAGATAGCATATTGTTCCCCGAATTGTTTCTATATTTGAAAATTTCATCGGTGATAGATTTATTTAGTCGAGTCATTTGTTGGTGATCGATTATATCCCTATACCTTTTCCAATTCCTTCTGTAAATATTTCTAAATTGTATTAGAGATTTTATATTATTTGGCAACGGTTTATTATTAACGATTTCTTTTCTTTTAGGTACACTGCAGTCGATTGCATCTTTGATTGTATTATTTAAATATGAAATCATTTCGTCTATTTGAGACTGATTAGATAGTACTACAAAATTTGGTGAATTTGGGAAATTTCTTTTTATGTATTGAGAAAATTTGCTTTATTATAGTTGAAGATATTATTTGTGGATTATTGGTTAAGAAAAAGTCTAACGTAGAAGGTCGTCTTCTAGGGTTTGTTTGAATGTGGGTACATTCATGGGTATAAACTATTTCCAATTGATTTGGTTGAAGCCTTTCGTATAGTATATTGCCCCAACTATTATTTGTTTGGCAGCCCCAATAACGGTTTCTGCAATTAAAATCTCCTGCTAAAATATATCTATTGTTCGGGTTTGTCAGCATACGAAGGTCGGAGATAAATAATTGTTTACAGTTTGTATTAGCACCTGCTCCTCCCGGAAAATAACAAGAGTATAAATGAACGGAGTCGTTTCCCGTTAAAATTTTTATTCCTATATGTTCAATTACCTTTGTATTTTTTAAAGGTAGTAACTCATGTGGGATATTTTTCCCTATAAGAATAGCTACACCCCCTCCTCTACCTTGCAGGCGGTCGTATCTGTAACAGTAAAAGTTGTTAGCTTTTAGACAATGCTTTCCATTTAAACCAGTTTCGCATAAAAGGCAGACGTCAATTTTATTTGTATTTATGAAGTGTTAAAGTTCATCCTTTTTAAAGCGAACACCTCCAGCGTTCCACAGAGTCATTTTAATTTCATTAGTGTTCATCGGGATAAAAATTTGTAGGCGACGCTAGTGATGACCTCAAATTGATCAGCACGTGACTTATGTACATTTGCTCAAATTTGTAATGAGCTCAACAGTAAGGGTTGTCAGTTCCTCAAATGAGAAAAGATTGTTGTTCAACTGTGGGTTGTTTTGTTGAGTATTGCCCCAGCTGTTTACATTTGGCGTTGTGACTTGATTTAAAGAGTTTGGAAAATTTGTACTATAGTTCATACTATTTATACCCTACACCACTATGTGGTCAGGGTATTATAAGTTTGTACTGATGTTTATAACACCAAAAAATATTGGTCGTAGACCCACCTTATAGTATACCGATCGGCTCAGAATTTTTTTTTATTTCGATTTAACGATGTCCGTCCGTCCGTCTGTCTGTCCATGCAATCTTGTGCGCACTCTACAGGTCGCAAATATTAAGATATTTTGATGAAATTTGGTACGCAGACCTATGTTGGCTCAAGGACGAACAAGTTTGATTTTGGTGAACATCGGTCCATGTTTAGACCTAGTGCCCATATAAGGGTCCTACCAAAATTATATTGTTTATACGCTGCAGGTCGTAAATATTAAGATATTTTGACGAAATTTGGTACACAGACCTATGTTAGCCCAATAACGCAGCCTATTGATTTTGGTGAACATCGGTCCATGTTTAGACCTAGTGCCCATATAAGGGTCCTACCAAAATTATACTGTTTATACGCTGCAGGTCGTAAATATTAAGATATTTTGATGAAATTTGGTACACAGACCTACATTGGCCCAATAACGCAGCCTATTGATTTTGGTGAACATCGGTCCATGTTTAGACCTAGTGCCCATATAAGGGTCCTGCCAAAATTATACTGTTTATACGCTGCAGGTCGCAAATATTAAGATATTTTGATGAAATTTAGTACACAGACCTATGTTGGCCCAATAACGCAGCCTGTTGATTTTGGTGAACATCGGTCCATGTTTAGACCTAGTGCCCATATAAGGGTCCCACCAAAATTATATTGTTTATACGTTGCAGGTCGCAAATATTAAGATATTTTGATGAAATTTGGTACACAGACCAATGTTGGCCCAAGGACGAAGCCTATTGATTTTGGTGAACATCGGTCAATGTTTAGACCTAGTGCCCATATAAGGGTCCCCCCAAAATTGGCTTGGTTACAAACTGCAGGTCGCAAATATTAAGATATTTTAATGAAATTTGGTGCGCTGACTCACATTATAGAAAATTTTGACACAAGCCTCATTTTAACCCATTCGAATTTCGGATCCAAACATTAGTTGGCTTTTAACCAGACTGGTGTGGGGTATTGTATAGTCGGCATGCCCGACTTTAACCTTTTTACTCGTTTGATTTAAACGTTGATAAGCCGGTCTTAAAGTTCTTTTCGGCTGGACACGCTGCTTAACTTCTATATATGATGCCCTATTAGGACAGTCTGGTGACATGGCTTTATGAGCGCCTTTACAATTTGCACATTTAACAACAGTGTGACAGCGCATAGAGAAAGGGACCTAAGGGTAAAAAAATCAATTTTTTTTTTGGTACACCAAAGATACACGTATTTAAATCTTTAAAATGGCTCTCCTATTCTATTTTGCGCGTCACATATATAAAAGAATAACGTTACTGTACCTTTTTGCAAAAAAAGTATCTTTTTCCAAAAAAGTACCTTTTTCCAAAAAAGTACCTTTTTCCAAAAAAGTACCTTTTTCCAAAAAAAGTACCTTTTTCCAAAAAAAGTACCTTTTTCCAAAAAAAAGTACCTTTTTCCAAAAAAAGTACCTTTTTCAAAAAAAAGAACCTTTTTCCAAAAAATGTACCTTTTCCAAAAAAAAGTACCTTTTCCAAAAAATGACCTTTTTCCAAAAAAAATACATTTTTCCAAAAAAAAGTACCTTTTTCCAAAAAACATACAGTTTTTCAAAAAAATGCCTTTTTCAAAAAAAAGTACCTTTTCCCAAAAAAAATTACCTTTTTCTAAAAAAATTTTCCTTTTCCAAAAGAAGTACCTTTTCAAAAAAAAGTACCTTTTTCCAAAAAACATACATTTTTCCAAAAAAAACACCTTTTTAAAAAAAATACCTTTTCCAAAAAAAGTACAAATAAAGTACTTTGTAAAAACAAAAAAAAATACCTTTTCCAAAAAAAGTACAAATAAAGTACTTTGTAAAAACAAAGTATTTCGTTTTTCCAAAAAGTACCATTTAAAATAATATATAATTTCAAAAAAACTACTTTTTTTCCTCCCACCACGGATATCACCACTAAAGCAAGGTTTCTTGATATTCGGCATAGGGTAGTACCATTTAAAATAATATTGTTACGTTTTTACCTTTTAAAAACGTTGGTTTATCTCCTTTAGATAAACCGGATTCTTTTCTATTGCAATCAAAATAACCAATCTAAATCCAGACACCAATTGTTACGTTTTACCTTCAAAAACGTACGTTTATTTCCTTTTAAATAAACCTGGCTGGCAATTAAAATTAACTAAAAACGCACACACACTTGTTGTTTACTATTTATTGTTTATTTCTTAACACTTTATTACTTTACAATTTCACAATGATTTACTAGAGCACAACTTAACTGTACAAACGCTACTGCGTGACTGACTCCTTAACACAAGTTGCAGCCCTTTTATAGTGTAATGTCTGCAATTGTAGAATGATCTCGAATGTTCCAGAGACACCCAGATTGTGTGTGTGGAATGAACTAGAAGGTTCCAGAGACATCCAGATTGTTAGCCATGGTTGTAGAACATACCAGAAGTTTCCAGAAGTATCCAGAGTATTCGTAGCGGAGACACCAACCAATTGGATTTTAGCCGAGACACAAACCACTTTATAATTAGCCAAGACACAAGCCACTTTATTCTTAGCCGAGACACAAACCAATTCACAGTATAACACTTTATAGCACATTATAGCATAATGTTGTATACTCAAATGTAGCGTTGCCAGATTGACAGGTTTAGTGAATCCCGTTTCTCGGGATATCCTGATTCCAAAATACCAGAACCAGATCAATCAAATTTCGTAACACTGCCGCCCACTTAAGCCTGTTCGTCCCGAATAGGCATAGATGTACCCTTTCCATATTTGGCTAGCCTCTCTAAGTGTACAACCTTCATTTTAGATCTTGTGCTGTTGTACTTTTGTATTCTATAAACTACGTCATTTAGCCTCTTGATTACTTTGTAGGGACCGTCCCAAGGAGTTTGTAGTTTAGGTGACAATCCTTTCTTTCGTTGAGGGTTAAAAAGTAGAACCAACTGGCCTTCGGTGAATCCTTCAGAATTTGCAGCTTGGTCGTATCTGGCCTTCATTTTATCGCTGGTCATTTTAATTCGGTTACGCACGAATTCATGAAGTTCTTCGAGGTCGTTCTTGCAGGGGTTTCCACCGTCTTCCTCTAGTGGTGTAGGTTTAACGCCAAACTCTAAGTCTCCAGGCAGTCTTAACTCAGTTCCAAATATAATCTTTGCAGGTGCTCGTGAGGTGGAATCATGCACGGCTGACCGGTATGCTAGCAGAAATTTTGGTATGTGCACATCCCAATCCTTTTGATGCCTGCTGACCACTTTTCTCAAATGTTCCTCCAGGGTACGATTAAATCGTTCAACCATGCCATCAGATTGCGGATGTAGTGGTGTGGTCCTTGTCTTTCTTATGCCATATAATTCACACATTTCCTTAAATATGGCCGACTCAAAATTCCTACCCTGATCGGAATGCAATTCTAATGGAACTCCGTAACGGCACACCCAGTTGTTCACAAATACGTCTGCTACAGTTCTAGCTTCTTGGTTGGGTATGGCATACACTTCTGGCCATTTGCTGAAATAATCCATAACCACTAGAACATATCTGTTTCCAGCCTCACTGACAGGAAAAGGACCGGCTACATCCATTGCCATACGCTCAAATGGTGCACCTGAATTGTATTGCTGGAGTTGTCCGCGGCTTCTTCTTACTGGACCTTTGGCCGTAATGCATTGTGGGCAATTGGCTATCCAATCGGCTACAGATTGCTGGCATCCAACCCAATAGAACCTTAGTTTTAGTTTTTCTAACGTTTTTGTTACACCAAGATGACCGCCACTGGGACCATTATGGAACTCTTTCATTACTTCGTTTATTTTGGAGGTTGGCACAACAATTAAATCAGTTGCTGCTTTTCCGCCTGCATCTTCCCATGTCCGGTATAAACAGCCATTTACTAGTTTAAGACTATCCCATAGGGTCCAATATGATTTAGTTATTGGGCTTTCTGGAAATATTTCGTGGCGAGCTGGCCTTCTGCCCTGTTCTTTGGCGGATATAATTCTCGATAATATGGGGTCATTTCTTTGCGCCGTTGACCAGTCTACGCTGGAGTCTATGTGCGTTAGTCGAACATCAATAACGCATTCTTTCCTCTCTGCCCTGCTACAATGTTTGCACTCCAGATTGCAGGGACGTCTTGAGAGAGCATCCGCATTATTATGCTTTCCACCTCTTCTGTACTCAATGCTAAAGTTGTAGCTTTAAAGGCGTTCAATCCAACGTGCAAGTTGCCCTTCAGGATTTTTAAATTGTAGTAGCCACCTGAGTGCGGAATGGTCTGTTCTTAGTGTGAAGTGTTGACCATAAAGATACTTGTGGTAATGTTTTACGCACTCTAATAATGCTAGGAGCTCTCGTCGCGTTACACAGTAATTCCTCTCAGGCTTCGAAAGTATTCGGCTATAGTAGCCTTCTGACTTTTTCAGTCCCATTGACTAACTGAGAGAGCACACCTCCTATTCCGTAACCGCTCGCATCACTATCTAGCACAAATTTCTCTCCAGCAATTGGATATGCCAGGACTGGTGCTGTACATAATAACCCAATGGTAACGCCGGGACTTTTTGGTCAGCTCATGTAAACTTGCAGCCGCTCTGGCAAAGTTTGGCACAAATCGTCTGTAGTATGTGCAAAGTCCTAGAAAGCTGCGCAGTTCATGCAGATTTTGTGGACGAGGCCAATCCTTTACTGTCCGTATTTTATCTTCATCGGTCGATATACCTTCTGCTGCAACGCGATGTCCCAGGTACTTAACTTCTTTCTGAAACAGTACACATTTCTTGGCATTTAGCTTTAGCCCAGCCGCTGATATACGATTAAGAACTTCTTCAAGGTTTTTGAGATGTTCGTCAAAAGTCTTTACCGTGACTATGATGTCATCAAGGTACATCAAACAAGTCTTCCAGTGAAGTCCTTTTAACACCCGTTCCATCAAGCGCTCGAATGTGGCCGGAGCGTTACAAAGTCCAAATGGCATCACATTAAACTGCCACACACCATCACCCGCACTAAAGGCAGTTTTCTCTTTGTCTTTGTCTGCAATTTCTACCTGCCAATACCCGTTTTGCAAGTCTAATGTGGAGAACCATTTTGTTCCGGCTAGCGTGTCCAAAGTGTCGTCAATTCTCGGTAGCGGATAACTGTCCTTCTTGGTGACGTCATTAAGTTTTCTGTAGTCGACACAAAATCTGGTGCTGCCATCTTTCTTCTTTACCAAAACCACTGGCGAGCTCCATGGACTTGAGGATGGTTCTATTATACCGTTTTGCTCCATTTCATTGATTAACTCCTTTACTTCACTTCGCTTTGCTAAGGGGATACTTCTAGGCGCTTGTTTAATTGGCCTTGCTTCGCCGGTATTTATTTCGTGATTCACAATAGCCGTTCGACCATGACTTTGACTGTTTAAGGCGAAGCCGGAGGCATATTTCTTAAGTAGCTGTTTAGCTTTATTTCTATCAGGCGCCGCCAATCCTTCTACCCATTCCCCCACATGTTCGGTTAGCATCTCATGTTCCTTTTCTGACAATGTAACGGGTTTCGGCTTTCTCTCACAATTTATTACCGCCTCTGCTGGAGCGCATTGACCAATGTCGGTGTTTTGGCTGAACAATTTTTCGCTGCTGGATAGATTTATCACTCTTACAGGGACTCTTCCATCGTTGCAGGCTTTGACGAGGGCTTTTGCTGTTATAATATCACTTTTTATTTCTTTAGGTTCTACTACCCACAACCGGTTGTCCACACAATTTCCCTCTATTCGTGCCCACACTATAGTTTCCGACTGCGGTGGTAGTTTCTGGCGTCCAACAGTAGCTAGCTTTCTTAATTGAGCTTTACTTTCATAACCAATATCAAGGGGTATTTCAATGTTGCGCCAAATCATGATTTGTTGTCCCATATGCAGATTAATGTTATGGCTAATCATAAAATCTGCACCGATTATTACTTCGTCCACAATATCAGCAACAATAAAAACGTGATTTACGTGGATGTTGGCTATGGTTAATTTCGTTTTAATTTTACCATACACGGTAGCCGGCTCCCCAGTAGCTGTGCGCAGTCTTATATTGTACACTGGTTCAATTGTACCTTTCACTAAATCGGGCCTAATAATTGACTGTGACGCTCCTGTGTCTATCGTGAAGATGTGCTTTTTGCCGTTGATATACCCATAAGTAGTAAGATTGCTGTTTTTCTGCTGCATTACTGATATGGAAATTGTGGGGCCCTCGTTTGTGGGAGCTAGCTCACGCCCCGTAGTGCTAGCCCGTTTTAGTTTTAACGGTGACTCCTGTGATGATTGTTGGTGGACTCTCTTATTATTCCGCGGTGGCGAAGAAGATCTAGATCGTTTTCTTCGTGCTTTACAATTTCGCTGAAAATGGCCGACTCTACCGCAGTTATAGCATTTAGCTTGTGGCTTGTTTCGTTTCTCCTCTAGTGCTTGCATAACTGCCTCTTTTATGTCGTTGACTATATCTCTATCTTTCTCAGCGATAACCTCCAGATTTCGCACCTTATATATTTGCGGCTTAGAAATTATTTTAGCTGTCTCCTGTGCTAGTGCAAATGAAACAGTTTCTGCAAAAGTTGATTTCTGTGTAGCGCATGCCGCATGTTTGACGTCGGGATCACGAATGCCATTTACAAACGCCTCAATTTTGAATTGATCCAAGAATGGGTGGTTTTCACCAGGGTATGTCATCTGCACCAATCGTTCTGCCTCGCAATTCCATTCTGTAGATTTCCTTTTTATGTTCTCCACCATACTTTCGTTGTAGTGCAGCCATTATGTCGTCAAAATTATTTCTGCAGCTCATTGGTATGCTTTCAAGGACTTCTGCTGCGGTTCCTTTTAAGGCCAAAATCAACTCAATGGCTTTTTCTTCATTTGTCAACAAATTTCTGCCAGCCACAGTTTCAAACTGGAACTTGAATACATTAAAGGGTGTACTGCCATCGAAACATGGTGTCTTTATTCTACTAGAGACTTCTGGAATAACACGAAGTGGTCCACCTTGGCATTGAAGATTGTTAATTTTCGCCTCTATGTCAATTTCCAGATTATTCATCTTACTCTCTAAATCGACAAGCTTCTCATCAAATTTGCTGACTTGTACCTCAACGCGATCCATTCTTTGGTTTATGGCCTCTGTCATTTCTGTCAATTTCTCATTTGTGGCTCTAGTTTCTCTAGAGTTTTCTTCCATTTTCTCCATCATTTTTCTAGAGTTTTCTTCCATTTTGCTAGAATTTTCTTCCATTTTTATAGAATTTTCTTCCATATTTCTACAATTTTCTTCCATCATTTTCCTACAGTTTTCGTCCATTTTCTCCATCATGACTGCCAACGCTGCATTAATGTCCATACTGCTTGCCGCTGAACGGGTACATACCTCCATTTCTTCTTTTCCATCAAATACGTAAGTATTGATGTCAATGCCAAGCCGCATGAATTCATCTATTAGCCTTTTTTGAAGTTCTGCCTTATTACCTGTTGTCGGCAGCTCCAACTTACTCAACTCCTGCTTGAGCTGTTCCACTTTAAGCTCTTCAAACTTCATTGCTTTTAGTTATGTTTATTTTGCAAACTCCTGGCTATTTTTTTTTTATTTTGCAATATCCTGGTTACTTATATTTTGCAATCCCACTTCTGACACCAATTGTTACGTTTTTACCTTTTAAAAACGTTGGTTTATCTCCTTTAGATAAACCGGATTCTTTTCTATTGCAATCAAAATAACCAATCTAAATCCAGACACCAATTGTTACGTTTTACCTTCAAAAACGTACGTTTATTTCCTTTTAAATAAACCTGGCTGGCAATTAAAATTAACTAAAAACGCACACACACTTGTTGTTTACTATTTATTGTTTATTTCTTAACACTTTATTACTTTACAATTTCACAATGATTTACTAGAGCACAACTTAACTGTACAAACGCTACTGCGTGACTGACTCCTTAACACAAGTTGCAGCCCTTTTATAGTGTAATGTCTGCAATTGTAGAATGATCTCGAATGTTCCAGAGACACCCAGATTGTGTGTGTGGAATGAACTAGAAGGTTCCAGAGACATCCAGATTGTTAGCCATGGTTGTAGAACATACCAGAAGTTTCCAGAAGTATCCAGAGTATTCGTAGCGGAGACACCAACCAATTGGATTTTAGCCGAGACACAAACCACTTTATAATTAGCCAAGACACAAGCCACTTTATTCTTAGCCGAGACACAAACCAATTCACAGTATAACACTTTATAGCACATTATAGCATAATGTTGTATACCCAAATGCAGCGTTGCCAGATTGACAGGTTTAGTGAATCCCGTTTCTCGGGATATCCTGATTCCAAAATACCAGAACCAGATCAATCAAATTTCGTAACAATATATAATTTCAAAAAAACTACTTTTTTTCCTCCCACCACGGATATCACCACTAAAGCAAGGTTTCTTGATATTCGGCATAGACGTGCGCTAAGACGGGATTTTTGGAAATTCCTACCGGAACGGGCAAAAAGGGGAAAAGTCTCCCCATAAACAGTCTCACAAATTGGAAAAGTGCCTGCCCAAACCACTGGAGGTAAGCAGTTGAAATTTGGTATAAAGGTTCCTCCACTGTAGTAGACATCGACTAAGTTTGTATTTTTGGAATTCCCTACATGATATCCCAAAAGGAAATTCGGTATGTGAGTTCCTCCTTCTGTGTAGGCGTCCGCTTAGACGAAATTTTTGAAATTCCTATCGGGAGGGGAAATAAGGGGAAAAGCCTCCTCCTTGACGGCCTGCCCAATCCCTTTGGCCGACCTAAAATTTTAGATATGTATTCCTTGGAGTAGGACTAAGTCACCGGCAACGTAATTTTTCTATTTTGGAACAGGAACATAGTAAAAATGGTGGTTGAAAGGGAAACATTTCCCCAATAACGGCCTGCCCAAATCGCTGAGGCAATGAAGTTGAAATTTGGTATGAATGTTCCTCATCCATCGCAGATAGCCGCGAAGATGGAATTTTTGTAAATTCCTAAAGCGAGTGGCAAAAAAAAGAAAAGCCTCCCCTTGGTGGCCTGTAAAAACCCCATCGGCTAAAAACCTGAAATTTAAAATGTGGGTCCCTGGAGTAAGGGCTAACTTATTAGAAAGATCATTTTTTGAATTTTGGACAGCGTCGTTATAAAATGGGGGCTCAAAAAGGGAAAGTGGCACCTTAACCACCTGTCCAAACTGCTGGAACTAGGAAGCTGAAATTCGGTACTTAGGTTCCTCTTCCAACCTAGTTCCATCCGGGAGGGACAAAAAAAGAAAAAGTGTCCCCCTTGACAGCCTGATCAAACTGCTGGAACTAGGAAGCTGAAATTCCCTGTCGATGGATTTTCAGAAATTCCTACCGAGAGGGGCACAAATAGTAAAAGTTGGCTAGAAACCTGAAATGTAAAACATATGGTCCTTGGAGTATGCGCTCACTTATCGGGAAGATTTCCTTTTGGAATTTTGGACAGGGACATTGCAAAAATGGGAATTAATGAAGCGAAAAGTGCCGCTTAAAGGCCTGCGCAAACCGCTGGAGGTAGGAAGTTGAAATTTGGTATTATAGTTCTTCCTCTATTGTAGACATCCGCTAAGATGAGATTTTTGGAAATTTCCACAGGTAGGGTCAAAACCAGGAAAAGTCTCCCCCTTAACGGCCTGGCCAAACTGTTGGAATTAGGGAGCTTAAATTCGGTATTTGGGTTCTTTCTCCAACGTAGACGTCCCCTAAAACGGTATTTTTGCAAATTCATACCGGGAGGGGTAAAAAGGGTGAAAACGTCCCCCTTGACGGGCTGGCCAAACTGCTGGATATAGAGACCTAAAATTATGTATGTAGTAGGTTCCTCCTCCAACGCAGACGTCCTGTAAGAGGGAATTTTTGTAAATTCCTACCGAGAGGGGTAAAAACGGAATAATTCTCCCCCTTGATGGCCTAACTGAACCCTTCGGCTAGAAACCTGTAATATATATGTTTTCTTTGAAGTATGGGCTAACTTATTGACAAGGCATTTCTAGGATTTTGGACAGGAACGTGGTAAAAATGGTGGTTCAAAAGGAGAAAATTGCCTCCCCCCTTAACGTCTGCGTCTTTAGCTAGAAACCTAAAACTTAAAGAACAAGTGTATATGGAAAACTAAAATTAAGAAACTAAATAGGAAACGAGTGGAATTGAAACACAATACAAGTGGAATGAAATGGATATAAACGTCGAACGAGTGGAATTGAAATTATAGACAATGGAAATGGATTGGAAGATGGAACGAAATGGAATGGACTATAGAACGAAATGGAATGAGGAGCGAGATGGCGTAGAATGGAGAACGAGTGGAATTGAAACACTGCAGTTAAAAGAGGAATGGAACGGAGCAAGTGCAAAAAAATGGAAATAGAAGCGAGTGATATCAATATCGATACACAAGACAGTTGGAACGAAATGGAATGAAACGGGTAACGAGTTGAATTGGAATAACAGATAATGGGAACGAAATGCAATGGAATGGTGAACAAAATGGAATCTTGGAAGGAGTTGCATTGGAACACTAAAATTGTTAAACAAAATGGAATGCAATTTGAATGACTCAAACTGCCGGAGTTTGGTACTTGAAATTTCACATGCGATTGAGGCAAGATTATATATATTTGGGATTTTTGCTGGGAGGAACAAAAAGGGGTGAAGAACTCATTTTAATTACCTGTTCAAACACTATCCACGGAATATGAAACTTATGTAGCATTGAAACATACTCTCCAAAAAGTTAAACACATTTTCTAAAAGAGAAAAAATCTTAGAAAAGGAATGGAACTTATATATTCTGATATTTAAACTGCAGGTAACGAAGCACCGTTGGAAGAAACCGACGCAGTAAATTTTCCAACTAATTTTGTGAATTTACTTGAATTGCCAGGTCTACCTTTACATAAACTGGAATTAAAAAAAAACTTTAAGGCACGCTAACAACGTAGCGGGCTTTGCCCGCTATCTTTAATATTATAAAATGCTTACCAACCCTGCTTTACGTTATTTAGTTTCATTTAAAACACAAATGAACAAAACTACTTACGGGTCTATCTACCTAAGTTCGCACTTTACCAAATTATCTTAACATACACACGTATACTGCAATTTATTATGGATTCATTACTAACAATCTACTTTCATGAGAAAAAGTGATCAAATATTTATTTATTTTAAACCCATTGTTGTGCAGCATTATTTATTTGTGGTGGCTGGGTGAAGGCTTTTATTATAAAAAATGTACTTTAAATAAAAAAGCGAATTAAAAAAAACCACGAATACGACCTATCTACGCCGATGGTTGAACAACAGATAATTAGTTGTGACATGCTCACGTGTTGGTATACTAAATGATTTATTTATATAAACTTTAAGGCACGCTAACAATTATATTATTGTAGCGCCCGCTAGTAATAATATAATTTTGTTTAAACTACGTAAGTCAGCACAGACGATCGCCGCGTTCATCACCGGGATTTACAAAATACAAAATTTTAAAAAATTAGGTGAAGTGTAGTGTTTTAAGAAATTAGGCTATTAATTTTTTTTAACAAAATTGCCACATAAACTTAAGACTTTCAAAAATTTTTAAATTTATAACTCCTAGTTTTCTACATGTGTACCAAATTTGGGACGAATCGGTTAAAGGGTAGTTGATATACTAACCCTAATATTCTTAAAAACGATGGCAGAAAAATTATTATACATTTCATTTCGGTCAAAATACTATAATTTTGTAAATTTTTTAATTTTGTATTTTTTTCTTATTTTTTATACACACTGGTTACTTTTGTAGCTTTAAAAAGCCTCATATGAAGGGCCTTCGCCCACAATCGGGGTATTTATTTTATTTATTTGTTTTTTTTTTTTAGCAAACCAGTGCAACAAGTACTAGTTCTTATTAACAGCACATGGAAAAATGTTGTTACAAATAATTTTTGGAAAATGAAATAATTAATTAAATACAATATTTTAAATACTTATTATTATACAAAATTGCGCACATAAAATATATATAAAAATATTAAAAGTTACTATAGACAAAAGTATTGTTACAAATATTAATATAAAAAAATGGAACAAAAAAGTACACAAAAAAATAGAAAAAAAAACTTTATGCAACTTAGTTAACCATAATGTTCAAAAATATAATGCTTAAATTGCTTTGCATTGCTTACGGTTTGAAATGTGTGAGGCAAGTGGTTCCAAAGAGCAATATCAAGAAATGCTGTTTCGAGAGTTCCCTCTGATGACGAATTGCAACAATCTTTTTTCCTCTGTTCGATATAAAAAGTTAAGTCGCTTGAATAAATAATCGGGTTGTTTTGTATAGATTATTTTATGTAGGAAAATAAGAGAACGGCACTTTAATAAATTATTAAACGATAAGTTATAAATCTGTTTCGAGTAGCGTGAAATTCGGGCGAAGCGTTGAATTCCAAAAATTATTATTATCATTAGCTTTTCTTTAAAGACTGCGTGCAATTCTTGCATCTTTGGATGTAATTTCTTTCTTTTTGTTCTGCTGTATTATGCGAAATAAAATTTCTAATAAATACAATGAAATAAGAACGCTCCACAAAATTTTGTATACAAATTTAATGCATAGAATATTACTTTGGGATTAAAATATATTTTACATAGGGGTTACACGATCAATTTTTTCCTTTCAAGTTTTAATACACTCACATTTTAAAAATTGAACAACAACTTGATATCAATTTTTGCTTTCAAGTTTTGAGAAAACTTGACGGTCAAGTTTTAAACAGGTGATCAAATTTCTTGTAAATTTGTTTTTCTTTTTACAAATATTGTGCCGCAATAAAACACGATTGATAAAATACGGAATGTGAATATTTCGGTATATCGACGAAATGATTTAAAAATAAAAATAAATAAAAAACCAATTTCTGCTGACATGAAAATGTCTGTGGAAGATGTGAAGAAAAAAATAAAGTCTTTTCGAACAGCCTACAGTGCGGAAACAGCCCACAGAGGCGAGCAATTTTAGTTCTTTCCTTGACGACGGCATCTTGAAAGCAAAATTGACTATCAAGTTGCATGCAGCCTACGTCACAGCTTCAAGTTCAACTGAATTTGACAAGCAGTATGTGTTATCAACTTGAAAGCAATATCTTGATCATTTAACCTCACTGTTACAAAAAAACATGTGGAAATTTTATTTCTTCGAATTTTTTATTGATATTTTCGGAGCATATACTAAAGGTATATACTGCTCTATCCAAATAATATAAAAAAATTCGAAAACAAATATTTTCCTAAAAAAAACGGTAGAAATAGACGCAACTTTATATTATTTAAAAATACCGGTAACGAAGCATCGGGCACGCTTTTCTATTGAAAAAGTGGTGGAAAAAAATTATGCGCTTAACTTTTCACCGGATTTTGTGAATTCACTTGAATTCCCAGGTCTACTTCTACACAAACTGCAAATAACTAAACTTTGAGGCACGCAAACAACGTAGCGGGCTTTGCTAGTATTCTATAAGATCTTAATACAGTAGCTTTGAAAAACACTCATATAAAAAAGTTAGTAAAAAATTTTGTAAACAGTTTCCAATCGCACTTTACCATTTTTATACTGATTTTTAGTACAAGTTTTAGTTTTAGTACTCATTTTTGCTATTCTCTTATTACAAATTACGAAATTTTTTTTACTAATTTTCGCTGCTGATTTCAGCAAAACATTTTACTAATTTTTCAAAACCGAGTGCTAAATTTAGCAGAAAAACATACTAATTTAAAAAGTTTTATATACAATAATTCGTGGTTTTTTTACAATTCTTGTTTAGTTTATATTTGTTACTATTGATATATTCTTAGTTTGGAAATAACACCCAGAAAATTTTATTGTATCTCCAAACATAAAAAAGGTAATAACTGGAGAACCGTTTGCAATTTTGACTCCAAATTTCAAGTACGATGAAGTAATTATACGCTTGTTACAATCGAAAGAAAAAAAGTTTTTTTATTAATTTTTTTTCAGATTTTACAATTTTTTATTTTTTAGTACACTTTTTTGCTAATTTCAGCAGATTGCTTTTAAATTACAGTTTACAACAATTTACTGAAATTTAGTAACTGCAACTAATTTAAAATATACTAATTTCATTGTACTAAAATTATGATATTTAGTGTTTTATTTTGATTTTAGTAAATCGATTTTGAAATGCAGTTTACGTAAATTTTACTAAAATTTAGCAGCGGCTACTAATTTTTTATACTAATTTTATGGTATTACAGATGAGCAGACATGTGTTGATAAACTTAGCAAAAAATACCTCTGGGCTCAAAAGAATTAAATTTCCCGTAATAACAGCAAAATTTTCAGTAGCCATTACAGACTTTTTGGTTGAGTGTGGCTGCGCAACCAACTTTTCAACAAATTTTTGTGCACATAAGCCAAAAACGTTGCTAAGTCAAATTGTTTACCTGCCATAATGTGCAGGTATACAACAAAAATATATAACGGTTTCATACAGAGTGAAAACAAACAAAAAAATGAAGCTAATTGTTTAGAGATGTCCCTAAACTAAAGCCCATTAGTGTGCCACTAAACTAATCAACTGCACTGTAATCAACGGTTTAGCTGAATTTGTTTTTACATATTGTTATTGTTGCTTAAAAGAATGCGTATTGATGCATTCTTAAGCATCAATACTAAAACCAAATTGATAGACAATCACTCTAACTTTAACAATTGAACAAAAAACACACAAAATAAAGAAACACATAGTGAACAGTGAAAAAACAGTGGCACATTACAATAAAAACAAAATTACAATTACAATACAAATTACAACAATTAGAAATTAAAAATTATACACAAATTACAACACAATTTAACTTAATCTTAAAACTAAAATAAATATTAAAATAAAACTTAAAACTAAATAAAACTTAAGATTAAAATTTAAAACCAACAAAAAAGGACCGTGTTTTAATTTAGGCAAGCCCTAAACATTTTGGTCCTAACGAACCGGATAAAAAACAAAAAAGTTTAAAAGTGATTTTTTGTGAAAACATAAAAATAAGTTTGGTTTAAATTTAGTGGAGTGATTTTAAAAGTGATTTGAGAAAAAAACTGACCTAATTTAAAACAGTGTTTTCTTAATTTACGATTAAACTAATGAAGCCTTAAGGAGGCGAACTTTAATTGCCCTTTAAAAATAAAAAATTTTAAAATTAAAGTTTCAAAAAGATATTGAAAAAGATTCAAAAGCCAAAAACTAACCCCTATTGTTGTAGTGTAAATTTGGCTTAAAAATATATATTGTACATAAATATCCAAAATTAAATTTGCAAAATTAAATATTTCAAAGTTGACCTACAGAGGTGACATTGATTTGCCCTTAAAAAAGATCCTTTAGAAACAAGTACATAAGAACAAAATATAAAAACATTGTGAAAAATAACTGCCTAACAGCAACAACAACAAAAAGTTCTTCAAAAACAAGATCTGCAGCAACATCATCATAAACCAATATTGAAATGCAGTAGCAGCATAAAAAACTCAGTCAACATTAAACAAGCAGCGATATCAAACACACACAGCAACCACATAAGTAAAAAACAACTTGAGTAAGTACAGAACAAAACAATTAAAATACAAAAAAATAGATCGACAAACAGAAGTGAGACAAACAACAACAAAAAAAAAACTTACTTCAATATTGTAACTGTCCTGTGTTTGTTGTTATTGGCCACTTACTCTATTTTTTGCTGCTGCTATTGTTAAAGGAAATAATAGAGTTGCCGCTTGTTGACATTTTGTAAAATTTCCGGGGACATTTATGATAACAAATCGGGATTTAAAATTTTGACACAATTTGTTATAAGATCTCATTTTATCGCTAGCAGGTACTTTTTTGACCCATATAAATTAATTAGTTGCTGATAATTAAAAATTTGCCGACTTTTATCAATATTCTTTTTGACAAAAAATATCTTTTTACTGAAAGTATTCACCTTTTTGTTCCAAGTTTAACATCCTTTTTCGTTTGACCTTACGTTTTTCGTCCTATTGAATTCAAAATGCCTCTTGATAAATTCGTTAACTGCACAAATGATTTGCTGGATTTTGAAAGCTTTCATTCTGAGACCGCGGCCGAAGATAATATTCACGCTCTAGAAATTCTTCGCGTCGAACTCGACTCTCTTTGGACCCAAGTCAAAAGAACTTATGAAGAGTGCCGGGATTTAAAGCAAGGACCAGACGCAAAACCAATTGACAAAACTAAACTTCGGAATCGGTACAAAGAGGCCCTCACAGCATATAAAAGTTGTGCTGCTTCTATAAATGCGGAAATTCAGGCTTTATCAGAAACAAATGAGTCAGCAGCAAATAAATTAAGTCGTCAATCTTCCTCTAGCCCTCCAACATTAGACAATAATTCAGTTTCTTATATGAGGTTGCCACAGTGTGATATGGATCCATTTTACGGGGAACCCACAAAATGGCCCACATTTCGGGATCTTTTCACGGCCATCTGTGTAAGAAGCGACAAAATGCGAAAAATCGAAAAGCTGATTTATTTGAAACAAAAAATTGGAGGCGACGCTAACATTGTACTTGGAAACGTACCTATGACCAATGAGGGATTTGACCTTGCTTGGAATAGGTTATTAAAACGTTATGACAATAAAAGGGAACAAGTAAATGCACAACTTAGGATTCTTTTTGATCTCCCAAACGTTTCTATTGATTCACCTGCCTCAGTTCAAATACTACAATGCGCAGCTAACGGTATTTTAGAAACACTTAATACCTTAGGAATCAATTATTGTTGTTGGGACCCAATCATGGTTTTTATATGCCAGATAAAACTTCCCCGAATATTTGTAGAGGAATTCGAAAATACACTTGAGGACTGTGCAGAGATACCAAATTGGACGCAATTTGATAATTTTTTGACAAAAAAATTTAAAACTCTACAGTCCAGCGTAAACATAAAGGCAACAAAATTACCAAGTGTTCAACCTCAAACCGAAAACAACCCCTCAAATAGGGAGAAAAAAGTCCATTCATTACAAATAAATACCTCACAAATCAATAATAGGTCAAAACAGAAAAATCGCTCACAACCAAACAGGGGCATTCAAAATAATTCTAAGTACAATTGCCCTCATTGTAAAGAGGCCCACCCATTAAGAAATTGCCCCAAATTTTTAGAAAAAAATGTAAATGATAAAATTCAAATAGTTAGAGTCACAAATACATGCTACAACTGCCTCGGTGTTAATCATAGGGTCAAGGATTGCAAAAGAAAATATAGTTGTAGGGTCTGTCACCAAAAACATAATACGATGTTACACAAGGGGACAGAATTCCATTCTACAGCTTCAACTCAAGAAATCAATACGGTGCGGCCGAGCACAAGCGCCGCAGCCCTAGCATCAAATATACAGTCCACTTCAAATTCACATTTTGCAATTCCCTCAACGACAACCTTGACCTTACAAACGAAACCCCCAAACAACGAGGAAAGTTTACTGTTCACTGCCATCGTAGAAATCGAAACCAAAGGCGAACGATTCCAGGCAAGAGCTATCATCGACCCTGGATCACAGACAACGTTTATATCCGAAAAATTAAAAAACAAGTTGAAGCTACCCTCAACACGAAACCTAATTCAGTACAGTGGTATGACTAACGGTTCGGGTACTTCTACCAAAGCCTGTTTATTTAATCTTTGCTCCAGAGTTGACCCTAATTTCAAGTTAGGGGTCTGGGCACAAGTGGTAAAAGACATGTCGCTACTTTTGCCAAGCCAAACGTTGTATCTACCAAATCTAAGTGAGGCTGCAGAATTAGAACTTGCAGACCCTCATTTTTATCAGAGTCGCCCTGTCGACTTAGTAATCGGCCTCGATATAGGCCCATTAATAGTTTGTTGCAAAACACCTATGCGCCTTGTAGGATCGTTTTTAGCGCAAAAAACCGTATTTGGCTGGGTAGTGGGGGGACCATCAAATACACCAAATCGTACAGAAAATGCTGTTTCACTACTCAATACAACGTCCCATGACCAAATCCTTACATGCTTTTGGGAGGTGGAGGAAACCCCAAAAAAGATTTTGAGGTCAGATGAGGACACATTTTGTGAAACCAACTTCCAATCTACAACTCGTAGAATCGAAAATGGAAGATACCTAGTTACCCTGCCCTTTAAAAATGATAAAGAGGTAGGGAATTCAAGAAATATCGCCATGGCCCAATTTTTAAGAATGGAACGGATTCTTAGCCAAAAGTCTGACATTAAGAAACAGTATGATCAGGTAATTCTGGAATACCTTGAGCTGGGACATATGCGGAAAGTTTCTCCCCTGGATATAAATAGTACCCCAAATTATTACCTGCCGCATCACGCAGTAATAAAACCTGATAGGCTAACCACAAAACTTAGAGTAGTTTTCAACGCATCCAGCCCTTCTTCAAATAAGAGAAGTTTGAACGACATTCTACATCCAGGACCCATACTTCAACAGGACCTAGTGCTCCAAATACTGAAGTGGAGATTCTTCCGATTTGTTTTCAATGCCGACATCACAAAAATGTATCGGCAAATACTAGTTCACCCCACTCAAACCAAATATCAAAGGATATTATTTAGAAAATCTCCAAATGATCCAATTGAAGATTTTGAACTCCTAACAGTGACGTTTGGAGTTAATTGTGCCCCGTTCCTGGCCATTAGAACGCTGCTCCAAATAGCAGAAGATTTCAAACATACACACCCCTTAGCATCACATATTTTGAAGCAAAATATGTACGTAGATGACGTCTTAGCCGGAGGGCACACTTTAAATGATGCCATTGAATCCCGAAAAGAACTATCTAGTGTTCTAAAATCTGCCGGTTTTGACCTGATGAAATGGACTTCAAACGACCCACGAGTCATCCAGGATTTGCCAAACGAGACACTATTACCTCTTGATTGGTTAAACTTATCCGAAAATGCTGGAACAAAGACCCTTGGGATAAAGTACATTTCTTCAGACTCTTTCACTTTCACAGCTCCAGAAGTCGAAATAAAACAATCGTACACTAAACGCGAAGTTTTATCGACAATTGCAAAATTCTTTGACCCATGCGGATGGCTGGCCCCAATCATTGTCGATGCCAAATTAATCATGCAACAAATTTGGTTATATAAAATCGACTGGGATGACATCTTGAAAACTCTCACCTACATGAAATGGCAAAAATGCGTACAAAATTGTCCTTTAATCAATACCCTGAAGATACCACGTTGGATTCATTATGACCCCTCCTGTGACGTGGAGATCCATGGATTTTGCGACGCCTCAGAAAAGGCATATTCGGCGACGCTATACATCAGAGTCCAGCATGAAAACGATTATGTTCACACTTTTCTTTTGGCCGCGAAGACCCGTGTGGCCCCCATTAAAAAAGTGTCACTGCCCCGTCTAGAGCTATGTGGAGCCGTTTTGTTAGCAAATTTTACTTATGGAATTCTACCAAATCTTCAGGTACGAAATTTGAGGACCCATTTTTGGACCGATTCTACAATTGTGCTAGCCTGGTTAAGGAAACCGCCATGCTCATGGAATACATTTGTAGGAAATCGAGTTTCAGAAATTGTTGAAAAAATTGGAACTCAAAATTGGCAACATGTCGAATCCAAGGAAAATCCAGCAGATGTCGCTAGCCGCGGGTGTACACCAAAAGAATTGGAAACACATAACTTATGGTGGTTTGGACCTCCCTGGTTAAAATTACAAAAAAATCAATGGCCCATACCAATTTCTCCGACAGATACAAAAGTTGAAGCAAAACCTACAAAAGTTTTAATAAACACCGTTTATGAAGACCCACTGGTACGCTTTTCATCACTACCCCGTGCTTATAGGGTAATCGCATACATTTTACGATTATGGCGAAATACGGGCGCAAATCGGACTCATCTTCGAATTTTCTCGCTAGAAATCACATCAGATGAAATTAAAGAGGTCAAAAATCGCCTTATAATTTTGACTCAGAAGCATTGTTTTCAAGATGATTACCAAAAGTTATCACAAAAAGTCAAAATTTCACCCAGCAGCAGCCTTTTGACCTTAAATCCGTTCATAGATGGACAAGGTATCATTCGAGCAAATGGGCGTCTTGTTCAATCGCCAGCCCTAACGTATAACGAACGTCATCCAATTTTGCTGCCTCATAACTCTAAATTCACTCGATTGATGACCGAATTTACCCATAAAATTACGTTACATGGTGGAAATCAACTCATGATTCGAGTTCTAAGAACTGAATTCTGGATATTTAGATTGAGGCCCCTAGTTAAAAGTGTGATACACAATTGCAAAACTTGTGTCTTATACAAAAAACAGACACAAAATCAAATCATGGCTTCATTGTCGCCGGAAAGAACGAATATCTCCCGACCTTTCGAAACTACGGGAGTCGATTACGCAGGCCCCTTTGACATACGAAATTTCACTGGCCGAGCATGTCTCATCACAAAGGGGTACTTCTGCATTTTCGTGTGTTTTACTACAAAAGCCGTACATCTCGAAGCAGTAAGTGATCTGTCTTCTCAAGCGTTTTTAGCCGCATTTGCACGTTTTATTGGAAGACGTGGATGCCCTGCTCTAGTCTATTCCGACAATGGAACAAATTTTGTTGGTGCAGCAGAACTTATCAAAAAAGACCGCCTAGAGTTTATAAAAAATCTGAAAACCCAGGTGATTCATCATTATAGCCATCAAAATCTTGACTGGAAATTTATTCCTCCCGGTGCCCCTCACATGGGCGGACTTTGGGAGGCAGGCGTAAAATCGTTCAAAACCCATTTAAGAAAAATGATTCCCAATATGAAATTCACCTTTGAAGAGCTGTCTACAATTTTGACCCGAATAGAGTCTTGTTTAAACTCTAGACCTTTAAGTCCTGCTAGCGATGACCCTAATGACCTATCTCCATTGACCCCTGGACACTTTCTCATTGGCGCTCCATTAATGACCCCAGCTGAACCTGAATTATGCACTGAAAATTTGACGTTAATCAACCGCTGGAAACGCATCAAGGTCATCTATCAATCTTTTTGCCAAAGATGGAAATCTGAATATTTAACTGAACTTCATCGCAGATATAAATGGAAAAATCAACGAGAAAACGTTAAAGTCAATGATCTGGTCGTCATCAAAGACAATAATCTTCCAACCAACGAATGGAAATTAGGCCGTATTGTTAAAACCTACCTAGGACCCGATCAAAACAGTCGAGTAGCTGACATACGAACCGCTAATGGAATATGCACTAGACCTATTACAAAAATATTTGTGTTATACACAAACTAAGATGAACTTCTTTGAAACCTTCATCACAAATCTAAAAGGAATGATGTCTACAAAAGAAGCCCCAAGAAACTCAGAACAATCAAATGCTTCAACTTGTAAACCCGAAAGATGACATCACCATTGCACCAATCATGGGGGGGAGAATGTTTAGAGATGTCCCTAAACTAAAGCCCATTAGTGTGCCACTAAACTAATCAACTGCACTGTAATCAACGGTTTAGCTGAATTTGTTTTTACATATTGTTATTGTTGCTTAAAAGAATGCGTATTGATGCATTCTTAAGCATCAATACTAAAACCAAATTGATAGACAATCACTCTAACTTTAACAATTGAACAAAAAACACACAAAATAAAGAAACACATAGTGAACAGTGAAAAAACAGTGGCACATTACAATAAAAACAAAATTACAATTACAATACAAATTACAACAATTAGAAATTAAAAATTATACACAAATTACAACACAATTTAACTTAATCTTAAAACTAAAATAAATATTAAAATAAAACTTAAAACTAAATAAAACTTAAGATTAAAATTTAAAACCAACAAAAAAGGACCGTGTTTTAATTTAGGCAAGCCCTAAACACTAATGATGACAACTTTGTGCTTTGCACTAGATAATTTGTTTATTTCTTCATACTACAAGAAGTAATAAGTAGATTTATAATGAATTATTTAAATTTTTAGGGTTTATTTCAGCTATTTACTTTTAAAATTAAAAATATGACGAAACAAGAAAATATCGAAACCCCGAAAAATCCCGAAATGCAAGTTTGGCCGAAATTCTACATTTTTGGAAAAAAAAATGCCTTATTTTTCTAAGGTAGCTAGTAAAATCAACCCTCTAAATCTAAGCCATTAATTTTTCTTCAATATACTGTCAATTTAAAACATCGGATGATGCCCATTTTCATTAGGGCGCCTAAAATTGTAATGAACATGTCAACAGCTTACATGGTTTGGGGTTACCTATATAGTAGTGTTATCAGAATTATTACTAAACTAGTAATATGAACCAGTTTTGTATGCAAAATTATTTACTGCCACATTTTTAAATAAAATATATAAAAATAATATGCTTTTAATTCGTTTATCGACCTTAGGACGTTTCCCCCAAAAAGAGGGCTTCAAACATAGAAACTTGTAGCAATCTATTTCAGGATATGGGGCTACCTAGTAAAATGGGTTTCATCTGATATTCTATATTGACGGTATATCAAAGGAAAATGAATGCTACAAAATTTAGTAACCGAACTTACTAGCTATCATAGAAAACTATCACATTTTTTGCAAAATGTGTAGAACTGTGCCCAAATTAAAAAATTCAAAAGTAATCTAAAAAAATTTTTTAGTAGGAAAAGCAACCCAAACAACACATTTCTCAATGTTAAATAGTCCGTGCTATTGCCCGACATGAAATATATTTAATACTTTTGGATTCAAGAAAATTTGCAGCACGATAAACATAGGCATAGGCCCTTAAAAAGGGCTTGCGAGCTGAATAATAGGGAAATATTACTTAATACTCACTTTTTCAACATATAAATGCAATATTTTGCCAAATACACATAAAAGCCGCAAAAATGTCGTGATTTTTTAAGTTAATATTAAAACTTTCTTAAGAAATTTATCAAAACTTAATAGGGTGCAAAAGTGTAACATTTGTCATAATATAGAAAAATGTCTTTATCTTCTTCGTTAATTAAAATACTTTAAATATTGTTATTGATTTCTAATAAAAACAGTTTAATAAACAAATAAATTTAGAAAAAATTAATTTATTTGGTTTCGTAGTTAAAAATATAAAGCACAATATCTGAACAATGTGCACCCTGTTACATTTTTGCTCCTCACTGCACATGAACAAAGTTTTGAAGTTATAGCGTATACACATGTTAAGAAATAATTAAAAGTCAAACCTACTTTTTGTATAAATTACTCTAGAGACAAATTACTAATTATTAGGTGGGTCTCATACTGTAGGTTTAACTTTAATGTACACAAAACAACAACAAATTTTTGGATTAACTATTAATTAAAGTTTATACCTGCAGTATGAGACCCACCGTTAAAATATAACTTTTTCTGCTCAAAATAAAAGCGGATTTGGCTTAAACTTGGCACAGAGAATTTTTAGACATTAAGCAATAGGGGCAACATTGTAGACACCGCGAATTCCAACATTCATGTTGTTTTGGACAACTCTAACGTACATACTTGGAAGTATATATGAATACTCCTATTTATGTCAGCATATATGTCCTTACGTGTATGCGTTCATTATATGATTATAAATTATTTCCATTTTCTACATACAATATATGAAGGCCGAGTTTTTGGGATGTAAGAGGTTAATCACAACTGTGTCGATTGTTGACCGACGACAGCAAAAGTCGTCACGATTAATTTAAATTCAGCGACAATCGACCGTCGACATTTGTTGACGTTTAGAAAAAAATGAAAGCAAAACAAGAATATGTTTGTATTTGTTTCGCTACAATTCTTCACCAATTCAATTGCTTTTGCATTAATTCTGGTTGTTTTGCATTTTTTTGTATTTAATTTTGCTTTTTTGCGGTAAATTATTTATTTTTATTTTCAATTATATTTCTTCTGTCAAAAAAATAAATTTTTGGTAAACAAAGTACGAATTTTTGCAACTTTAATACGAATTTCTGCAACTCTGTTCCCCTAATTAGTTAAAAATATGGCAACATTTTGACAAATATTTTGAGTGTGTGTTTGTGTGTCGTCACGAAAATAGAATAGATTCTATTACGACGACAAATCGCCGGACGACATGGCGACATTTTGCTTCCCATACAAAATATATGAAAAAGCACATGTCGTTGTCGTTGTCGACTCAGTTCTGATTAATCTCTAAGTTAAGTTAAGTTTTAGTTAAACTGAAAACAATTTTTTTTAGCATTTTTCTAGGTTAATTATGAAAAATTTGCCTTTCCAGGTGAAAATGTTCATATATGGTCATATATGGCAACATATATGGGTTCATATATGGGTTCGGATCCGAAATTTGAGGGTATATGGTCATATATGGAGAGATATATGGATGTTCATATATGGTCATATATTATTAGATTTCCTACATGCTCGCGACCGTATATGAAAAAACTTTTTTTTTTACTTTTTAATAAAAATATCGCTTTTTTTATTCAAATTAAATGTAAATATATTTCTATTCATACATTACTGTTGAATTTGTACATTGAATCAAAATGAGAAATTATGAAATTTTTAATGGATATAAACATTTTACTTCAAGTTTAGAAATTATTTTATGAAGGTTTTTTGATTATTTAATGAAAAAAGGCTACTAAAAACTAGTTAAAAATGATTATTTTATGCTAAATATTAATAAGATAGGAACAGCAAAAATAAAACTGTTAAATATACAAAATTTGAGTTATAATTGAGATAAATTTCAGTGACTAGAAAATAAAATTAAATTGTTGTAGTAGACAAAACACATCACATAAAATTAAAAATTTTTAAAGTTCCTTTTTCGTTTTTTGTTTTTAATGGAATACAAATCTAGCCTTCTGAAATCAACAGTTTAATATTTTTAGCAAATATTTCTGTCGATTTTATAAACTGCTATTTGCATTGAACAAAATTTCTCTAGATACAACATTTTGTTTTTGCCATTTTTAGTTTACTAATATTTTGCAAAATTTTCTGCTCATTTTGCAGTATAATTTGTCATTTTAAATTAACTAAAAGTTAACCCGGTGAAAAATGTCCATATATGAACAATTATGGTCCAACCATGTATGTATGGATCCGAAAAATGAGGTAACACCTAAGTATATGGACATATATGAACATATACATTTATTAAATATATGCGAATACATGCGAACGTTGCTGTCCTTTATTATAAGATTGTACTATAGATATAAACTTATGTATGACATTCAAATTAGGCGCTATATATGTTCCTTTTTTTATTCATGGCATTAAATATAATTTCAAATTTATCCAAATATGAGTTCCTCTTACACATATGGAAAAATGTATTCTTCCAAATATGTTCATATACAAGTCACTTTTGCATAAATTGTATAATATATACTTCCATATTTGTCCATATAGGAGTGCCTTTTCCATATATGAAATAGCAGATGCCTCCATATATGTCTGTGTATGAAATCTTTTTCCATATATGGAATCACATATACATTCCATATATGTTCATATAAAATCCATATATGTTCATAAAAAATCCATATTTCTTCGTAAATCATATATGAACATGTTTGAGCGTATATGAGCATTTTTCACTGGGAACTCAAATATAACTAAAATTTTCTAAATTTAGCAGTTTTATTTTTGCTGTTTTTATCTTACTGTACCATTTCCAATTGTATTTAAAGAATTATCATTTTAAACAATTGTCGTAATTTTTGCATTAAAAAATACAAAAATTGTTTTTTCGGACTTTCTATATTTTCATATATTTAGTTAGAATATTCTTCTACCTCAAGTCCAAATTCTAATATGATATTGTCATATTAGATTTTTATTTGTTGTTTCAAAAAGGGGTTGATCATTTTCATGATAGACAATACAATCCGAAAAAACAATTTTTGTATTTTTTAATGCAAAAATTAAGACAATTGTTCAAAATAAGCACACCACGGCTAAAATCTCATTCAAATATTTATTTTCCCGAGTAAAAAAAATTGATCTCGCGCAATATCTAATTATATCCAATTTGATATTGTTTAAGATCTGCTGTAATATCTAGCTGATCCAATTAGATCTCAAAATTGGGTGTATCCAATCATATCGTATTAGATCCCATTGTATATATGGGGATAAACTAAGATCAAGTTATATCTCAAAATTGGGAGGTCCAGTGATATCTTTGAGGATAAACCTAGATCTATTTTGATCCGAAAATTGGCGGATCCAGCTATATATTTGCGGATATTTTTAGATCTAATTTGATCCGAAAAATGGCGGATCCAATTAGATCCAGCTATATATTTGGGGATAAACTTAGATCTAATTTGATCTCAATTTTGGCAGATCAAATTAGATCCCGCAATATATTTGTGGATAAACGTGTATCTAATTTGATCCGAAAAAGTGGCAGATCGAATTAGATGTAGCTATATATTTGGGGATAAACTTAGATCTAATTTGATCCAAAAAATGGCACATCGAATTAGATCCAGCAATATATTTGTGGATAAACTTAGATCTAATTTGATCCAAAAAAATGGCACATCGAATTAGATCCAGCAATATATTTGTGGATAAACTTAGATCTAATTTGATCCAAAAAGTGGCAGATCGAAATAGATCCAGCAATATATTTAGGGATAAACATAGATCTAATTTGATCTCAATTTTGGCAGATCTAATTAGATCTAGCAATATATTTGTGGATAAACTTAGATCTAATTTGATCCGAAAAATGGAAGATCGAATTAGATCCAGCAATATATTTGGAGATTAAGTAAGATCTAAATTTATCCAAAAAATTACAGATAAAATTAGATCCAGTAATATACTTCGGGATTGCGTAAGATTTTAACTTTTCCGATAAATTGCAGATCGAATTAAATCCAGTGATATATTTGGGGATTTGGTAGGATCTTAATTTATCCCATAAATTGCAGATCGAATTAGAAACAGCAATATATTTGGAGATTGACATCTAAAACTATCCAGAAAAATGACAGCTAAAATTAGATCCCGCATTATATTTGGGTACTACGTAAGATCTCCATTTATTTGGGATTAAATAAGATCCCAGACAGATATTGACAATAGTTCAAAAAATAATACACTGGAAGAGCACTGATTTTATAAAAATTAAAATATTTTGTTAAAATAAGGTTTAAAATCAGAAGGTCTCGAGTTCGATACCTTTCACGGCTATGCATTTTTTTTTTATAAAAATGCGCATTCTCCTTGCTGGTCTTATCGAAATTTTTTCAATAATTTTTATTCTTTGTAATTTACTTGTAAAAATTGTATCATCTTTCTGTGATTCGAAAATAATTTAAACAGAAAGTGATATTAATTTATGATCTTGAGTCAAACTAAAATAACATTCATTTACATAAAAATAACAGATCAACTAAAAACATTTCCCCCATTCAAAAGAATTTCTTTTTATAAAATTATAATTTTATTTTCTATAAATGTTTTTATAAAATTTTATTTTTTTTTATTAAATTGAATTTTTTTTTTAAATAATTTTATTTACATATTTTTAACGCTCTACACCATTTCCAATTGTATCAATTGTTTTTAAGATTTATCAATTGTATTTCAGAAATAATCAATTGAATTTCAGTTTTATCAATTGTATTTCAGAAATTATCAATTATTTTTCAGATTTATGAATTGTATTTCAGAACTAGTCAATTGAATTTCAGTTTTATCCATTGTATTTCAGAAATTATTAATTGTGTTTCCGAAATTCACAACTGTATTTCAGAAATTATCAAACTGTATTTCAGAAATTATCAATTGTATTTCAGAAATTATGAAATGTAATTTAGAAATTTTTCTCTATTAACTATGATAAACCATCAACAAGTTCTGAAATAGATTTGATTATTTCTGAAATACAATTAATAAATTTCTGAAATACATTCCATAATTTCTAAAATACATTTAACATTTCTGAAATACAATTAATAGCTTCTGAAATACAGTTAATATTGTAGTTGCTGATGAGTTAGCATATATGATCGCACCACATATGACAATATATTGTTTAAATGGCACCAATATGGAGCTTTAATATATAACTTAGATTCGTCCATATACCATTTGATCCGAAAAATGGCCCGATAAAATTGTATCAGTTCTTATTTGTATCAGTTGTTATCTAATTGCATCAGTTTAGATCTGACCTGATTAAATTATGTGTTAATCAGATGAAATTGTATCAGATTTTTGACCTGATACAATTCTATTGGTTTATATTACATGGTATCAGTTTAGGTCCAAATAGATATATTTGTATACAAAATTATATAGTTATATCCCAATTTTGACCTGATATCAGTTTAAAACTTTGATACAATTGTATAAGGTAAATGTCGGATACAATTATATTTTATTTATATAAAATTGAACCAATTACGATCAAACCGATAAAATTGTATCAGGTCAAAAATCTGATACAATTTCATCTGATTAACACATAATTTAATCAGGTCAGATCTAAACTGATACATTTAGATAAAAATTGATAAACAATTGATAAAAATATATCGGGCCATTCTTCGGATGAAACTGTATATTTATACAGATATAACTTAATCACATATATGACTATATGTAACTTGTTTTCCTCGGGTTGTTTAAATGATACGATATATCAAAGTATATGGTACTATATATGGTAGCATATATTATCATATCTGCATCTGTATTAAAAATGTCGTTCATCAGGTACCATATATGAGCATATATTGTTGAAATGGCACCATATATGACAATATATGGTTTAAATGGCACCAAATATGTTAATATATTTCTTAAATAACAGCATATATAAACATATATGGCACTATATAGTAGCATATATTATCATATCTGGAACTGTATTAAAAATGTTGTTCATGAGGTACCATATATGAGCATATATTGTTGAAACGGCACCATATTAGATAATATATGGTTTAAATGGCACCATATATGATAATATATGGTTTGAATGGCACCATATATGATAATATATAGCTTAAATAACACCATATATAAATATATATCGCACTATATATAGTACCATATATTATCATATCTGGAACTGAATTAAAGATTTTGTTTATGAGGTACCATATATGACCATATATTGTTTAAATGGCACCATATATGATAATATCTAGTTTAACTGTCACCATATATAATTATATATTGTTTAAATGATACCATATATAATTATATATTGCTAAAATGCCACCATATATATTAAGATATAGTTCTATATATAACTATATATGCAATAAGATCAACCATGTTATGTAATATATAATTATATATGCCATATCTAATATTATGAAGGCCGATATCTAATTAGATGAAATTATATATGGCATAATATAAGGAAAATTTTTCGGAAAAAACGTCATATATAATTATATATGGATATACATAGCCACATGTCTAATTATATATTGTAATATATGCCACATATGATTATATATAAATTTTTTTACTCGGGTTGTTTTGAGTTTAAAATTAGTTGTTTTTATAAAATGTATTGACAACAGACATACATATAAATAGTTGCCAAAGGGTACTTTTATGTAATTGTTGCTTTCAAAAAGGAGTTGATTTATAGCTGGTTTTACCAAATCAGACAGTTCATATACGAAAGTACAAAATTCTCGTCCCGTTGATTTTTTGTACCTTATGTAATGTCTCGGTTTGAGTAAGAAAGTTATCATTTTCTTATTGCGGACAACTGAAGAGTAGAGTGATGTCTACGAAACAATTGTATTGTCTATCATGAAAATGATCAACCCCTTTTTGAAACAACAAATAAAAATCTAATATGACAATATCATATTAGAATTTGGACTTGAGGTAGAAGAATATTCTAACTAAATATATGGAATTATCATTTTATTTCAGAAGTTCATATTTATCAATTATATTTCAGAAATTATCAATTGTATTTGAAAAATTATCTTTTGTATTTCAGCCTTTTATTTCAACCCGCCCCATGATAAAACAAATTTACCTATATATGGAATAATATATGAATTCATATATAATGATATGATATGAAGATATATGAAATATATGGACCAATATATACAATATATTATCATATATGGATTCATACATTTGAATGTATTTACCCATATATGCTTCCATACATAACATATATGTTCATATATGATCATATATGAAACCATATATGCTCATATATGAAACCATATATGACAATATATGAGCATATATGAACATTTTCACCTGGGTTTATTGAATTAAAACAAAATATTTTTTGTTGCATTTCAAACTAAAATATTTTATTATACCCTACACCACTATGTGGTCAGGGTATTATAAGTTTGTGCTGATGTTTGTAACACCAAAAAATATTGGTCCTAGACCCACCTTATAGTATACCGATCGGCGCAGAATTTTTTTTATTTCGATTTAACGATGTCCGTCTGTCCGTCTATCTGTCTGTCCATGCATTCTTGTGCGCACTCTACAGTTCGCAAATATTAAGATATTTTGATGAAACTTGGTACAGCGACCTATGTCGGCCCAAGGACGAAGTCTATTGATTTTGGTTCAAATCGGTCCATGTTTAGACCTAGTGCCCATATAAGGGTCTCCCCAAATTATATTGTTTATACGCTGCAGGTCGCAAATATTAAGATATTTTGATGAAATTTTGTACACAGACCTATGTTGGCCCAAGGACGAAGCCTATTGATTTTGGTGAACATCGCTCCATGTTTAGACCTAGTGTCCCTATACGGGTCCTACCAAAATTATATTGTTTATACGCTGCAGGTCGCAAATATTAAGATATTTTGATGAAATTTGGTACACCATATGTCAGCCCAAGGAAGAAGCCAATTGATTTTGGCTAACACAGGTCCATGTTTAGACCTAGTGCCCAAATAAGGGTCCCCTCAAAATTATATTGTTTATACGCTGCAGGTCGCAAAAATTAAGATAATTTGATGAAATTTGGTACACCGACCTATATCAGCCCAAGGACGAAGCCTATTTATTTTAGTTAACAGCGGTCCATGTTTAGACCTAGAGCCCATATAAGGGTCCCCCCAAAATTATATTGTTTATACGCAGCAGGTCGGAAATATTAAGATATTTTGATGAAATTTGGTACACAGACCTATGTTGGCCCAAGGACGAAGCCTATTGATTTTGGTGAACATCGGCCCATGTTTAGACCTAGTGCCGATATAAGGGTCCCCTCAAGATTATATTGTTTATACGCTGCAGGTCGCAAAAAAAATTCTGAGCCGATCAGTATACTATAAGGTGGGTCTAGGACCAATATTTTTTGGTGTTACAAACATCAGCACAAACTTATAATACCCTGACCACGTAGTGGTGTAGGATATAAAAATATAACGTTACTACCATTTAAAGAAACTTTTTTTTTTTGATATCGAAAACGCGATTTTTTTCAAAATACGAAATTTCCTAACAAAATAGATGATAATACACATATAATATCAACACACTCATATATGGACGGCCATAAAAAATTATATATGACCATATTTGCCCATATATGGAGATTTAGGTTCATTTTTCTAGTATGTACGAATATGGATGACCAAATATAATCATATAAAAAATATATATGATCATATATGAACTTTTTTAACCGGGTAGTAGCAGAACATATAATTCCCTTTAATGTTTCGTACGATTTCATAATAATTAAAATATAAGATAATAAGATAATTCAATTAAACATCCCGGTGAAAAATGTACATATACGCTCAAACATGTTCATATATGGTTTATGTATGGACACATATGAACAAATATGGATTTTTTATGAACATATATGGATTTTATATGAACATATATGGAAGTATATGTGATTCCATATATGGAAAAAATTTCATATACAGACATATATGGAAGCATCTGTTATTTCATATATGGAAATGGCACTCATATATGGACAAATATGAAAGTATATGTTATTCAATTTATGCAAAAGGGACTTGTATATGAACATATTTCGAAGAATACATTTTTCCATATATGTAAAAGGAACTCATATTTGGATAAATATGGAATTATATTTAATGCCATGAATAAAAAAAGGAACATATGTAGCGCCTAATTTGAATGTCATACATAAATTTATATCTATCGTACAACCTTATAATAAAGGACAGCAACGTTCGCATGTATTTAATAAATGTATATGTTCATATATGTCCATATATGAACATATACTTAGGTGTTACCTCATTTTTCGGATCCATACATATATGGTTGAACGATAAATGTTCATATATGGACATTTTTCACCGGGATATTATACAGATTGGAAATTATATTTGTAAATTAATGAACATACAATGCAGTTACATAATTAACATTCTTGCTTTTGAAAATAAAGTATTTTAGTTTGAAATGCAACAAAATTTCTTTTATGCTTTAATTCCATAAAGACAAATTTTTCATATTAACATAGAAATTTCTGAAAAAATAGTTTTCGGTTTAATTAAACAAAGTTTAGCTTACATCCCAAAAACTCCGCCTTAATATAACGAATGTAGAAAATAGAAATAATTTATAATCATATATGAACGCATACACATATCAGAATATTCTGACATAAATAGAAGTATTCATATCTACTTCCATGTATGTACATTAGAGTTGCCAAAAAAAACATAAAAGTTGGAATTCGCGGTGTCTACAATGTTACCCCTATTGCTTAATGTCTAAAAACCCTCTGTGTAAAATTGGTATTTTGGTATCTCTTTCATGGAATAACAGATATATGTTCCAAATGTAATTGGTTTATAACAACAACATATCTTGCTCTACAAAAAAATTAAAACCGTTTAAAATGAATTCTTAACACAAATTTTTATTTTATGCGCTTAAAACACCACGATAAGTAACACTTAGGCCAAAACTTAGTACGAAGAAAGTGTTTGTCCTTTTATTCTGCATAACAACACTTATATAGTATTTTTGCGAAAAACGTCAAATTTAGAAGTTATAGCGCAAAAAATCTTTGAAGTGTTTTTAGTTCATTTTTAGGGTCAAAAGTTCAAACTGACTGGCCTGTATGAGCCTGAGAGATCCAATTTTTGTACACGTATTATTTTTTATGTCCAATCTATCGGAAACTGCCGATGGAGCAAAGAAAAAAATATTTTTTGAAATTTGGGTGGTCTAGTGTTCATATATATTTAGATTTTTACAATATTTAGTAAATTTGATTATGCAAAAGTACTTAACATGCGTTATTAAGCTTCAGTAAGCCTAATAAACTTATCTTAAAAATTTTTATTTACAAGTTTATATTTTGGTTTAAAAATAGATAAAAATTAAAACTAAAAAATTTTTACAATATTCTGTTCAGTTTAATATATTTAGTTTCTGTAAGGCAAATCTTAAACATGAAACCTTTTAAGACTTCTTATCTCTTCCGTCTCATCCAATAAAGAAATTGCTAATATGTTAGCGTGATTACTTAGTCGATCTATGTATCTAGAGCTCAACCTATTTATTTCGTCTCTAATGAAAGGAACCCTAAGGTCTCTGTGAATCTGAAAGTTGGTCATATACCACGGAGCATTAGCTATGAACCGTAAGGTTTTAGACTGATAGCGTTGCAGAATTTCCACATTATAGTTACTCGCCGTGCCCCATAACTGCAGGCCATATGTTCACAATGGTTTCAATATAGTCTTGTATAGTAAAATCTTATTTTCCAGGCTTAGCGCGGATTAAGGTCTTAACAACCACCACATTTTTCTAGTTTTAATATTAAGATGATCTCTTTTAGCAACAATGTGATTTTTCCAAGTAAGTCTTCGATCAAGGTGCATTCCCAATTATTTAACCGTGTTAGTTTTTGGAATTTCAGAACCATTAATGTATAAGGGTGGACATTCCTCTTTTCTTAGAGTAAATGTGGCAGGATTCGATTTGTCTGCATTAATAACAATTTTCCATTTTGTAAGCCACTGTTGTATTTGATTTAGATACATTTGTACTAAGTATGATGCTTCAGTTGCTGAGCTGCTAGATGCTAAAATAGCAGTATCATCTGCGTAGGTTGCTATCATAACAATATCAACTGATGGCATATCCGAAGTATATAAAGTGTACAAGACAGGGCCTAATACACTTCCCTGTGGGACACCCGATTTAATTTGGTTTGGCATATGTTAGACGAATGATCCCCAACCTTGACATAAAATTTTCGGTCTTCTAGGTATGATTTTAGAAATAAGTTAAATGGAGCTGGTAAGTGTTTTTTAAGCTTATACATAAGACCTTCATGCCATACTCTGTCGAAGGCCTGTTTGACATCTAAAAACACAGAAGAGCAGTACAATTTTTTCTCCAATGTGTCTGCTATCATGTTAACTATTCGATGACACTGTTCCGGAGTTCCATGCTTATGTTGAAAGCCAAACTGATGGTCAGGGATAATCTTATGTTTTTCCAAAATTGGTAGCAACCTACTTGAAAACAATCTTTCGAATATTTTTGAAAAGGTTGGCAGCAAGCTAATTGGTCTGTACGATGACATTGCATTTTCAGGTTTATTTGGCTTAGGGATCATAATAATCTCTGCACATTTCCATTGAGATGAAAAGTGTGATAGTCTTAATATAGAATTATATAAAAGAGTGAGAAATAATATACCTTTTCTTGATAGAGATTTTGCCACTTTTGGATCGATTTTGTCATATCCCGGCGATTTGGAGTTATTAAGCTTAGAGATTTCATTTTGAACTGCTCTAGGTGAAAATGGTTTTACTGGTAAATCCATTTGGCAAGCAGTTTCTAAAAATTGTTTAATATTACTTTCCTCGGCAGCATTTGTTGTTGGAAATGGTTGAAAGATTTTTTCTAAATGCTCACAAAATGAATCGGCTTTACTTTTACTATTTCGACACCAAGTTCCGTTTGCGTCCTTTATTGGAATGTTTCTTTTAGTTGGTTTCTTCAAGTATTTTGTGGCTTTCCAAAGATTATATTCACTATTATTTGTGGTATCCAAATTTCTTAAAAAGCTTCATTTTTTACTTCAGCGATACGTTTTTTGAGATCATTGGCAGCTTTGTTGTAAATGGTTTTGTCTCTCGGATTCCTACTTGATTGCCATATTCTTCGTAGCCTTCTTTTATTCCTAATTAAATCTCTTATTTCAGCTAATATCTTAACCTTACTTCCATTCTGTGAGAGGTTTGGGGAGTAGATAGTAATCCAGCTTCATGAACTATGTTTGTTAATTGCTCAACTGCTAAATCAAGTTCATCGCATGAAATTACATGTACTTCGAAATTCATCCATATGAGTGGTTTTTGCATATATGGAATCAGATATACTTTCATATATGCCCATACATAAGTGATTTTTGCAGATATGGAATCACATATACTTCCATATATGTCCATATATGTAATTTTTGTGTATATCAAATGATATATTCTTCCATAGTCATCCATATTTGAGTGCTTTTTGCATATATGGGATGTCATATACATACATATATGCCCGTACATGAGTCCTTTCCGGATGTATCGAGTTGTATATACTTTCATATTTGTCCATATATGAATCTCCTTTGAATATATAAAATTACATATATTTCCAAACATGTCCATACAGGAAACATATATGGCCATATTTGTACATACATGCAGCCATGATCATATTTGATCATATATGAACTTTTTAAACCGGGTTTGCAGAATATCTAAAATATTTTTTAATAGTTACTTTTTTCTGAAATGTAATATATTTTTTAATAGAAATAGAGGAGTTCGCTCTTAGATTGAGATGAGTATGTATATGAAAATTTTTTTCGTTATCAGCCCACTCTAAATATATTTATAAAATGCTATGATTGACGTTTAAAATTTTTGTGTTTTGTGCAGTTGAATGTTTTCAAAGAGCACATTCTTAAAATTACAAAAATGAAAAATAAGAGTTTTAGTAAACGAGCTTTTGTGCGTAAAATAGTTTTAATGAAAACGCCCCCGGGACGCATATATGAAACTGCACATTCATTAGTTTAAAATAGATAAGAGAAGATGTTAAAAACTTTTTAATAAACAGCATGTGGAGGGACCGGAAGTCAAATGCTACATACATATGTACAACCCCAGAGCAAATAGTATGTGTTACTCTCATACACTATACTTACGTACATGCACACATAATATAAATACTTAGTACACCCACACAGGCTGGCCAGACTTGGGGTTTTGTCCCCAAATTTGGGGATATTTTGTTGGTCTTGGGGACAAAAATTTTCATTTGGGGACAGGGGTTTTTTTGGGGATTTAAAAAATGTTTTGGGGATATTCACAACCTTCCGTAAATTTTGGAGATAGTGAGGGTATTTACAGTTCATGCTATTTTATATAGTAAATTAGCATTTATCGTAAATTTGACAACTTTCAATGGGTTAAACCTCAAATATGATGCTATTTTACAACGATAGCACGTTAGTACTTAAAGCTCCGTAAGTTGTTTTTCATTTGGAAAAACTTTAAATGTCCCAAATTGCAATTTAAGTTATAAAAATTAACAATTTTTTAATTTTATAATAGAGCCACAATCACAATAAATACAAAATATCACTTTTTCACCAGAAAAATAACAGTCTTGTACATTAAATTTGCATGAAAACAAAGTCTACACAATTTTCACGTGAAACTCATTGTCGTGAAAAATTATTTTTTTTAGAGAGTATAACAGTTTTTTCACGTGAAACTCAAACAACTTATGGTGCTTAACCTGTGCATTCCTTCTATATTAATTTTGAATAATTTTCAGAAAAAAAGTTTTTTCACGTAATTTCCACTAAAAATAAAAATTTACCCTTTTATGCATTTTCGGTAACAATTTAATGCTTTCTAACACGAATAAATATTTTATTTTTGAGATTTTAATAGAATTAATAGCCAAGTACTTAAAATGTTGAAAAAGATAATTTTTTTTTTTTTGAATAACCTGGCATTAAAATTTATTCGTTTTATGAATTAGTATTGACTGTCACTTTAAATTAGAGTTTGCATTTAACCGCAATTTTGCTTAACCGCGGTTACGGTTAAAATTGGTTCGGTTAATCGCGGTTAACGGTTAATCGCACTCATAATAAAACTTTGTTTAACTTACTTGATTAACTCAAAATTAATTAATTGCTAAAATTAAAAACGGCAAAATTATTAAAATTCAAAGCAAAAACACAAAAAATTAAAAACGAGTAAAAAAAGTTTAGAATCAATAGGCTTTGTTCTGGGGCCCAGTTAGAGATTGCGTACTAAATTGGATTAAAATATCTTAGTACTTGCGATCTGTAGCGTGCGAACAAGTGAATTTTCATCACAAAATCTTAATATTTCCGACCCGTACCATGCGAACATACCCATTTTTGGGGGACCTTTATACTGGCACTAAGTCTAAACATGGACCGATTCTAAATAAAATCAATAGGCCTGGTCCATGAGCCCATGTGAATCAGCCTGACCTGCGTCCAATATTTTTTGGACGCACAAACTTATTATACGCTGTCCACTAAACCGCACCTCAAAAAAAAGTACACCGTCCAATCTAAATTATTTTTGCAAGAAGGTTTCTGGGGGGTGCTTAGCCCCCCCCCCCCCAGATTTTTTTAACATTTAATTTTTACTTAAAATAAAAATTCTTATCCATTTTTGACTCAACTTTCTTATGAAAGTAGATCGTCAGTAATGACCAGGGCAAGAAATGTAAAAATCGTGTTTAAAGTATATATTAAAAATTGGAAAGTTTTAATTACAAAGTTTTTAAAGATGAATTTATTTTTTATTTCAGCGTTTTCAATATTATTTTTGTTAAGTACGCTATAGAATTATTATCTTAAAAGTAGTTTAAATATCGTAGTCAAAAAGTTAGTAGCTATATTTATCGAAAACTTTCGTCTCCGTGATTTAAAAAATTCAATGTTTATAAGTTTAAGGAACAAAATTATTTTAAAGGTAATTTTTCCAAAAAGTACGATTTTTAACAACTACTTTTTTTTTTGTAGCAAAATATGCATTGCATGGCATAATATACAATAAAACATGCTAAGCTACTATATATTAAAATATGCACTTATAGCAAAATATACAAAAATATGCACTTCTAGCTAAATACATACATCCCAGCAAAACTTTGGTAATGGGTGCGACAACCTCATGCATTACCTTGTAATGTGTACTCCTTACAAGTATAATTATTGTTCAACATAAAGTAATTGGTTACCGATAATTGGATATATAATGCATTACTTTGTAATGAATACTCCTTACATTCATTATTATTTTGAATCATAAAGTAATTAGTTACCGAAAATTTATTACATAATGCATTATTTTGTAATGTATAATCCTTACCTTGAGCATTATTTAGAAACACAGAGTAATGAGTTACCTATAGTTGATTACATAATGCATTACTTTGTAGTGTATACTGCATACATGTATCATTATTTTGAAACATTAAGTAATGGGCCACCGAATGTTGATTACATAATGCATTATAAATAAATATAAAGTAATTACTACTATAATACAAAAAAAAATACATTGTTTTAATATAAAAATTATTTACTTAGATAATTTTTTATTTTAATTGTGTAATTATAGGGTAACTAATTACTATTTCAGTCCTTATAATTATATGCGTAACCAATTATTCTCAGCCTCTTCGTAATCAAATGGGTAACCAATTACTTTTTTAATATCTATCTGCAACTAGGTAACCCATTACTCTTCATTTTTTTGTAAGTATACTGGTAACAATGACACATTACTTTGAGGCTCATCGCCTGTAAAATTGATCAGTGAAGTAAGGTGTAAAGTAACCAGTCCAACTCTATGGAGACACATTACTTTACCCATTATTTGGTAATGTGTGGTTTTGCTGGGATATTACAAATTCGATGCCATTTTATTGCAAAAATGTATTTCCATTAAGTCCCTTTTTCTAATAATAACTTAACTAAAAACTAATTTAAAAAAATTTTTTTTTAAGAATTTTCACTTACATAATATGCTTTATTTTGTAAAATAAATTGAAAATCTCCCAATCTGAAATTAATATTCAACAATTTTTCAGCAAAAATTTCCGCTAATTTCAGCAAAATGGAATATTATATGCATTTAACTTAAATATAACAAAAAATTTATAGAAGTAACAGTTGTTCCTTTCTATTTGTTGTCAACTAATATTCACATAATTTTTATCCTAATATGAGAAGGGTAATTTTTCTTTTAAAACGAAGCAAAATATCACCCAAATATAGCTGAAATTTTTTAGATTTAACAGTTTTATTTTTACTGTTTTTATCTAACTAAAATTTATTTACAGTCGGCAATTTTTTCTTCAGGGCCATTTTTAACTAATTCTGCTAGTTCTACAGATTTATTTCTATCAGTATATGTATTTATATTGCTGGTGAAAGTCATAAAACAAAGTGCAATTCAAACAAAATGTAAGCCTTAACTTTGATTTCACTTCAATTTCTGTAGTGAATATTGGGTAAAACTGAAAGCGTAACTTGTCAGAATAGCTATCTAGCGATCGTACGATGGACGTAAAGAAAACAGAGGAACCAAAAATTTAAAAGACCTATACAACTTTAAACACTTTTTTGATAAATTAAAAAACAAAAAACAAAATATTTATAAGACGGGGCTATAGCCCCCCCCCCCCTAGAAAAATGGTCTAGTATCCCGTTCTAGTAGTTATCCCCCAGATCTCAGTTGCTACCACCCTCATGTCAGAAAATTAAAGCTCGAAAAAAATCATTAAACTTTTGTTAAGGAAGTTTTTCGACATACCCAGCAGAAATTTTATCTATTTTTTTGGTTGCCGAACGTAGGGGTCGCCTTTTTAAATTTTTTTCATTGGATTTTTCCTTTGTAGCAAACACTGGTGTCTTCGAGGCAAAAAAATCGATATATCACACTTTAAAAACCGACTGTAAATGGTGAAGCTATAACGAAAAATCTAAAATAATATTAAATAAATAATGACGAATAAATAAGAAGATTGTTTCTAATACTAAAATTCATATCTTTTCTACAAAAAAAATTAAGTTTTATTTGTGAAATCAGTAGGATTTTTTTTTAATTTTTGTGCATCATTCCAAAATTTTATTTAAATACTGCACGACAATTTATTTAACTAAAAACAAATATATTAATTTTTATAGCTTTTTACGCAAGTTTTATAGAACTGCGTGAATTTTCAATAATTTTTTTTTTTGTAATAATTTAAAAATTTTGCTACCTAACTATTCACAAAAATCTTGTTTTAAATGTATAATAATTTAACCGTAACCGCGAGGTTTTTGCATGCGGTTACCGTTAATTGATTCGGTTAACCGCGGTTTCGGTTACGGTTAACACCGAATTGCAAACTCTAAGTTGAATGTATGGGTGCGAACACATCAAACACTGGTCACACACACACAAAATTAATCGGTTGTAAATCCATTAGAACTGCAATTTTTTTGTTTCTGCAACAACATTTATACACCCAGGAAAAAGATTGGTTGGCTTTCGATCAAAACCATTAAAATGAATTTGCCAGGATATTATTTTATTTGGAATTACCTATAATTGAATACTACATCAAAAATATTTTACTAGGTATTAAAAATAGGGAAAATGAACTAAAAAACAATCCTTTTAACAAATTATTGGTATCTCCAATCAATTTTAAAATTAGTATCAGTTTAGTAATTCTATGCAGTAGAAGCAGCCATTTATTTAGTGAATATACAAGAAAATTGGTGTTACCGATAACCTTTATTAAAAAAATTTCAATATTCGAAAGTGGTAACTACAAATACGGGTATCCTAATCAAATATGACCATAAAGTCGAGTTTCTGTAGAACCAACCGAATTGTGGATTATATTGATAACACACACAACTATTAATTGGTATTGATAAACGAATTTTATACTGTATTAATAAAACATATAAATTCAAAATTAGTCATTAAAATTATTAAGTGTTTGTGGTGTAGTGGGTGAGGAGTTGGCTTAGTACGCCGGATTTCCGGGTTCGAATCCCGGAAAAAACAAACATTTAGATGTTTTTTTTTTAATTAAAATAAAATATTCATATGTATAAACAGTAAATATGGCTATGAAAATTAAAAGTAGTTGTGGGGCAGTGGGTAAGAGTGTGAACTATTAACCTGAGTGGCCGGGTTCAATACCAGAAAATTCGAAAAAAGCTTTTTTTAATTTCAATGAAATTTTGTGGAACATAATAATATTTATGTGGAACGTAATATTGAATTTGACAACCGAATATTGGCTTTCGCGACGAAAAATATAATTTAATATAAAGATAGTTGTCGTAACCGTACGAATTCGATTGGCAACAAATTCGGTGGCCACAACTGAGACTGTTTTCTGTGTGTATATAGTTACACAAAAAGAGTTGCATTAGTAAAATATTGGCTCTAATAAATGAAAATTCTAAACTTAACCGTTAGAAGGTTATAACTACCACAGAAATCTGCTCTCCCAACCAACTTAAACAAAAATAAAATTGTATAGTTTTATTTGGTTGAGGCAACTGTCTGCAAATATTAAAATTTTACATTTTTCCCCAAAATTAAGCAGTACGTATTACATATCTGTTGTGCCAATAAAATTTTTCATTACTAACGCTTAACTAAGTGTTTTATCCCAAATGATGGTTGCATGTACTGAATGGAAATAAAGTTCTATCTTTTGTATAACAGATTATCGGTTATAGTGCCCAAACTAAAACAGCACAAATATTAATTTTAATAATTTTGGTCACCATAACAAAGAAAAAATAAACACGACCGAAAATCTGTAAGTAAATTTAAACTAATTGTCAAAAATTAAAAATACCAAATACCATAAAAACAAAAATTTTAAGAATTAGAAATAAAAAAAAAATATTGTTTCGTATATTGAAGGTATTTTAAATAACAAAACCAATTTGTAGACTTAATAATTAATTTTTCTTTTTGTTCTTTAGTATAAGATCTGTTTTAACAAAACAACACTTTTTGGAAAACTTTAACATTTCCGGCCTAGTCTCAAAAATAGAAAGAGATAATAAAATGTGTAAGCTTGGGAAATACACATTTTATCTTTTTGGAGTTCCCTCCGTTTTAAACTCAGAGGTTATATTTATGCAGAAAATCTATCAAAATATAAGGAACTTCACCTATAGACTCTGATGACTTTTTCCAAAGGAAACTTTTTACAGCAAAACTCTCTTCCTTTCTTATAGGCAAAATATTCAAGAATTTAAAGGTTTTTTTAACTTTGGTCAAAAATCCAAAGACCTTGAGTATCCTTCTTTTGAAAAATTTTCTCGGAACCTTTGTTTTTTTGTAGGAAAAGTCCTCAAAATCTGAGGTGTTTTCTTTAGGATAAAATACTCAGAACCTAAGGCATTCTCTGTAGGAGAAGGGTTTTAGAATTGTAAGGTTTATATACAAGGAAACGTCCGCGTAATCTTTTCTTTAATATATATACATATGTTTGTGTTTTAATTTTCGTTTTTTTAATTTGTGTAATATTTATTTATTTTTGTTATATTCTAATAACACTGTTCAAGTTGTAAAATGGTACTAACGTGAAAACCATACGGTTGTGTTTGAATGAGCCCCCTGACTACTACTCCACCGATGAAAGTGCCAATTTGGCTCATTGGGAAAAATTGATAGCGTTTTTTTTTAATTTCGATCAATTCGTCAATTTTTGACCATTTTCAGCCCATTTAAGTCGCTTTTCCTGTATTCAAAATTTCTTGTGTTATCTTTATACGGCTCACAATTACTATTTCCACCATTAGAGCCCACATTTCAACTGAGAAAATCAAAATTTTTAGCCTATTTTCATGATTTTTGCCCATTTTTCATCGATTTTCCCCATTTTTGTGCTGTTTTTATGCGCTTTTTTGTAGTTCTTGCGCAAACTTATCGACATAATTCTTACCGTTTTTCCTTTTTACAATATATTATGCAATATTATTGCCATTTCAAGCAACTCAACCCACTTTTTAAATACAAAAACTATCGTTTTTTACGCTTTTTCGGTAATGTGCGTGGACAATTAAAAGGAAAAAAGGAAAGTGTACTTTTTTAATTATTTGGGTTTTTTCCGTTGGCTACCTGCATGATTATTTTACACAAATTTTTTTTACACAAACGCACACGAATCAGGTATATAGCCACCCTTAAAAGATGCGCCTATTCATAAGTACCTCTCAGTAAAATATTGAAACTTACGTAGTATTTATAGATGTTCATTGATCGATGTTTGTCATTCAACAAGTGTCTCCGAACGCGTAAAGTACGATTTTTTCAAAGTGACGAAAAAGTAATAAAAGTATAAATAAAGTTTCCAGTTTGAAGTGATTAATTTTTACGGTAAAAAATGGATGAATGCCTGAAAAACTTCAATCATTACTGTTATATGTGCGGAAAGTGGACCATTATGTCGTCTAAGAAAAAAATTACTGATGAAATTGCAACATTGTACGAGCAGTACTTCAATATTCCAGTGATTCGTAATGTTGACTGGGTGCCTAAAATAGCTTGTTCATCGTGTGTAGCATGTTTGTATGATTGGCGAACAGGTCGACGGGAAAGCATGCCATATGGAATACCGATGATTTGGTCAGAGCCAGTCGACCACGAAAAAAACATGTGCTACGTATGTAAAAATAATGTTGTGGGTATGAACAGAAGAAAGGCGATGGAATATATTTACCAAAGTGTTCCGTCAGCTCAAACCACTCTTCCCCATTCTCCGCCAGTGCCAATCCCGAGAAAACCGAGTCCAACTGAAGAATACATCCCAGCATCTTTTTTTTCGGAGCCAGAATCGAATTTTTCTTTGTATCAGCCATCAAATATTACGCCACCATGCAAACGCATTGAAGTTACACAACAGCGCTTGAACATAATGTCAAGACAACTAAAGTTGTCACAAAATAAAACCATAATTCTTGCTCAACATCTTAAAGCTGTGAACATCCTGTCACCAGAAGTTAAAGTGTTCGGTTCGCGTGGTCGACAGCATAAATTTCTACCCTTTTTACACGCAACGAAAACAATTCATTTACGTACTGTAATGATATCGATGGTTTGATGTCGGCCATGAATTACACGTAGAATGCGGACCAATGGCGGTTGTTCATTGATGGATCGAAGAGCAGTCTCAAGGCTGTGCTGCTGTATTTCGATAATACAAAAAACTCTGTGCCAATTGCGTTTGTCGTGAAAACAAAGGAAACGTATGATTCAATGAAACTAATCTTGGATTCTGTGAAATACCATGAACATTGTTGGAAAATATGCGCAGATTTGAAAGTGGTTGCACTTATCTGTGGCCTTCAAACTGATTACACTAAAAATATGTGCTACTTGTGTACGTGGGATTCGCGATATACACCCCAGTATCAAAAACGAGATTGGTTACCGAGAACAAATCGTCTAATCGGGCAGCAGAACGTTATCCACGAGGAGTTGGTGCCGATGGATAAGGTATTGCTGCACATTAAACTTGGGTTAATGAAGAATTTCATCAAAGCGTTACTGGTGCGTGGAAATAGATTGGCTTTTGGACGATTGGAGTACATTTTTTCACGCTTGAGTGAAGCGAAAATTAAAGAAGGTAAATAAATATTTGGAATTCTTTTTCCGCCAAACAAAGATGATGTATTCTTGAAAGTTTTTATATAAAATCATATTTTTATTTCAGGTGTGTTGAATGGCCCAGACATTCGCAAACTGATGAAGGATGAATACTTCAACAATGTCCTTCAAGAGGAGGAACTCATCGCTTGGGATAGCCTGAAAGCAGTGATCGAAAAAGTTCTCGGCATTCATCGAGTGGACAATTGGCGTGCCATTGTTGATGATATGTTGCAATCTTTCGAAAACATCGGTGTTCGAATGTCGTTGAAAGTGCATTTCATGCATCACCACCAGGATCACTTCGAGCGTCAGTTGCCGTCTGAATCAGACGAGCATGGGGAACGTTTCCACCAGGTATCAGCACAGTTGGAACACTGGTATAGTGGAAAAAAATTAGATTCACTTTTGGCAGATCTTTGCTGGAATTTGTTAATGGAATTGGAGGATAACGAATGATATTCCATTGCTTATTTCTCTATTTCAATTGCCAATTTAAAATGAATTACATTATTACGGAGAAATACGCATTTCCATTAATTTTTATACCGAAAAAATGTATTGAACCACAAAAAATTTATTTAAATCACTAAAAAAACCCGAAAATCATCCGAAAAAGCCTAAAAAACGATGGTTTTTGTATTTAAAAAGTGTATTGAGTTGCTTGAAATGGCAATAATATTGCATAATATATTGTAAAAAGGAAAAACGGTAAGAATTATGTCGATAAGTTTGCGCAAGAACTACAAAAAAGCGCATAAAAACAGCACAAAAATGGGGGAAATCGATGAAAAATGGGCAAAAATCATGAAAATAGGCTAAAAATTTTGATTTTCTCAGTTGAAATGTGCGTTCTAATGGTGGAAATAGTAATTGTGAGCCGTATAAAGATAACACAAGAAATTTAGAATACAGGAAAAGCGACTTAAATGGGCTGAAAATGGTCAAAAATTGACGAATTGACCGAAATTCAAAAAAAACGCCATAAATTTTTCCCAATGAGCCAAATTGCCACTTTCATCGGTGGAGTAGTAGTCAGGGGGCTCATCCAAACACAACCATATGGTTTTCACGTTAGTACCACAAATTTCGTGTTAAAAACTTGAACAGTGTAATTAATTAATAAAAAAAAATTTAAATAATGGAAATGGTGTTTTATTAAATTCGATTGGGATTTCTAAAGAAATTCGTTTGGATATACTAAAGTTAAATTCAATCGGGCAGCACTAAAGCGATTCGGTTGTAACAACTTTTTATATTCTACAAGCATTAGACCTGGCGTTAAAAACTTTTTTTTGAAACTTGAATGTGGGTAGCGATAAAAATATGCGATTTGATGCCAAAATTGATGTAGCAAATTTTCGGGCTGATCGGAGGGTGCGAACCCGTGCCACAATGAGGTCAAAGGTCAAAATTTTGAAAAACCACCCAAATACCTTTTTTTTGCATTTTATAAATTTTTGTAATAAGAAATACTGTAAATATAATGTTTTTGCTTTAATTTTTATTTAATAGGCTTATTATTTTTATTTTAAATCATTGAAGATTTTGTATAGGCTAGGAAGTCCTTACGGTAGCCCTCTACAATGTGTAACAAGTACTGTTTATCGTCTTCGTTGTGTGATAAGCATCTTTTATAGTCAGTTATTAGTTTGACTTTTCTTGCGGCGGCATCATTCACAACAGTAATGCATTTTACGATTTGTCCCCCTTTACAAAATGCTTCGCTCTTAGGCCAGTTTGACGGATCAAAGCGTAAGAAATCCGTAGAAATTTCCAGACGAGAAAAAAAAACATGTGGGTCAAAAAAGGCAAGTGCAACTGCTTCCTCTGATAAATACCACAGGTGGTTCCGAATTTTTTCCAAAAGCACTGTAGATATTTTTTTATCAAAATACCCAATAATTCCCTTAATTGATTGCATATCTCTCTTTGGCGCTTCAATTGCATTTGCGGTTCTAAACCAGTATGGGATGTAGAGACTTACTAAGAAAATGCACGTATTACGAATTCCATTCAACTGACTCGCAGACATTTTAAAGTGCTCGTTAAAAATATACATTTTCAGGCAATAGATGGCCTTGGACATGAATCTTGCATGATATGTCACTCCAGGTGCACGAAATGTGAAATTGGGAATGCTACCACCAAGAAAAATAAATGCAAGTTGTAAGAGTTCTCTATAATCATGCCGAATGTGGACTTTCGCTAAATATTCAAGACAAAAGTGTTTCCTTGTTTCACGTTCCTCGACAGATATGACACTCAAAACTTGTTCATCCTGCATACAAGTGCTGTATCCCTTTGAATTTAGTGTGCTCCATTCCCGTGCAAAACGTTCAAAAATCGCCACCTCTGGACCACTTGATTTTCCGAAATTGATTTCAAATACAGCTCTTAAGAGAATTTCTGCAATATGGTGGCGACATGGTAACCACAATAAGCTGCGTTCCAATTTGCGTTCCAATAAAGTTCCAGCACCACTATGAGAGCCAGTATTTGCAGCAGTTGTATCGAAACATATCATTTCTAATGAATTCAGCATATTCATTTTTAACAAATAGTCGTAGACTGATTGAGCGACTACAGCACCAGTTCCATCTTCAATGATGGGGATAGCTATTAATTTTTCAACGTTCTCCGACGTGAGCACAAAAGCCAAGCGATCAACTTTATTTTTTCCAGCAATTGCGGGAAGTAGCTTTCCGTCCCAATGCAAAACAAATGTTTCAGGTATCTAAAAAAATCTTAAGCTCAAAACAAAATTTATAACTTGGTCAAAATAAAAAAACTTACCTTGAAATTTTCAACAATTTCTTTGCCATGACGCCGACGATATTTTTACGTTGTTCACGCAAACTTGTGCAATTCAAGACAAGATCCTCAATATTGTGACCCAATGCTTTGGCAGTTGCACTGATAAAGTGTATAGCTAACGGAGATGACATTTTGCCAGCATCCATACAAGCCAGCATTCTGTCGTCAATAAAATTATTTTTTCCACGTTTTCGAATTGGCTTACTGGAGCAACTTGGAGTGTTGTCAGTCTGTTCTACATCCATCGCCTGCACATCGTCTCCCGATTCATCACTCTCAAATTCAACATGTTCCATAGTCAAGTCTACACATGAAATTAAGTGAACAGCAAAAAAAAATTGACATTTTGATTCCAAATACTACATAATAATTACCTGAAGTGCCTTTTCTTTTTTCATAATTTTCTTTTTGATGTTTTTCATCTTCCAATCTTTGTGTCTTTCTTTTTTCTTTATTTGTGACATTTTGATCGACACAAGTCATGCTACCAACATGCCCATTTTCTCGCTGCTTTATAAAGAAGTCTCTATCTTCCTGTATACTTATAAGCTTCAGAGCGTCAACGTGGGCAATGTCAAATAAATTGTTTAAATTTTCCTTAAAGTAATTTTCTTTTTTGCGATGACTTGGGAACCTTGTAGAAGGCTATAATTTTGCGGAGAAAGGAAGCTTAATTATGTGCTTCATAATCAATGAAAAAAAATTCAAATTTTCTACAGTAAAACCAAATTAAGAAGAAGAGCGAAAAGTTGGTTGTTTAGAATTTCGCTTATAAAATCCGTATTTTTGATATCAGAAAGCAAAAAAGTTGTGAGGACACTAGGGTTTATGTCCCGGAAATTCCCGGGACGGGATTCCCGGGAATCCCGCCCTTTTTTCCATCCCGCAATACCGGGAATTTAGTGCGGGATTTCCCGGGATTTTTTCTATTCTTCTACAGAAGTTTTAGCTAGTATATTAAAAATTAAAAATACAAAAATTGTTTTTCCGGACTTTCAAATAGATTTTCATATATTTAGTTAGAATATTGTTCTACATCAAGTCCAAATTCGAATACGATATTGTAATATTAGATTTTATTTGTTGTTTCAAAATATTATATTCGAATTTGGACTGAGGTAGAACACTATTCTAACAAACATATCAAAGTATACAAATAAATTTTAACTTAAAAGTTAAGATATACTACCCAGGAAAATTTTTTACAATCGGTAGCCAACCACACCCATTCTACAACTGGTTCCACTGCAACCGATTCCATGGAACTGGTTCCAGAACGAGTTCCTGGGATCCTATATGAAAGGTGTGGGTGACGTAGAATCAGTTCCAGAACTAGTTCCAGAACTGATTCTAGAGCAACCGGTTCCACTTTGGAGCCATAGAAGGGGTTGCTTTTGGGACAATTTCAAACAAAAAGAATCGGTGTTAGAATCGACAGTAGAAGGGGTTGTGAATGAAAAGTACCCAGGAAAATTTTTTACAATCGGTAGCCAACCACACACATTCTACAACTGGTTCCACTGCAACCGATTCCATGGAACTGGTTCCGGAACCAGTTCCTGGTATCCTATATGGAAGGTGTGGGTGACGTAGAATCAATTCCAGAACTAGTTCCAGAACTGATTCTAGAGCAACCGGTTCCACTTTGGAGCTATAGAAGTGGTTGCTTTTGAGACAATTTCAAACAAAAAGAATCGGTGTTAGAATCGACAGTAGAAGGGGTTGTGAATGAAAAGTAGCTATTGTACAACCGATTCTTTGGAACAGAAAATTTTCCTGGGTAGCTATTGTACAACCGATTCTTTGGAACAGAAAATTTTCCTGGGTAGTTACACCATACACCACTACTTCGACAGGGTAAAATAACTTTATACTGCTGTTTGTAACACCAAAAAATATTGGACCTAGACTAACGTATTAGTGTACCGATTTACTCAGAATCGCGTTTTGAGTCGATTTGGCGATGCCCGTCCGTCCGTCAGTCGTAAATACATCGGACCAAATTTCGGCAAAATGGAATGACGTTTATAGGTCCCTAAAAATTTAAAGTTTCTTTTCAGGATTTCTGCACAAATTCTGAACAATTTTATATACGTTACGAATATAAAATACAATTTTCATTTACAGAAAGAAGTTTATGTGTGAATTGATCAAAGTATTTTTAATCGTTAAATTGTCTCTAAATGAAACACTTTTTCTGTATTCCATGACCGAGAATCAAACCGGCAACTCTCTACACAGGCTACGACCCGTAGCACCATCTCTTAACGAGGCACACCATGGTTGACACATCGATGAGTGTGGCTAATTGAAGTTTTGTCAATCATAACCTACACAATGAATGTTTTGTAATCGGAAGAATCAGAATTAACTAATACATGAGCAATATATTTCTCAATTAGAAAATTCCTATGGTTATCTCCTTTTCACAGGTAATTATCACATTACGATGATTTCTTTGGCCAAAATTGGTTGATATGGATGTGAACGACATTTGGTTCCAACAGGCGGCGCTACATGCCACATAGCTGACGCGACCTGGACATTCTGAACGACCGATTTGAGGGAAGAATATCCAGGCGACTTTAACCAGTCACCGAAGTCGTGCGGTTTGACCGCTTTAGACTTGTTCTTGTGTGTTTCCATCAAGTCGCATGTTTATGTCAATAAGTCACAAACAACCGATGTCTGTATAACACGTGCCTTTGCTCAAATTTAATTGGGCATATCGGATGTGCACTCCCTGGCAAAGCCGCGGCGTTCATTTAAACGATGTCATAATCCACACATAATGTCATTCATAGGCCTTTCAAGTAAAACACAAAATCCATTGCTATTTCAAACACAAAATCCCTTTACACAATCTCAATGTTGAAGGCAAAGGAGTCTCCCAACTGAGAACTCCGATTTTGCCGAAATTTTTATCTTATGCAGTTTGTTTGGATTTTGTCTTTCTTATATGTAAAAGTAAAAATTATTCAGTTTCTCAATTTTATTTACAATTTGAGGCCTTTAGAGTTCGAGTAATTTTTTTTTCACGCAAAAACATTTGGAAATCGGTTCAGTAGTTTTTTTCTTAACTGATGTGATTGTTTTTGCAACATGCTAGGGAGTCTATAAAAAACTGACTTTTCGATGTTAAATTTCCAACATTTTAAAGATGTTACTTACAAAAATGTTGAAATATGTGATGCAAAATTGCTGTCTTTCACCAAATTTTTTACAATATTTTAAAAATGTTATGTAATATGCTAGTTATTAAACTTTGAAAATTGTACGATAATCGTCTATCGTATTATAGAATCTGGGCACAGATTTTAAGTAAAACCCTGTTAAGTTTACGTATAAAAAAATATGTATGAAGTTTACAAAGACCATTCTTGAATTCAACACTAAACTAGTTTTCTGGTCATTTTGGGCTCTTTGAGCTAGTTTTTAGTTATTTCTATAAAATTGGGAATAGCATATTTAAAATAAAAAAACTGTTCCATTAATCTATTTAAAAAAAACATAAATTTAATCTTCTCTTTTATTTATTTTTGCAAATACAGATGTGGTGTACCTATTTTAGTCGAATGGGTCAGTGATTTAAGCTTCTCTAGTGATTTTTTTAGAATACTCTCTATTTTATAATGGTAATATCGTTATTATAAAACATTTTCTTTTGATTTATACTGTTAACACTTTTACGAATATTTAAATCAAATTTCACCAACGATTAGAGAAAAGAACTGGCAATCAAAATATCCAATACAAAATTATGACTTTTTACATATAACATCCCCGAAGTGTTTGTGAATAAATCCAAAAGGGTTGTACAGCCTTTCAGACAGTCACTGAACAGTTTGTTTTGCTTGTCATTGACACTCTATTATGCATACTCGTATCTAGAGTTGTCAAAACCGGTTTCCGAATTATTCGATAAACCAGTTTTTTTTCTATATTTCCGGGTTTTTTAAACCGCTTTTTGAAAAAGGACGGTTTTTGAATTATTCGAGAAACCGGCTTTTTCGTGTCGAATAATTCGACATTTTCGAATATTTATAAGGTAAAAATTTCTAATAAATTTTCTTCATTTCTTCAACAATTATGCAAAATATTTAAGTGCCTATGCATAATAATTTGAAAACCTTATAACACATTTATAAAATGAATTTTGTATGGAAAATTTGGTTTACAAGTCACTTAAAAATTTTCATTATTTTATATTTAGAAACAATGAATACAATAGGCCGTTATTAGGAAGTCATTATTTTATATTATAAAATAATGCAAAAGGTAATGATATATCATCTTTGGTAATGCAGATAGTAATGAGGTGTCATTACCAATATTTTGCTGGGTACTTACCCGCTTAAATACTCGGTAATGTCTGTTTTTGATGGGTATTTATACAGATATAACAGTGTAGAAAATCATTACCAGATATGTGGTTATGTAACTACATACTTGGTAATGGTAACTAGTTACTTTTGTTATTACATTTCTTATTACCTTCCCGAGTAAAAAAAATTATATATAATCATATGTGGCATATATTACAATATATAATTAGACATGTGGTTATGTATATCCATATATAATTATATATGACGTTTTTTCCGAAAAATTTTCCTTATATTATGCTATATATAATTTCATTTAATTAGATATCGGCCTTCATAATATTAGATATGGCATATATAATTATATATTACATAACATGGTTGATCTTATTGCATATATAGTTATATATAGAACTATATCTTAATATATATGGTGGCATTTTAGCAATATATAATTATATATGGTATCATTTAAACAATATATAATTATATATGGTGACAGTTAAACTAGATATTATCATATATGGTGCCATTTAAACAATATATGGTCATATATGGTACCTCATAAACAAAATCTTTAATTCAGTTCCAGATATGATAATATATGGTACTATATATAGAACGATATATATTTATATATGGTGTTATTTAAGCTATATATTATCATATATGGTGCCATTCAAACCATATATTATCATATATGGTGCCATTCAAACCATATATTATCATATTTGGTGCCATTTAAACCATATATTGTCATATATGGTGCCATTTCAACAATATATGCTCATATATGGTACCTGATGAACGACATTTTTAATACAGATGCAGATATGATAATATATGCTACCATATATAGTACCATATACTTTGATATATCGTATCATTTAAACAACCCGAGGAAAAATAGTTACATATAGTCATATAAATATGTGATTAAGTTATATCTGTATAAATATATAGTTTCATCCGAAGAATGGCCCGATATATTTTTATCAATTGTTTATCAATTTTTATCTAAATGTAACAGTTTAGATCTGACCTGATTAAATTATGTGTTAATCAGATGAAATTGTATCAGATTTTTGACCTGATACAATTCTATCGGTTTGATCGTAATTGGTTCAATTTTACATAAATAAAATATAATTGTATCCGACATTTACCTTATACAATTGTATCAAAGTTTTAAACTGATATCAGGTCAAAATTGGGATATAACTATATAATTTTGTATACAAATATATCTATTTGGACCTAAACTGATACCATGTAATATAAACCAATAAAATTGTATCAGGTCAAAAAACTGATACAATTTCATCTGATTAACACATAATTTAATCAGGTCAGATCTAAACTGATGCAATTAGATAACAACTGATACAAATAAGAACTGATACAATTTTATCGGGCCATTTTTCGGATCAAATGGTATATGGATGAATCTAAGTTATATATTACCATATAAAGCTCCATATTGGTGCCATTTAACAATATATTGTCATATATGGTGCCATCATATATGGTAACTCATCAGCAACTACAATATTAACTGTATTTCAGAAGCTATTAAATGTATTTCAGAAATTTTAAATGTATTTTAGAAATTATGGAATGTATTTCAGAAATTTATTAATTGTATTTCAGAAATAATCAAATATATTTCAGATTTGATGGTTTATCATAGTTAATAGAGAAAAATTTCTAAATTACATTTCATAATTTCTGAAATACAATTGATAATTTCTGAAATACAGTTTGATAATTTCTGAAATACAGTTGTGAATTTCGGAAATACAATTAATAATTTCTGAAATACAATTGATAAAACTGAAATTCAATTGACTAGTTCTGAAATACAATTCATAAATCTGAAAAATAATTGATAAGTTCTGAAATACAATTGATAAAACGGAAATTCAATTGATTATTTCTGAAATACAATTGATAAATTTTAAAAACAATTGATACAATTGGAAATGGTGTAGAGCGTTAAAAATATGTAAATAAAATTATTTTTTAAAAAAAATTCCATTTAATAAAAAAAATATAATTTTATAAAAACATTTACAGAAAATAAAATTATAATTTTATAAAAAGAAATTCTTTTGAATGGGGGAAATGTTTTTAGTTGATCTGTTATTTTTAAGTAAATGAATGTTATTTTAGTTTGACTCAAGATCATAAATTAATATCACTTTCTGTTTAAATTATTTTCAAATCACAGAAAGATATACAATTTTTACAAGTAAATTACAAAGAATAAAAATTATTGAAAAAATTTCGATAAGACCAGCAAGGAGAATGCGCATTTTTATAAAAAAAATGCATAGCCGTGAAAGGTATCGAACTCGAGATCTTCTGATTTTAAACCTTATTTTAACAAAATAAGGTTTAAAATTTATTTTAATCAAAATAAGGTTTATTATTTTTTGAACTATTGTCAATATCTGTCTGGGATCTTATTTAATCCCAAATAAATGGAGATCTTACGTAGTACCCAAATATAATGCGGGATCTAATTTTAGCTGTCATTTTTCTGGATACCCGAGTAAAAAAAATTGATCTCGCGCAATATCTAATTATATCCAATTTGATATTGTTTAAGATCTGCTGTAATATCTAGCTGATCCAATTAGATCTCAAAATTGGGTGTATCCAATCATATCGTATTAGATCCCATTGTATATATGGGGATAAACTAAGATCAAGTTATATCTCAAAATTGGGAGGTCCAGTGATATCTTTGGGGATAAACCTAGATCTATTTTGATCCGAAAATTGGCGGATCCAGCTATATATTTGCGGATATTTTTAGATCTAATTTGATCCGAAAAATGGCGGATCCAATTAGATCCAGCTATATATTTGGGGATAAACTTAGATCTAATTTGATCTCAATTTTGGCAGATCAAATTAGATCCCGCAATATATTTGTGGATAAAGGTATATCTAATTTGATCCGAAAAAGTGGCAGATCGAATTAGATGTAGCTGTATATTTGGGGATAAACTTAGATCTAATTTGATCCAAAAAATGGCACATCGAATTAGATCCAGCAATATATTTGTGGATAAACTTGGATATAAATTGAATAGAAAATTGGCAGATCAAATTAGATCCAGCAATATATTTGGGGATTAAGTAAGATCTAAATTTATCCAAAAAATTACAGATAAAATTAGATCCAGTAATATACTTCGGGATTGCGTAAGATCTTAACTTTTCCGATAAATTGCAGATCGAATTAAATCCAGTGATATATTTGGGGATTTGGTAGGATCTTAATTTATCCCATAAATTGCAGATCGAATTAGAAACAGCAATATATTTGGAGATTGACCTCTAGAACTATCCAGAAAAATGACAGCTAAAATTAGATCCCGCATTATATTTGGGTACTACGTAAGATCTCCATTTATTTGGGATTAAATAAGATCCCAGACAGATATTGACAATAGTTCAAAAAATAATACACTGGAAGAGCACTGATTTTATAAAAATTACAATATTTTGTTAAAATAAGGTTTAAACTCAGAAGGTCTCGCGTTCGATACCTTTCACGGCTGTGCATTTTTTTTTATAAAAATGCGCATTCTCCTTGCTGGTCTTATCGAAATTTTTTCAATAATTTTTATTCTTTGTAATTTACTTGTAAAAATTGTATCATCTTTCTTTGATTTGAAAATAATTTAAACAGAAAATGATATTAATTTATGATCTTGAGTCAAACTAAAATAACATTTATTTACTTAAAAATAACAGATCAACTAAAAACATTTTCCCCATTCAAAAGAATTTCTTTTTATAAAATTATAATTTTATTTTCTATAAATGTTTTTATAAAATTATATTTTTTTTATTAAATTGAATTTTTTTTAAAAAATACTTTTATTTACATATTTTTAACGCTCTACACCATTTCCAATTGTATCAATTGTTTATAAGATTTATCAATTGTATTTCAGAAATAATCAATTGAATTTCAGTTTTATCAATTGTATTTCAGAACTTATCAATTATTTTTCAGATTTATGAATTGTATTTCAGAACTAGTCAATTGAATTTCAGTTTTATCAATTGTATTTCAGAAATTATTAATTGTATTTCCGAAATTCACAACTGTATTTCAGAAATTATCAAACTGTATTTCAGAAATTATGAAATGTAATTTAGAAATTTTTCTCTATTAACTATGATAAACCATCAACAAGTTCTGAAATAGATTTGATTATTTCTGAAATACAATTAATAAATTTCTGAAATACATTCCATAATTTCTAAAATACATTTAAAATTTCTGAAATACAATTAATAGCTTCTGAAATACAGTTAATATTGTAGTTGCTGATCAGTTACCATATATGATGGCACCATATATGACAATATATTGTTTAAATGGCACCAATATGGAGCTTTATATGGTAATATATAACTTAGATTATTTGATTTGATCCGAAAAATGGCCCGATAAAATTGTATCAGTTCTTATTTGTATCAGTTGTTATCTAATTGCATCAGTTTAGATCTGACCTGATTAAATTATGTGTTAATCAGACGAAATTGTATCAGATTTTTGACCTGATACAATTTTATTGGTTTATATTACATGGTATCAGTTTAGGTCCAAATAGAAATATTTGTATACAAAATTATATAGTTATATCCCAATTTTGACCTGATATCAGTTTAAAACTTTGATACAATTGTATAAGGTAAATGTCGGATACAATTATATTTTATTTATATAAAATTGAACCAATTACGATCAAACCGATAAAATTGTATCAAATCAAATATCTGATACAATTTCATCTGATTAACACATAATTCAATCAGGTCAGATCTAAACTGATACATTTAGATAAACAATTGATAAAAATATATCGGGCCATTCTTCGGATGAAACTGTATATTTATACAGATATAACTTAATCACATATATGACTATATGTAACTATTTTTCCTCGGGTTGTTTAAATGATACGATATATAAAAGTATATGGTACAATATATGGTAGCATATATTATCATATCTGCATCTGTATTAAAAATGTCGTTCATCAGGTACCATATATGAGCATATATTGTTGAAATGGCACCATATATGACAATATATGGTTTAAATGGCTCCAAATATGTTAATATATTTCTTAAATAACAGCATATATAAACATATATGGCACTATATAGTAGCATATATTATCATATCTGGAACTGTATTAAAAATGTTGTTCATGAGGTACCATATATGAGCATATATTGTTGAAATGGCACCATATAAGATAATATATGGTTTAAATGGCACCATATATGGTAATATATTGCTTAAATAACACCATATATAAATATATATGGTAGCATATATTATCATATGTGGAACTGTACTAAAAATATTGTTCATGAGGTACCATATATGGGCATATATTGTTGAAATTGCACCATATATGATAATATATGGTTTAAATGGTACCATATATGATAATATATGGTTTGAATGGCACCATATATGATAATATATAGCTTAAATAACACCATATATAAATATATATCGCACTATATATAGTACCATATATTATCATATCTGGAACTGAATGAAAGATTTTGTTTATGAGGTACAATATATGACCATGTATTGTTTAAATGTCACCATATATGATAATATCTAGTTTAACTGTCACCATAGATAATTATATATTGTTTAAATGATACCATATATAATTATATATTGCTAAAATGCCACCATATATATTAAGATATAGTTCTATATATAACTATATATGCAATAAGATCAACCATGTTATGTAATATATAATTATATATGCCATATCTAATATTATGAAGGCCGATATCTAATTAGATGAAATTATATATGGCATAATATAAGGAACATTTTTCGGAAAAAACCTCATATATAATTATATATGGATATACATAACCACATGTCTAATTATATATTGTAATATATGCCACATATGATTATATATAATTTTTTTTACTCGGGTAGTTCTAGATGTCAATCTCCAAATATATTGCTGTTTCTAATTCGATCTGCAATTTATGGGATAAATTAAGATCCTACCAAATCCCCAAATATATCACTGGATTTAATTCGATCTGCAATTTATCGGAAAAGTTAAGATCTTACGCAATCCCGAAGTATAATTTTATCTGTAATTTTTTGGATAAATTTAGATCTTACTTAATCCCCAAATATATTGCTGGATCTAATTCGATCTTCCATTCTTCGGATCAAATTAAATCTAAGTTTATCCACAAATATATTGCTAGATCTAATTAGATCTGCCAAAATTGAGATCAAATTAGATCTATATTTATCCCTAAATATATTGCTGGATCTAATTCGATCTGCCACTTTTTCGGATCAAATTAGATCTAAGTTTATCCACAAATATATTGCTGGATCTAATTCGATGTGCCATTTTTTGGATCAAATTAGATCTAAGTTTATCCCCAAATATATAGCTACATCTAATTCGATCTGCCACTTTTTCGGATCAAATTAGATATACGTTTATCCACAAATATATTGCGGGATCTAATTTGATCTGCCAAAATGAGATCAAATTAGATCTAAGTTTATCCCCAAATATATAGCTGGATCTAATTGGATCCGCCATTTTTTGGATCAAATTAGATCTAAAAATATCCGCAAATATATAGCTGGATCCGCCAATTTTCGGATCAAAATAGATCTAGGTTTATCCCCAAAGATATCACTGGACCTCCCAATTTTGAGATATAACTTGATCTTAGTTTATCCCCATATATACAATGGGATCTAATACGATATGATTGGATACACCCAATTTTGAGATCTAATTGGATCAGCTAGATATTACAGCAGATCTTAAACAATATCAAATTGGATATAATTAGATATTGCGCGAGATCAATTTTTTTTACTCGAGTTTATATGGCGATGTCGCGAAAAATAATGAGTTGTCGTTACACATTAGCATACGAAAAATCAAAAAATATATCGTTACCTATGTGCTTACCAGTACTGACAAAAATAATGAGTCTAAAAATAGATTTTCAAAAAAATAAATTATATAAAAAAAATATTTTTATTGTATTTTTTTTTCCCGAGTAAAAAAAATTGATCTCGCGCAATATCTAATCATATCCAATTTGATATTGTTTAAGATCTGCTGTAATATCTAGCTGATCCAATTAGATCTCAAAATTGGGTGTATCCAATCATATCGTATTAGATCCCATTGTATATATGGGGATAAACTAAGATCAAGTTATATCTCAAAATTGGGAGGTCCAGTGATATCTTTGGGGATAAACCTAGATCTATTTTGATCCGAAAATTGGCGGATCCAGCTATATATTTGCGGATATTTTTATATCTAATTTGATCCGAAAAATGGCGGATCCAATTAGATCCAGCTATATATTTGGGGATAAACTTAGATCTAATTTGATCTCAATTTTGGCAGATCAAATTAGATCCGGCAATATATTTGTGGATAAACGTATATCTAATTTGATCCGAAAAAGTGGCAGATCGAATTAGATCTAGCTATATATTTGGGGATAAACTTAGATCTAATTTGATCCGAAAAATGGCACATCGAATTAGATCCAGCAATATATTTGTGGATAAACTTAGATATAAATTGATCTGAAAAATGGCAGATCAAATTAGATCCAGCAATATATTTGTGGATTAACTTAGATCTAAATTTATCCGAAAAATGGCAGATCGAATTAGATTCAGCAATATATTTGTGGATAAACTTGGATATAAATTGAATAGAAAATTGGCAGATCAAATTAGATCCAGCAATATATTTTGGGATTTAGTAAGATCTAATTTGATCCGAAAAATGGCAGATCGAATTAGATCCAGCTATATATTTGTGGATAAACTTAGATCTAATTTGATCCGAAAAAACGGCAGATCGAATTAGATCCAGCAATATATTTAGGGATAAATTTGGATGTAAATTTATCAGAAAAATGCCAGATCGAATTAGATCCAGCAATATATATGTGGATAAACTTAGATCTAAATTTATCCGAAAAATTCCTAATCGAATTAGATCCAGCAATATATATGGGGATAAACTTGGATCTAAATTTAACCGAAAAATGGCAGATCAAATTAGATCCAGCAATATATTTGGGGATAAACTTGGATCTAAATTTATCAGAAAAATGGCAGATCGAATTAGATCCAGCAATTTATTTCGGTATTAAAATGGCAGATCGAATTAGAAACAGCAATATATTTGGGGATTGACATCTAAAAGTATCCATAAAAATGACAGATAAAATTAGATGCCACATTATATTTGGGTACTACGTAAGATCTCCATTTATTTGGGATTAAATAAGATCCCAGACATATATTCCCAACTGTTCAAAAAATAATAGACTGGCAGAGCACTGATTGTATAAAAATTACAATATTTTGTTAAAATAAGGTTTAAACTCAGAAGGTAACGAGTTCAATATGCATTTCTTTTACAAAATGAATTTCTTTTTATAAAATTAAAATTATTTTTGTATAAATTTTTTTATAAAATTATATATTTATTTTTTTATTAAATTGAAATCTTTGAATAAAATAATTTTATTTACATCTTTTTGACGCTCTACACCATTTCCAATTGTATTAATTGTTTTAAGATTTATCAATTGTATTTCAGAAATAATCAATTGAATTTCAGTTTTATCAATTGTGTTTCAGAACTCATCAATTATTTTTCACATTTATGAATTGTATTTCACAACCAGTCAATTGAAGTTCAGTTTTATCAATTGTGTTTCAGAAATTATTAATTGTATTTCCGAAATTCACAACTGTATTTCAGAAATTATCAAACTGTATTTCAGAAATTATCAATCGTATTTCCGAAATTATGAAATGTATTTGAGAAATTTTTCTCTATTAGCTATGAAATTCTGAAATAGATTTCATTATTTCTGGACACAACTAAATAAATAAATAATTAAATTTGCGTAATATTGTAGTTTCTGAAGTGCAAATAATATTTTGTGATATACACAGAAAAAAGTATCACAAAATTTTAAGTAATTAAAAAAAATTGTTGGCTTTTTACTTAGATATCTAACAATTTTTTTATTAAATGTTTGTAAATTGTATCAAAAATATCAAAAAAATAGCCTTAGAATTTTTTGAAACAAAAAAAAACAAATCATTTATTTTTTGTTTTCAATTGCTCAAATGTTTGTAAATTGTAACAAAAATTTCAAAAAAGTGTTTTTTTTTTGTCAATACGACAACATAAAGCGAATAATTGTTTTAATATAACAAACTCGTTGTTGAATTTTATTTTTCATTTTTAACAAATACAAACAAGTTACAAAAAAAATTATTGTATTTACAAAACACATTGTTAAAAAAAAATTGATTTTATTTTTAACAAATTATAAAAAAGTTACAAAAAGGGATTTGTATATACAAATTCCATTGTTGGTGCCTTTTTAAAAAAATTTTTGTTTGTTTATGCAAAAAAGGTGTTTAACATTACAAACAGAATTTTGTAAATTTTTTCTGTGTACAATTAAAATTTTCTAAAATACATTTAATAATTTCTGGAATACGTTTTTTCGATGCTTATAAGTTAGCTCGAAATGCTTTTATCATTCATTTAATTTGTAGCTATCACACATCTATAACAAGTCTCGTTAGATTAGAGTGTAGAGGTCTTGGCTGACAATCTGGTGGACTGGGTTAAATTTCATGTTTTTAAAAGCAAATATTAAAAAAGTTTTCTCAATTTTTTGAAAAATGTTTTTTGAAATCTATTTTTTTGCCAAGATAGTTAATGCAACGTTCTGCCATCGCATAACCGACCATCGCCAACGGTTTGCCAGCATTGTGCCGATTATATTTTTCTGTCTGGGATGTTAAACTTAAACCTATTGTATATTAACATTAATTAAAACTATATTTTTATTTTTAGGAAATACATTTTTATTTTATTATAAGTTAACATTAAATTAAATTTTAGATAATGGCACCAATTTGTAGTTGTAATTATTATATATTAAATCGTATATTCATAAACATTCTATACAGTTAGACGAAGTTTATGGAACTATTTAACTTTATAAAGTGTTTATAAATTATAACTTAAATGTACAAATATATATGTTAAATGTACGTGAACAAATTGTTGATATGGACCCACAAATTGTATCTCAACTGATATTGGAATTATTGTACCAATACCATACATCAATATATAATGAATGATATACATATGTTGCAATATATGACACTGTATTATAAATATTGTTAATGAAGTAACATATCTGATAATATTTTTTATAGCGCCATACATAGTTTTACATTATTCAAATTAAACCATATATGGAATTGTATTCAAAATGTTGATGTGGTACCAAATTTGACCATATATTGTTTAAATTGTGCCATATATGACAATATATTGTTTAAATGATACCATATATGTCTATATATTAATATTGTTTAAATGACACCATATATCAATATATATGGGACTATATATGGTAGCATATATTATCATATCTGCATCTGTATTAAAAATGTCGTTCATCAGGTACCATATATGAGCATATATTGTTGAAATGGCACCATATATGACAATATATGGTTTAAATGGCACCATATATGGTAATATATTGCTTAAATAACACCATATATAAATATATATGGCACTATATATGGTAGCATATATTATCATATGTGGAACTGTATTAAAAATATTGTTCATGAGGTACCATATATGGGCATATATTGTTGAAATTGCACCATATATGATAATATATGGTTTGAATGGCACCATATATGATAATATATGGTTTGAATGGCACCATATATGATAATATATAGCTTAAATAACACCATATATAAATATATATCGCACTATATATAGTACCATATATTATCATATCTGGAACTGAATTAAAGATTTGGTTTATGAGGTACCATATATGACCATATATTGTTTAAATGGCACCATATATGATAATATCTAGTTTAACTGTCACCATATATAATTATATATTGTTTAAATAATACCATATATAATTATATATTGCTAAAATGCCACCATATATATTAAGATATAGTTCTATATATAACCATATATGCAATAAGATCAACCATGTCATGTAATATATAATTATATATGCCATATCTAATATTATGAAGGCCAATATCTAATTATATGAAATTATATATGGCATAATATAAGGAAAAATTTTGTGAAAAAACGTCATATATAATTATATATGGATATACATAACGACATGTATAATTATATATTGTAATATATGCCATATATGATTATATATAATTTTTTTTACTCGGGTTTTTAATAAAATTTGCTGGTGCGGGAATCGAACCTGGGTCTACAGATTGCCAGTCAACAGCTCTACCATCTGAGCTATATCGACATGTAATATTTAATAGATAAAAACATAATTGACCTGCTGCACACAAGTAAGCTTACTCGCCAACATACAAAAAATCAAAAATATGTGGTTACATATATCCTTACCAGTGTTTAAAAAATATTGAGTCTAAAAATAGATTTCAAAAAATTTTCAAAAAAATCTAAAAAATTATTTTCTATTTGAAATAATGATAAAAATAAGTCATTATCAGTAACTCATTATTATATGTTTTAAAATAATGCAGAAGGTAAGTGGGTGTCATTACTGGTACTCCAAAAAATAATGATATGTCATTACCGTTTCTACACTGGGCACTTATACACAGAAAAAACTGTAGGCACCAACAATGGGAATTTGTAAAAGCAATCACATTTTCTTTTAAATTGAAATTTTATTCCCAACAATTTTTTTATTTGAAATTTTTTTAACTCGTTTGTAAATTGTTATCTTTCATATAAAAATTGTTTAAAAATAAAAATTCAAAGTTACAAAAAATAAAAGAAATTTTTTTTGGATTCCCAATTTTGGGATTTCAATTACATTGCAATTACAATTTATTTATTTTTTGTAGAAAAAACTGACTGGGATAGGTTGGATAAGCGTGGATAAGTATAAAAAGAATACGTCATGTTGGGCTGACCCCTAACTTGTGCTTTTTGTCATTATTTCTTTTCCGAAAAAATGTAATTGTAATTGACATTTTTTCAATTACAATTATATGTAATGTGTAATTGAAAATTTTCAATTACAAATTATTTGTAATTGTAATTGTTTTTTTTAATTACAATTACAAATAATATGTAATTGTAATTGAGTTTTTTTCAATTACAATTACATGTAATTGTGTAATTGCAACCCGAGGTCTGCAGTGCATTAAACATGAACAAATTTTTCTTTGTTTTTAGTAAAATAAAGTTAACAACACTGAAATTTTAAAGTTGACAGGATTATGATATATAACCAAGATATAAGAAATCAGTCAAGTGTACGTTATAGTATAGAGAATTTTGTATTAAAGCTTGGTTGTTGTTAATTTTTTTGGCGTGTAAGAAATTTTTGACTCATGTTCCTAAACAAAAACAAATTACTCACTCACGAGCATTTCGTTTCTTACTCACCCATACATGAGTATATTAAAAACTTACAATCAGAAAATTCTCACGCATAATAGTAAAAATTATTTAAAACATGATGCAAAAAATAAACACACACACGAATCATGTACGGGTTATATATTCTTACTCACGCTCACGCACGAATCACATACGAATTATCAGGGATGATAAAGTTAGTACTATAGTACTTTTTATGGTACTATTAGAACCTCAAAAGTACTATGGTACTCCTAATTTTCATACCAAATATTGTGTTTAAAATGAAGAAATTACCTATTGGAGTTTAAAATAAAAAAGTGTTGTAAAACCCAAGTAAAAGATTTTAAAATTTATGAAAACTTAATTCTGTGAACCAAACTATTAAAATATATACACAAAAATAAGGCGAATTTATATCTTTCGAAAATTTCGTATTTTAATAATCGCAACTTTAAATTGTTGTTCTAGAGTTGATTTATAGGAAGAAGAAAACATTTTTATTGAAAAATTTAACAGACACAAGGGAATCACCAGACTGCCGCAGTTTCGTCTCAAACAAAGACTCGTCAGTGGTTAGTTTATGTGTCAACTAATCAAAGTAATTTTTAATTGTTAATTTGTCTCTATATGAAAAACTTTTTGTATATTGCCATGAGCGGGGATTGAACCGGAAGCCCTCTGCACAGGCTATGACTCGTAGCATCACCTCTTAACAAGTTACACCACGGTCGGCATAGCGCTGAGTGTGGCTAATTGAAGTTTTTTCAATCACAGCCTATGTTGTGATAACCAAGAAGTTGCGTTCATCGAGGGCTATGTTAATTGAGGTGGTACTTAATTTAATGGTTGAATAAATCAAACGAGCTATCTTGATTAAATCCATTTAAAATAATTTTCGCTTTCAAAGGAAATTGAATACGACTTTCCACTTCATTCAAATAAAAATCTGAAACAAACGTCAGCACAAATTTATTATATTCCATACCACATAATTCATGGTATAATTCCATAGAAACAAGTTTAACAATTTCAAACATCGATTTTTCCGATAGAATCATTCCAAAGGGAACCGGGACACTTATCGGAAGAAGGTCTCTGGATTTGGACAAAATTCTGTTTATAGATCCTCATGACTATCATGAAATTTACTGTTTTTAAATTTTTGTAAACTTCCTCTTATTTTGCTTTTTTTTGCTGTTTTTAGTTGATTTTTTTCAGTAAATTTTTGAAAAATATATGATGTTCAAATGATTACCACTTTTGAACGCGTTATCCGATTGTTATAAAATTTTTATACAGCAATGCCTATATAATCTACTTTCAAAATAAATTGCAAAAATAAATTGTTGAATGCAAAAAGGATAATACAATTTGCAAAATATCCCATCTTTAATTTTCTTTAAATTATTTAAGCAGATAACTTAATATTTCAGCTACAGACTGTGCAAATTCCAAATTGGAACGCCAATGGGTTCAAAAGAAAAACGCTATTTTTTAACAAAGTTTTTTGAATTTTCACTAATAAACATAACACTACATGACAAAATCTTGACTTTTAAAAACTAATAGAGCTCTGACCATCAATTCTGTGTATTTTGGACATGCTGATTACAATGGCGTACTTTATTTTCCGATCTAAGGTACATGTTTTCCGCGAAATGCCTTTAAAGTTAAGCGGTTTTCCATTTAGTTTTTTATATACAAAAGTTTTCAAATGCAATCAATATAAATTGATTGAAATGTAGGCACAGGACCTGTATTCATATTTAGGCTTAAAATCTGATGCATAAAAGTTAATATTAAAACCACTGTTCGCGTTTAATATTGATTTTTACGGTTTTTTAAGGTTTTAGCCAATTTAATCGTTGAAAGCAACATCGGCCTTAATAAAGAAGCAATTAAAAGGAAATATTTCAACAACAAAAAAACCCAGTGTAGAAAATCATTACCAGATATGTGGTTATGTAACTACATACTTGGTAATGGTAACTAGTTACTTTTGTTATTACATTTTTTATTACCTTTTTTTTGAAAAAAAAAAACTTAAAATAATTGAGAAATATAATATTAAAATAATCACATTTACTATAAAAAAGAAAAATTCGATTTTAAATCACAAAAGTCGACTATTATTTTAAATTTCTTACCATACAAAATATTTAAAATATTTAAAATATACCTTAAAATTCTGTTTTAAATTTGAAGTTTTCATTCATTTTTGTTTTATATTTATTTATTTTGTTTTTATTGTTTTCAAATTTTGTTTACATTTATTTACAAATTTCCTTTTTATTTTTGAATATTTCGTTTTCATTTTCAATAAAAATAAACAAGTTCTATTTTAAGTATTTTGTATGGTACGGTAAAAACAAAACATTTGCTTTAAAATAAAGTCGACTTTAACAAAAATATACCTTTGAAAAATATTGATAGTAAGGCAGAATGTTTTTAAATAAAAAAAAATCGAAATTTAAATTTCAACAAGGGCCGCACAAAAATCAGCAAAGGGCAGCATTTGCCCACCGTTGACATATAATATAACAGGGTTTTATATGCACCTTATATATTTTTATATAAAATCAGTTTGAAAAAATTGCTTATGTGGGATGATATATGTTCACGCCAGTGAACAATGGTAACCCTAACCTACCAACGCCCCCTAGATGTCAGTAACATCAGCTGTTGGCATGCGCAACTGCAGCCAACTTTACTTTGATGTTGGTGGACAGTTTATTAGCGCGAACACTGACACAACAAACAAAATTTCTCTCGGCAATAAACCCAAAAATAATACATACAGTGCTAAAACAAGTGGAAATAAAATCTGTTGAAACTAAGACTAAAATATTTTAAAACTGTATGCTAAAATATAAAATCTAAAAGCCTTCAATTTAATTTAGTTAATATTAATAAAAAATAAAATTTGTAACGTTGAACTCGAAAACTCGTTGTCTTTTATTCCCCCCCTAACCCGAGAATTAAACATGGTCCAATCGAACCAGAGATAATGAACAAGTAAAAATGGATTAAAATAATTTTTTTTGTTTAAAACCAAAAATTTACCCTACACACCAAAATTATACAGTCCACAAAAACAAACACCTAGAAGTTTCATAAAATCTAAAAACAAAAATAATTTTACATAATTCACAAACATACAAATTACCCACCCAAGTTAATAATCGTATTACAAGAGAAAAAAAAAAAGTGATCTTGCAAAAAATTAAAATAACACGAATAACAGTGCCTGAGTATAGTTTTTAAAACATTTTAATAAAAATTAAATCAAATTAAAAAAAAACCCACCCTTAAAAAACTTAAAAATTCTGATAAAGTTACAAATAAAACGTTTATTTACAACAAAAATTGCAAGAAATATACAATTAACAAAAAATATAGAAGAAACAGCACAAAAAATAAGTAACATCATTTACAACAAAAACAACACAGTACCCAATACAACACACTGCAGCTCCACTAGCGGGAAGATAAATTCAAAGAGGAGACGAAAAAACACAAGAGTACAAGTAAGCTACTCTTGTGAAGGTTTGTACACCCTATACCCAGCAAACAAGGTTAGTAAATATGTTTTAATTTACTAAAAAATTTCCTTAAACCCTTTTAACCCAATAATTTTACACTTCTCACCCATAATTCATCGCAGTCAAGATAAAAAACGTTTCTTCTTTAACCCACCCACCCTTTTCGTAGTATTTTTGAAAACTTTTTTTGAGATTGCGAATGAATAACTGATATTGCAGTTTACTTTGTGTAGCTCATATCATTAAGTGTAAAATACCCAATAGGAAATTTTGTTGGCTATTAATTTTTTTCGTTCTTACCCAATTGTTATTTGGAAAATAGTATTTTACCAAATTTTACCTCTTTGAAATCCGCAAAACCCGTTTTAACCCGTTTAAGCTCGCAAACTCGTGATATAACCCATTTTTACCCAGAAACCCAATTGTTAACCCTTTTTATGCCGTAACCTCAATTTACCCGCTTTTATAGCAAATTTATATCTTACGTACAATTTACCCTTTAACCCATTAGTTTACCGCAAATTTACGCACAATTAACCCATTTTGTGCCGGTAACCCTTTTTTACACATTACCCGTGAATTGAATATATTTCAATTCGGTTACACCCAATTTTCGTTGCGAAAATTAATTTTTACCCAAACATTTGTTTAAATCACATTGGGAACTACCCGCAAATTTTATAAATAAGATGTCAGAATTGAAAGCTTGGGCCAGCGCGATCCGCAGCTATATTTATGACGATTTGGCGTCATTAGAAGAGGAATTTAAGGAATTTGGAGAAGGTCGATCAGCGGTGATAAAACTTCAAATTCGAGAGCTTCAACATATTTGGTCCAGGATATCTACCCTTTTCGATAAAATTTACGAATCAACACTCCCGGATGACCCTGAAGAAGTTGAAGCCATAAATCTTGTAGGACTCGAGCGGGAATATTTTACGACCAAACGTTTTTATATGCAGAGAATGGTCCAGTTAGAGGAGGCCCTTGAGGCTACTAAACATCCCACCAACCCTTCTCTGTCTACCCCACCCACCCAAAAACCCACTCGAAACCCCACCCTTTTACCCACAGATGTTTCGAAAGATGATGATTTTGCTTCATGGTTCACTACTAGCGCTATGAAACTTACCCAATTACCCGCAGCGGTTTCGCAGAGTGAAGTTTATAATGATTCGTTTTACCCAATGGCAGATGTAATTGAGCACTATGAACTCTACTGCAAATCCAATTTGTACATAAAACCCGATAAAGCCGAAGTTCACAGGTCCACTATCCTTACCCAAACCTCACCCACCCCACATTTTAAGATTGAGGTAATCCAAGATTTGGATGATATTCAGATTTTAAAATCTGAGGTTCAAAATGAAAATTTGAACAATGTTTTGAGTCAAGATACCCAGTTTGTTGGAATCTTGAATGGACCTTGTGAAAATGAACACAAAACTGGAACATATGTTCCAGTTGAACCCACAAACCCTAACCCAACCTCCGTACAGATCACCCACCCGAGCACTACCCAAACTTTGAGAAATATTAAGTACGTTGAGGATATTTCGGCTAGCTCGCCCACCCATAGCGAAGCTAAATGTACCAACTTACCCGATGATCGCGTATTAATTACGGATCAAAATACCCCTCCTGAAGAGTATATTTCTGGAATTCGTCAAATGGCGAAGGAAAATTCAGTTTTCTACAGGATTCCCAAATTGTACCAAAACACCCGTTTTATGGTTTCTCGATTTTTTTCGGGGCGGGGATGCCCTGCCGCTACATTTCCTGTGGGAATTACGGAACCGCGGCAGAAACCCCTAGGATGTTATATAGATCTGGGTGGTTCTACACGAAATTTATTGGATGAAAAGTTCATTCTACATATGGGATTATTCTGGAGAGGACCGTTCAGAGTTGAGATGAAGAACCACAGGCAATTTATGAACTTTGGCACAACTATGATCTATAATTTCATCAACACTTTTACCCAAGGTCAATTTGGGTTTGGTACATTTACATACCCAGGACGCAAGTGGAAACGCAAAGTTCAGTGCATCAGATGGATGAAAGATTGCCGTTGGATTGTGTTCATCAAAGGGAACTTTTACTCGACTTACACCGCAAGGTTATGGTCTTACCCACCCATAAATCTGATATTTCAATTTATATTCACTAGTGTTTTACCCTATTTACCCTCATCCGAGAATATTCTGCATTTCCATAAGTGCAAAATGAAGTCGGATACTCAAATTTTCTGCGGAAGATATTACTCGCGTCAATGAGCGCATCCGCATTTTTATTTTACACTACCCCACACTGTTTACCCTTCACCTGAACATATGAAAATAATTGTTTGTTTTTCATTCACAGGTTTGCCTGGCCCGGGAGGATGTTCACGCCAGTGAACAATGGTAACCCTAACCTACCAACGCCCCCTAGATGTCAGTAACATCAGCTGTTGGCATGCGCAACTGCAGCCAACTTTACTTTGATGTTGGTGGACAGTTTATTAGCGCGAACACTGACACAACAAACAAAATTTCTCTCGGCAATAAACCCAAAAATAATACATACAGTGCTAAAACAAGTGGAAATAAAATCTGTTGAAACTAAGACTAAAATATTTTAAAACTGTATGCTAAAATATAAAATTTAAAAGCCTTCAATTTAATTTAGTTAATATTAATAAAAAATAAAATTTGTAACGTTGAACTCGAAAACTCGTTGTCTTTTATTCCCCCCCTAACCCGAGAATTAAACAATATATAATTATAGATGATATTATAAAGAACGTTATAGTGCTATATATTAAAGAAATCATGAAATATTGTAGATATGGAACCATATTAAGTTATATATGGGTTCATATTCGTCAATATATAATGATAACTAACACAAATTATAAAATATTTATTATATGGCTCCACATATAGTTTTATATTATTATGTATGGTGTTATACTAAACTATATATAAACGTTAGGGCGGGTCGATTTAATAATCGCCCATGGCTCAGTGAAAATCGTATTCTAGGGATCAAAATTTGCCGAAGGAACCATACCTCTAAAACGAATTCTACTACTCCCCAACTGTTGACTTTTGTCCCGTAGGGTCAAGTTTTGAAAAATCCCACTTTGACCCATTTAGAGTGCCCCAATCGAGTCCAAATGTATGACCGACCCCCACTAACTTTGGAGGGCCGATCCACCCATGCCAGTGGCACACCCCCTGGAACTCCCCTGGGGGGTTCCCCATACAAACATTTTAAAAAATCACCATTTTTGGCACTTTATTTTATTATTTTTTATTTATTTTATTTATTTTATTTATTTTTATTATTTTATTTATTTTTTCTCTTTAGAAATTTATTTAGTCAGAACATATGTAAATGAAAAAATTAATTTAACTTACCCGAGTAAAAAAAATTATATATAATCATATGTGGCATATATTACAATATATAATTGGACATGTGGTTATGTATATCCATATATAATTATATATGAGGTTTTTTCAGAAAAATTTTCCTTATATTATGCCATATATAATTTCATCTAATTAGACATCGGCCTTCATAATATTAGATATGGCACATATAATTATATATTACATAACATGGTTGATCTTATTGCATATATAGTTATATATAGAACTATATCTTAATATATATGGTGGCATTTTAGCAATATATAATTATATATGGTATCATTTAAACAATATATAATTATATATGGTGACAGTTAAACTAGATATTATCATATACGGTGCCATTTAAACAATATATGGTCATATATGGTACCTCATAAACCAAATCTTTAATTCAGTTCCAGATATGATAATATATGGTACTATATATAGTGCGATATATATTTATATATGGTGTTATTTATCCCTCGAAGTGGCACATATTTTGAGCCCTTAGTTCTGGCACATGGTGTCTGGCCAGACCCCTATACATTTACATGCATTTGTATGGAAATAAGGGCTGTTTGCCGTTAAATTTTTTACTAAGATAGGAAAATATTTGTTGTATTTTGTGTTTCTATTTCTTTTTACTATGTTATTAGCTACCTGAGGAAGAAAAAATAGACCTGAAAAAATCTTTGGAATGAAAAGGGCAACAATTTTTTTGTTCTATATATATTTCTCTTTATTATGGGTAAAGTAATAAATGTTTATGACAAAATAGAAAATTATTATGAAGAATACATTGATTTTTTTATTCAGAATTTTGCGGAAGGCAACAAAAACATAAATAATCTACTTTTGAATGTTGCTGACAAACAGGATTGTTGCATTTGCAGCAAAAAAAAGCGTGTCTTACGGCGTATTTTGTCACCTTGCTGCAGGCAAATTCTGCAAATTTTTTTGGCAGCTAATGTGTCTGGACCACTGCGTGAAGCCACATTAAGGTTTGCTATATTGAGAGGTCTCCCAAAGAACGCTTCAAATGCTATACGAGTTGTTGCTTGAGCCACAATGTGCGGATTATTGATGCGATTTTCAACGTTGACCAGTACCAATTGCTTTGCAAGTTTATATATGCGTCTTCTTTCTTTTCTTGTATTTTCATCATTTAGCTTACATATAATGTAACTTGCCAGTGCCATCACATCAATCATGTTGCAGAAAAACGCGTATGTCCAGCGTCTGGTTGACCGTTTTGTTGTGTAATGAGTTAGCATTTGATCCATCGTATCGACTCCGGCTTTAGTTGACTTATAAAATAAAATTGCTTCCGGTTTCATGGCTACGCCTTCAACATGTTTCGTGTAATGCACGGTTGAAATTAAATTGACTGCCTTATTTTTTTTGGGCACGTAGCTGCAAAGTGTAACAAGATTTTCATGAAAACCAAACACACTTGAAAGAATTGGTCGTCTGGTGCTCTTCATAAGAAGAGCACCAGAAGACATCTTTTGTTTGCTCGAATGGTGCCAACAAATGCCAGTCCCATAGCAGCAAGTCGTTTAGCGCCGTTCATTGAGGTGAAAAAATTATCAGAAATAATTGTTCTGCTGCTGTTTGCGTAACAATTTGCGAAATACATTAGAATGTTTTCACCTTGATTTATCTCCCGATTGTCTCCTTCCTTTCCAGTGTATAGTTTTCCTTTCAATGGAAATTTAGTCTTAGCATCGCATGCCCACCAAACTTTGATCCCATACCTTGCAGGTTTTGATGGGATATATTGGGTGAACTTTGTGCGCCCACGATACGGAAACAACTGCTCATCGATGGTGATATTTTCATAAGGTTCATAATAATTTTGCAGATTTTCATTGAGAAAATTCCAAAGGTCCCGGATAGGAGCTGCTTTATCTGTTTGCTGTCGGAATGCCCGCGTACGACTATTATCGAAACGAATATATCTGGACAGAGTAATGAATCGTTTGTGCGACATAGCCGCACGGAATATGGGCAGCGAATCAGAACGCAACAATATACTGGAGTCTTGCATATTATTATGGCTGAGACCAGAAGCAAACAAAATCCCAATGAATGCATCTAGCTCAGAGCTTGTCAAATCAATCCATTTTCTTTGGGTAGACTCTGGATGTTCTTCATTCCATTTTCTAATTGATTCTCGCCCATGCCGATTTGTTTCACTAATGATGACGAACGTAATATTGGTTGAGAAAAATAGCTTGAATACCTCAACTGGATTGGTGAGCCTTGTTTTTGTTCCAGATTGAAAACGCATGATATTATGCTGGCGCAAACGAGATGCAGGGGGTTCAGTTTCTTTCCATTTAGTACCGTCTTTACCATAAAAACAGCCGAACAGCATCATTTCCACTTTCTTCTTCTTCATCTACGTCTTCATCACTATCATAAAGTTCGTTAGGTTCAATTTTCAAATCATTTTCTATGTCTGATGCATCATCTTCTGACACATAATCAGCAGTGTCGTCACCATCGTTTTCAAAAACATCATCATTTTCATCAGCTTCTACCTGACTTTGAAAATCACGCACTAACGCCTCTGACAATTGGGGTTGCAAATTCGCGCTACGCAAGTGTGTATTATAAATAAATTCCAGTTCATCAGCCATAATATACTAACAACGCAACAAATCTACCTGCGTAAAATTATTCACAAGTTCAAAATTACCGCACAAAAACTAGATTACTTCTTCACTGTTCAACGTTCAATGAATAACTAACTCACAAACAAAATCAGAAGAAAGAAAGAAGCATAAAAGAATAAAGTAAATACAAATTTCCAACTCGTGCCATGTGCTTTGCCTATGCGTTCATACAAAATGCATAGGGGTCTGGCCAGACACCATGTACCAAAAGTAAGGTGAAGATTTTTTATTTGGCTTTTTTGTCCTGTTCCAAGGACTTTTTTCAATTATTAATTTATACATCGAAAGCCAACAATATTTTGGGAGATTACCTGAAATTACAGCCATGTACCTAAAATAGAAGTATGCTAAATTGAAGCATGAAAATGAAATATGTCTGGCCAGAACCATGTGCCACTTCGAGGGTTAAGCTATATATTATCATATATGGTGCCATTCAAACCATATATTATCATATATGGTGCCATTCAAACCATATATTATCATATATGGTACCATTCACACCATATATTATCATATATGGTGCAATTTCAATAATATATGCCCATATATGGTACCTCATGAACAATATTTTTAATACAGCTCCACATATGATAATATATGCTACCATATATAGTGCCATATATATTTATATATGGTGTTATTTAAGCAATATATTACCATATATGGTGCCATTTAAACCATATATTGTCATATATGGTGCCATTTCAACAATATATGCTCATATATGGTACCTGATGAACGACATTTTTAATACAGATGCAGATATGATAATATATGCTACCATATATAGTCCCATATATATTGATATATGGTGTCATTTAAACAATATTAATATATAGACATATATCATTTAAACAATATATTGTCATATATGGCAAAATTTAAACAATATATGGTCAAATTTGGTACCACATCAACATTTTGAATACAATTCCATATATGGTTTAATTTGAATAATGTAAAACTATGTATGGCGCTATAAAAAATATTATCAGATATGTTACTTCATTAACAATATTTATAATACAGTGTCATATATTGTAATATATGTATATTATTTAATATATATTGATGTATGGTAATGGTACAATAATTCCAATATCAGTTGAGATACAATTTGTGGGTCCATATCAACAATTTGTTCACGTACATTTAACATATATATTTGTACATTTAAGTTATAATTTATAAACACTTTATAAAGTTAAATAGTTCCATAAACCTCGTCTAACTGTATAGAATGTTTATGAATATACGATTTAATATATAATAATTACAACTAAAAATTGGTGACATTATCTAAAATTTAATTTAATGTTAACTTATAATAAAATAAAAATGTATTTCCTAAAAATAAAAATATAGTGTTAATTAATGTTAATATACAATAGCTTTAAGTTTAACATCCCAGACAGAAAAATATAATCGGCACAATGCTGGCAAACCGTTGGCGATGGTCGGTTATGCGTTGGCAGAACGTTGCATTAACTATCTTGGCAAAAAAATAGATTTCAAAAAACATTTTTGAAAAAATTGAGAAAACTTTTTTTAATATTTGCTTTTAAAAACATGAAATTTAACCCAGTCCACCAGATTGTCAGCCAAGACCTCTACACTCTAATCTAACGAGACTTGTTATAGATGTGTGATAGCTACAAATTAAATGAATGATAAAAGCATTTCGAGCTAACTTATAAGCATCGAAAAAAGGTATTCCAGAAATTATTAAATGTATTTTAGAAAATTTTAATTGTATATCACAAAATATTATTTGCACTTCAGAAACTACAATATTACGCAAATTTAATTATTTATTTATTTAGTTGTGTCCAGAAATAATGAAATCTATTTCAGAATTTCATAGCTAATAGAGAAAAATTTCTCAAATACATTTCATAATTTCGGAAATACGATTGATAATTTCTGAAATACAGTTTGATAATTTCTGAAATACAGTTGTGAATTTCGGAAATACAATTAATAATTTCTGAAACACAATTGATAAAACTGAACTTCAATTGACTAGTTCTGAAATACAATTCATAAATGTGAAAAATAATTGATGAGTTCTGAAACACAATTGATGAAACTGAAATTCAATTGATTATTTCTGAAATACAATTGATAAATCTTAAAACAATTAATACAATTGGAAATGGTGTAGAGCGTCAAAAAGATGTAAATAAAATTATTTTATTCAAAGATTTCAATTTAATAAAAAAATAAATATATAATTTTATAAAAAAATGTATAGAAAAAAAATTTTAATTTTATAAAAAGAAATTCATTTTGTAAAAGAAATGCATATTGAACTCGTTACCTTCTGAGTTTAAACCTTATTTTAACAAAATATTGTAATTTTTATACAATCAGTGCTCTGCCAGTCTATTATTTTTTGAACAGTTGGCAATATATGTCTGGGATCTTATTTAATCCCAAATAAATGGAGATCTTACGTAGTACCCAAATATAATGGGGCATCTAATTTTATCTGTCATTTTTATGGATACTTTTAGATGTCAATCCCCAAATATATTGCTGTTTCTAATTCGATCTGCCATTTTAATACCGAAATAAATTGCTGGATCTAATTCGATCTGCCATTTTTCTGATAAATTTAGATCCAAGTTTATCCCCAAATATATTGCTGGATCTAATTTGATCTGCCATTTTTCGGTTAAATTTAGATCCAAGTTTATCCCCATATATATTGCTGGATCTAATTCGATTAGGAATTTTTCGGATAAATTTAGATCTAAGTTTATCCACATATATATTGCTGGATCTAATTCGATCTGGCATTTTTCTGATAAATTTACATCCAAATTTATCCCTAAATATATTGCTGGATCTAATTCGATCTGCCACTTTTTCGGATCAAATTAGATCTAAGTTTATCCACAAATATATAGCTGGATCTAATTCGATCTGCCATTTTTCGGATCAAATTAGATCTTACTAAATCCCAAAATATATTGCTGGATCTAATTTGATCTGCCAATTTTCTATTCAATTTATATCCAAGTTTATCCACAAATATATTGCTGGATCTAATTCGATGTGCCATTTTTCGGATCAAATTAGATCTAAGTTTATCCCCAAATATATAGCTAGATCTAATTCGATCTGCCACTTTTTCGGATCAAATTAGATATACGTTTATCCACAAATATATTGCGGGATCTAATTTGATCTGCCAAAATTGAGATCAAATTAGATCTAAGTTTATCCCCAAATATATAGCTGGATCTAATTGGATCCGCCATTTTTCGGATCAAATTAGATCTAAAAATATCCGCAAATATATAGCTGGATCCGCCAATTTTCGGATCAAAATAGATCTAGGTTTATCCCCAAAGATATCACTGGACCTCCCAATTTTGAGATATAACTTGATCTTAGTTTATCCCCATATATACAATGGGATCTAATACGATATGATTGGATACACCCAATTTTGAGATCTAATTGGATCAGCTAGATATTACAGCAGATCTTAAACAATATCAAATTGGATATAATTAGATATTGCGCGAGATAAATTTTTTTTACTCGGGTAGTAATAGAAAAGAAAATAAAAAAAATTACTGTTTGAAGTCTTTTTTGCTTTCAAGTCTGGGCAATTTCGCACGGCTCTCTAATGTCGTCACCATAACAGCCTCTACATTTTCCGGTATAACTCGTTTGGAAACGCTAGCTAGCAATTGAACGTGTCGTTCTGTTGCAGGTCGTAAAATAGGTTGTGTGGGTTTTTTAAGCCACCACAAGACACAGCTGCATGTCGTAAACTTACTTAAGCTAAATCGGTTACAGGTAGAATTGAGCATAAAATTATCATAAAGGATTTTCCAGAAGTAATAAAAGTCGCACTTGCTTAACAGAATTTGTGGTCAGATTAACGTTTAATTTACATGTAAGTACTTTATGGGCAGTTTTGACAACAAAATCGGTTACAGGTAGAATTGAGCATAAAATTATCATAAAGGATTTTCCAGAAGTAATAAAAGGCGCACTTGCTTAACAGAATTTGTAGTCAGATTAACGTTTAATTTACATGTAAGTACTTTATGGGCAGTTTTGACAACAAAATCGGTAACAGGTAGAATTGAAATTACCATTTCATTCTTATTACCTCGTCTCCTAGACCATATAAAGGGTGTTTTTTTAAGCCCGATAGAACTTGAAATTGTAAAAAATAACACAAAAAATTAAATTGTAATCAAAATTTTTTTTTATTGGAAAGATCAATACGTGACATTAACATTTGAAAATGATTTCGGGCATATGGGCACCGCGGCTGTTCTTGACGAAGCGCATTCTGGACGTCCAATTTTGGGCCACTTTTTCGAGCACTGCTGGCCGTATGTCACGAATAACACGAACAATGCTGTCCTCCAAGGCATCAATTGTTGCTGGTTTATCAGCATAAACCAGTGACTTCACGTAGCCCCACAGGAAATAATCGAGAGGTGTCAAATCGCACGACCTTGGAGGCCAATTGACAGGTCCATTTCTCGAAATCAACTTATCGCCAAATTTTGATTTCAATAAGTCGATGGTTGCGTTCGCCGTATGGCACGTAGCGCCATCCTGTTGAAACCACATCTCCTCCGGATCAATGTCATCCATATTTTCAAACAAAAAATCATTGATAATGGTGCGGTAACGATCTCCATTGACCGTAACGCGAGCTCCGGCCTCATTTTTGAAGAAATAAGGTCCGATGATGCCACCAGCGTGAAAACCGCACCAAACGGTGCATTTTTCTGGATGTAATGGAGTCTGTAGGGTCTCTTGTGGATTGGTCTCACTCCATATGCGGCAATTTTGCTTATTAACAAACCCGTTAAGCCAAAAATGCGCCTCATCGCTGAACACAATTTTGCGTCTATAAGTTGCGCGAATCGACGACTGATTTTCAAAGTAAATTTGGATAATTTCGTAGCGTTGTTCAAGCGTGAGTCTATTCATGATGATTTGTCAGAGTATACTGAAACAAATAAAAAAAAATGTTTCATCAAAATTTAATTTTTTGTGTTACTTTTTACAATTTAAAGTTCTATCTAGCTTAAAAAAACACCCTATATAACGCAACAGTTTTTGTGAATGCATTAAGTCGTTGTGAAGAACTCGAAGTGTGAAGTGCTAATTTGAGATAAAAAAATATTTAAAAAAAAATCATTCCAAATCAAGAAGTTTACAATGAATCCACCATCCTCTACACCGCAAGATGAAGCAATAACAACATCAACAACTATCGAAAACCCAATGAGTCATATACCCAGGCATGATGTTACTGTTTTTGGTGTGTCTACTGATTTGACTGATCTTAATTTACCAACCCATCTGGATATCTTGAGATATTATTTTTACTTGAGCGAACAAAAAAAGTTGTCCTATAAAGCATTCACTATTCAAGTACAAGATAAGTTGATTGGAATTTGGTATGGAAATAATGCTGAAAAAAAGTGTATGTAATAAATTGAATAGATAGCTTGACAAATATCAAGAGCAAATCAAGAGAAGAAACAAACCCCAACAATTTACAGAGTATGTAAAATCTCTGGAAACTATTTTTTTCATTGGAACATGTAAATGCGATTTGAAGGCAGCTCCATGTGCATGCGGTTTGGTTCCCGAACGCCTCAAAGAGTTTATGCACGATCAACATAATCAGAGAAGTCTAACAATGGATGGATTTGCGATGGAAATTGAAGAGCAAGGAGCAACGTCTATGTCATCAATGCCAACATACCAAGATCCCGATGATTCAACATACGCACCGCCACCGGTTCAAGAAGATTTGGATATAAGCACAAGTTCACAATACACACAGAGATACGATTGTTTTAACTTTGCCTTGGTATGTGACAGATTTGGCGTGCCTGATAGAGTAGCATCAGCAATGGGAACAGCTCTTTTCCAAGATTTTAAAATGAAAGATATCCATGGCAAACCTCTCATCATGGATAAATCGAAAGTTCGCCGAGAAAAAGAGAAATGCAGACAAGAAGTGCTTCGCAAACGGTTAGATGATACCAATTTGTTAGCATTTTCATTCGATGGCAGAAAAGATGGTACTTTAACGAGAGATACAATTGATGAGAAGTATCATACTAGAATGGTAAAAGAACCTCATCTTGTTATTTTGAGAGAACCGAATTCTGAATTGATTGGTTACGTAAGACTGGAACATGAAACCGCTGAATACAAAACAACCAAATTAAATGATTTTTTCAACGATAAAAATATATCACTGGATGCATTAATTGGCATATGCACTGACGATGAGCCAACAAACACTGGCCCAAACGGTGGAATTATACGACGATTCGAATTGCTGTTAAAAAGACCATTGCATTGGTTCGTTTGCCTTCTACACTTCAACGAACTTCCGTTTCGCCATTTGTTTGAAGCTTTGGATAAATCAACCAGCACTGGACCAAGATCGGCAATCGGAAAATTGAGCCGTCAAATCGAAACTTGTGAAACTCTTCCGGTAAGTTATTGCTATCACTCATTTATTATAATTGTCAACCGTTTTTAATTGTTTTATTTTTATATATTTTCAGGTGGTGGACGGCTTTCAGAAAATTGAGTTGAAAAATATGCCCCCTGCTCCAGAAAAAATTTAATTTTCCACCGATTCGAAGTACTTATACGACATGGCCCATGCAATTTCTAGCGGCGTAGTTTCAGTGGATCTGGCAAACATCAAACCAGGGAAAATTGTACATTCTCGGTGGCTCACCAAGGCCGCTAGACTATTACGATTATATGTGACAACGGAAAATCCAGATGCAAATTTAAGAATACTGGTTAAATTTATAATTACATGTTATGTGCCAATGTACTTCAATATCAAGTATTACAGCTCTGTCGTGTACGGTAGTAGATTATTTTTCAAATTCATTAGTTGGTCAAGATTTCTAGAACCTCGTTTACTCAAAATTGTCAATAAAGTAATTACAGATAATTCATATTATGCGCATTCGGAAAATATCTTGTTATCAATGTTGTTTGATGATAGCAAAGAAAAGCGCGACTGTGCTATCAAGATAATTCTACGCTATCGAACCGATGTTGACGACCCAACGGGACTTAGAGCTTATAAAAAACCAGATATAAACTTTTATTGCACAAGTTACACGGAAATGATCAATATGAATGACATAAATGACGTATTTGAACCACCATTCACGCGAAGCATTCCATACGATACTTTGAAAGCATATTTAAATCAAGATGATCCACCGTTTAATGATCCAAAAATTCCATCACACATACAAGAAACAGAACGACACGTTCAATTGCTAGCTAGCGTTTCCAAACGAGTTATACCGGAAAATGTAGAGGCTGTTATGGTGACGACATTAGAGAGCCGTGCGAAATTGCCCAGACTTGAAAGCAAAAAAGACTTCAAACAGTAATTTTTTATTTTTTCTTTTCTATTACTAAGTTAAATTAATTTTTTCATTTACATATTTTCTGACTAAATAAATTTCTAAGGAGAAAAAATAAATAAAATAATAAAAATAAATAAAATAAATAAAAAATAATAAAATAAAGTGCCAAAAATGGTGATTTTTTAAAATGTTTGTATGGGGAACCCCCCAGGAAAGTTCCAGGGGGTGTGCCACTGGCATGGGTGGATCGGCCCTCCAAAGTTAGTGGGGGTCGGTCATACATTTGGACTCGATTGGGGCACTCTAAATGGGTCTAAGTGTGATTTTTCAAAACTTGACCCTACGGGACAAAAGTCAACAGTTGGGGGGTAGTAGAATTCGTTTTAGAGGTATGGTTCCTTCGGCAAAGTTTCTTATTTTGATCCCTAGAATACGCCCTGAGCCATGGGCGATTTTTTTGCCTCCCCACAAATCGACCCGGCCTAATAAACGTATATGTAATTATATCTTTTATATGTTACTTTATGTAATTTTATATAGGCCAGTATCTAATAATATAAAATCACATATGTCTCCATATGAAAACCTTTGAGGAAAAAATATCTAATATATGATTATATAAAAGTATATTTGCTTGGATTTAAAAGCATATGTGGTCATATGTAACTATAAGTTAGTATAGGCAATTACATAAAATAATATATGATTATATCAAAACTTTTTTACTCGGGTTTACAAATTTCTGTGTTGGTGCCTTTTTAAAAAGTTTTTTTTGTATTTACAAATTTGTTATGAGAAAGGTGTTTAAAAATTTAATTATAATTTTGTAAATTCGTTCTGTGTATGAGTATATGTAACTATTTTTATTCGGGTTGTTTAAATGATACGATATATCAAAGTATTTGGTACTATATATGGTAGCATATATTATCATATCTGGAACTGTATTAAAAATGTTGTTCATAAGGTACCATATATGACCATATATTGTTGAAATGGCACCATATATCATAATGTATGGTTTAAATGTCACCACATATGGTAATATATTGTTTAAATGATACCATATATCAATATATATTGCACTATATAAAGTAGCATATATTATTATATCTGGAACTGTATTAAAATGTTGTTCATGAGGTCCCATATATAAGCATATATTGTTTAAATGGCACCATATATGATAATATATGGTTTAAATGACACCATATATAGTAATGTATTACTTAAATAACACCATATATAAATATATATGGCACTATATCATATATTATTATATCTGCAACTGTATTAAAGATTTTGTTCATGAGGTACCATTTATGACCAAATATTGTTTAAATGCCACCATATATGATAATATATAGTTTAACTGGCACCATATATAGTTATATATTGTTTAAATGATACCATATATAATTATAAAATGCCGCCATATATATTATGATATAGCTCTATATCAGAGGTCGGCAACACCTATGCCCATGGGCGCTCTCTCACACCTACATAAGCTCACACATAGAACAAAGAAATAATCAGTCGCATACAAGATTTCAATGAAGTAGGTTGTCACATCGCTTGTTTGCCATATTTTTTACACTCTGCATAATGTTTATTGATACATTTTTTTGGTAATTTATTTTTAAGTTTTTTGTTTTTATTTTTTTTGTGTTGTTGTTTTTTGATATTTGTTTTTGTAGTTGTTGTTTGATTTTAAATTTTTATTTTATATTCCAGTTATAAATTTTCGAATTATTATACAAACGTTCTTTGTCAGTGCATTGAGATTGAAAGGCTGCAACTCACTCATACAGGCACAAAATAAGGTTGTATATGTTTGCCGATGCCTGATGTAAAGCAGACGTCGGCAACACCTATGCCCATGGGCGCTCTCTCACACCTACATAAGCTCACACATACACTCAGATAAAAAAGTTTGTAAAAAAATTTGTAAACAGTTTCCAATCGCACTATACTATTTTTATACTGATTATTAGTACAATTTTTATTTTAAGTAATCATTTTTGCTATTCTCTTATTACAAATTACGGATTTTTTTATTAATTTTCGCTGCTGATTTCAGAAAAACATTTTACTAATTTTTCAAAACCGAGTGCTAAATTTAGCAGAAAAATATACTAATTTAAAAATATTTATTTTTTTTTATTTTTTACAATTCTTGTTTACCCGAGTAAAAATAGTTATATGTTGTCATATATAATGTGATTGGGCTATATCTGACAATGAATGGAGTAACATTACGACACATATCATCTGATATTATTTTTTCAACGAATTTTTTGTATGGTAATTGATATTATTACATATCCCCAAATCTGACTCCATATATAACTACATAAGCCTTATAAAACTAATCAAATTATATGTAGTGATCGATATGATTATATATGATTTGATACTAACCCAGTCAGAAATCGCCAGTCGTACAAAAAATCAAGCACTGGCATACCACTGGGTAACCACGGTATTAAAAATAAATGACTGGCAGAACAATCATTTGGGACGCTTTGCCAGCGTTTGCGAAAAGCGTTTTACCAGTATTTGTTTTACAAAAATTTCGGTGGTATATAAAAAAAAACCATTGGCAAAGAATTGGCTTAGAGTGATATGCCAAGGTTTTCAACCAGTGGTTATCCAGTGCTACCTAGCCAATGCTACCAGGCGTACAAAAATCAATTCATTGGAAAACCAATGATTTTATAAAAATGCTGACGCTTCGTTAAAAAATGTTTGTAGTCGGAAGGTTCCGAGTTCAAATCCGCTTACAATCAAAAATTTTTTTTTGGATTTTTTTTAATTTAAAATTTTTTTTGTTTTATAAAATCAATTTTTTTGTTTGTGGGAAAGCTCCTTCAAGACCAACTTTTTTTTGCCCTCCCAACACTGGCATACTAGTTACAAAAAATTGTTTGCCAGTACTAGCATTTTGGCACAGCCAGTAGTTGTCCAGCTATTATCACTCATTTATGTGTTTAGCCATTAAATATTATATGTCTCGTTAGCTCAGTGGGTAGAGCAATCGTCTGCCAATCTGACGGCCTGGGTTCAAGTCACGGCAGGACCAAAAAAAACATACATATGAACTTTTTTGAAATTTTATTTTGGAAAATATATTTCCAGACCACCTATTTATTGGTTTTGCCAGTGTTTTGCCAACGTTTAAAAATTTTGTTCCTCCAGTGCTTTTCCGGCGCTTTTTGAACAGCCGGTACTTTTGTCTAATGATGTTATCATTTTGGGAATGGGAAAGCACTTTTTGCCAGTACTTGTACCACCTGTTAAAGTGCTTTGCCACCGCTTTCCCGTTTGTATTTTTCTGACTGGGAAGTTTTATAACACTGTATGTGTTGTCGTACTAAAAATATATTTCAATTTTATATAACTTTCTATATAGTTCAACATCAAATTTAGTTATCTGCAAATTCAGACTTAATTACTCCATAGCCAAATAAATTTCACGTGATGTTTTTGCATGTAAAATCATATTAAAAATAATAAAATCATATTAAAAACGATTTAGAAAACAAAAGTATTCAAATTCAAAGGAAGTTTATTAAATTTGCGCTCCCATTTTTAAATAATCATAATTCTTTTGATATTCCGTCTTTTTTAATTCCCTCTTACGAGGATAAATGTGAATTTATTTCTTTGCGAACTCTTGAAACTCGTCGGAAAATTGCGGCCTTAACATTTTTGCATGGTATTATTTGTGGTATTATTGATTCCCCTGAATTGTTAGATTTAATTTCAATTTATGTTCCTCCAAGATCATTTAGAAATGTAAGTAAGTTTTTCCACATTGATATACACGCTACTCAATATGCTCTGAATGAACCACTTAATAAATCTATGAGGTTATTTAATATGTGTTGTAATCATTTAGATATAAGTGTTTCTCAATCTGATTTTAAAACCTTATTAAATAATATATTTTAAATTAGTTTTTAAGATGCTAGTCTGTAAGGATAAATTGTATCCATAGACTGAAATTAAATAAATAAATAAAATTTGGGTCTTCAAAATTGTTAAAACCATAGACATTTCAATGTCAATTTAATAGCTGGTATACATAAAAAGTATGCCTACTATCAGACAAAATTTTATAAACCCGAGTAAAAAAAATTATAATCATATGTGGCATATATTACAATATATAATTAGACATGTGGTTATGTATATCCATATATAATTATATATGACGTTTTTTCCAAAAAATTTTCCTTATATTATGCCATATATAATTTCATCTAATTAGATATCGGCCTTCATAATATTAGATATGGCATATACAATTATATATTACATAACATGGTAGATCTTATTGCATATATAGTTATATATAGAACTATATCTTAATATATATGGTGGCATTTTAGCAATATCTAATTATATATGGTATCATTTAAACAATATATAATTATATATGGTGACAGTTAAACTAGATATTATCATATATGGTGCCATTTAAACAATATATGGTCATATATGGTACCTCATAAACCAAATCTTTAATTCAGTTCCAGATATGATAATATATGTTACTATATATAGTGCGATATATATTTATATATGGTGTTATTTAAGCTATATATTATCATATATGGTGCCATTCAAACCATATATTATCATATATGGTGCCATTCAAACCATATATTATCATATATGGTACCATTTAAACCATATATTATCATATATGGTGCAATTTCAACAATATATGCCCATATATGGTACCTCATGAACAATATTTTTAATACAGTTCCACATATGATAATATATGCTACCATATATAGTGCCATATATATTTATATATGTTGTTATTTAAGCAATATATTACCATATATGGTGCCATTTAAACCATATATTGTCATATATGGTGCCATTTCAACAATATATGCTCATATATGGTACCTGATGAACGACATTTTTAATACAGATGCAGATATGATAATATATGCTACCATATATAGTCCCATATATATTGATATATGGTGTCATTTAAACAATATTAATATATAGACATATATGGTATCATTTAAACAATATATTGTCATATATGGCACAATTTAAACAATATATGGTCAAATTTGGTACCACATCAACATTTTGAATACAATTCCATATATGGTTTAATTTGAATAATGTAAAACTATGTATGGCGCTATAAAAAATATTATCAGATATGTTACTTCATTAACAATATTTATAGTGTCCAACCGAGTATTCGGCTTCGGAGTTCGGCCAAAAAGTGATGTTCGGCCAAGTTCGGTGTTCGGCAAAATTTTGGCCGAATACCGAACTTTTCTATAAATCAATATTTTGCAACATTTAGCTCTTTAATTTTGTATAGTAACTTATAAATATGCATATTTTTAACTTAATTTTTACTTAAAGAGCGAAAAATACAACTCTTTTATGTTTTTGCAATTTAAAAATATTTAGAAATTGGTTTCCGCGTTTTTGAATTTGAAAAAGTTGCATAAAATTGTGTTTTTATTCAAACACAAAAGTATTCGGCTTCGGTTTCGGCCGAACTTAGTAATTTTTGCCGAAGTTCGGCTTCGGCTTCGGTTCGGCCTTAAAAAAGTGAGTTCGGTCGGACACTAAATATTTATAATACAGTGTCATATATTGTAATATATGTATATCATTCAATATATATTGATGTATGGTAATGGTACAATAATTCGAATATCAGTTGAGATACAATTTGTGGGTCCATATCAACAATTTGTTCACCTACATTTAACATATATATATGTACATTTAAGTTATAATTTATAAACACTTTATAAAGTTAAATAGTTAACTTATAATAAAATAAAAATGTATTTCCTAAAAATAAAAATATAGTGTTAATCAGGCACCAGAAAACGTTTTTTTTTTTTTGTTTTTATCAAAAATAAATATCACTAAAGTTCAAAATGTTTTTATTTCTCAATCGAAAACAAAAAATTTCAAATGTACTTTAAAACAAAAATATCCCTCAAGTTGAAATTCGAAAAATATCTTTAGGTATAAATATCAAAGATAAAAAAATTGATAAAAAAATAAAACTTTTTAAAACGTTTTAAAAAACGTTTTTTTTTTTGTTTTTCATCTTTGTACTAAGTACAAAAATATGAATAGAATTTTAAAATTTTTGTTTTATTTTTATGGTGGAGATTATTATGGTTTTTGGTTTCAAATCTGTAGAAAATCATATAATATCCTAGAGTGAACTGTTGAGCGGTATATACATACAAACATATATTGCAAATATTTTTTTTTTTTTGCTAAAATGTTTGCCAATTGACCAGCATTTTGCACTAATATTATTCATTTTCGGAATGAAATCGCTGTATAAGTTTTCTAATTAAATTTTTGCACCAAGAAACCTTTTTCGCATTCCGCCATTAATTCGCAATTTTTTAAGTGCAGATTTTTAAAATTTATAACCTAGGGACCATAATACCCATATCTCATACCAAAGTTTGGTAATTAGTTCGCAAAAAAAAAATTGCCAAAAAAAATTTGCAAAAAAAAATTTTTTTCCATTAATGTATTCTTTTGCAGAATATAAATTTGCTGATTAGGTTTCTTAACTATTTTTTTGTATCATAAAGGCTTTTTTCGCATTCCGCCAATATTTTGCAATTTTTTGAGTGCGGTTTTTTTAAATTTTTAACCTTAGGACAATAATTCCCATATCTTATGCCGAAGTTTGGTGGTTAGTATGCAAAAAGTTTCGCGAAAAAAAATTTAGCAAAAAGGAACATTTTTCCATCAACATATTCTTTTGAAGAATGTAAATCGCTGACAGAGTTTTTTAATTTATTTTTTGTACCATAAAGCTTTTTTTCGCGTTCCGCCATTATTTTGCAAATTTTTAAGAGCGGTTTTTTTTAACTCACAACCTAGGGACTATAATACCTATATCCTATACCAAAATTATCTGGTTAGACTGCAAAAACAAAAAAAATTGGGAAAAACAATTTTCCAAAAAGGAATAGTTTTGCATCAATATACATATGTATATGTATGTAACATATGTATAGCAGAATGTTAATCGCTGATTAAGTTTAAAAAATTTTGAATGCGGTTTTTTAAAATTCATAAATTTGGGACTATGATACCCATATCTTATGCCAAAGTTTGGTAGTTCGTACGCAAAAAATTTCGCGAAAAATAAGTTTTGCAAAAAGGAAAATTTCTGCATCAACATATTCGTTTGCAGAATGTAAATCGCTGACTGAGTTTTTAAATTTATTTTTTGTACCAAAAAGTTTTTTTCGCGTTCCGCGATTTTTTTTGCAATTTTTTAAGTGCGGATTTTTAAAATTCATAATCTTGGGACTATAATACCAATATTCTCATATAAAAGTTTGGTGGTTAGTTTGCAAAAAAAATTCGCGAAAAAAATTTTCCGAAAAGAAAATTTTTTGCATCAGTGTATTTGTTTGCAGAATGTAAATTTCTGATAACAATTTTTAATTCATTTTTTGTACCATAAAGTTTTTTTTCGCGTTCCGCCATTGGTTTGCAATTTTTTAAGTGGGGTTCTTTAAAATCCATAATCTAGGGACTATAATACATATATCCTATACCAAAATTAGCTAGTTAGAATGCAAAAACAAAAAATCACGACAAAAAAATTTGCAAAAAGGAATAGTTTTGCATCAATATATTTGCTTGCAGAATGTTAATCGCTGATTATCATGCTTTGTAGAAGTCTTTTCGGCGGAAATTTTTATTACTTTTTAATAACGCAAAGGTTTATATCATTGGATGCAGAAATATGTCTATATAAATGTTGTATTAAGAATTTTTACAAAATTTATATGTAATTGTAATCAGAAAAAACTAAAAAAAACGTTTTAAAACGTTTTATTTTGTTTTTTCCTCAATACAAAAAAAAACGTTTTTTTTTTTTGTTTTTTCCTCAGTACAAAATAAAAATAATTCTCAACTTTCCTGAAAATATCAATACGGATATTTTTAAAATTTTGTTTTCGAAAAGAAAACAAAAAATAAAAAAATTGATAAAAACAAAATATCCATCAAGAAAAATAAATTCATTTGTACACAAGTGATTTTTTTTTATTGAGGAAAAAACAAAATAAAACGTTTTAAAAGTATTAATATCGGGTGCCTGGTGTTAATTAATGTTAATATACAATAGGTTTAAGTTCAACAACCCAGACAGAAAAATATAATCGGCACAATGCTGGCAAACCGTTGGCGATGGTCGGTTATGCGTTGGCAGAACGTTGCATTAACTATCTTGGAAAAAAATAGATTTCAAAAAACATTTTTGAAAAAATTGAGAAAACTTTTTTTAATATTTGCTTTTAAAAACATGAAATTTAACCCAGTCCACCAGATTGTCAGCCAAGACCTCTACACTCTAATCTAACGAGACTTGTTATAGATGTGTGATAGCTACAAATTAAATGAATGATAAAAGCATTTCGAGCTAACTTATAAGCATCGAAAAAAGGTATTCCAGAAATTATTAAATGTATTTTAGAAAATTTTAATTGTATATCACAAAATATTATTTGCACTTCAGAAACTACAATATTACGCAAATTTAATTATTTATTTATTTAGTTGTGTCCAGAAATAATGAAATCTATTTCAGAATTTCATAGCTAATAGAGAAAAATTTCTCAAATACATTTCATAATTTCGGAAATACGATTGATAATTTCTGAAATACAGTTTGATAATTTCTGAAATACAGTTGTGAATTTCGGAAATACAATTAATAATTTCTGAAACACAATTGATAAAACTGAACTTCAATTGACTAGTTCTGAAATACAATTCATAAATGTGAAAAATAATTGATGAGTTCTGAAACACAATTGATAAAACTGAAATTCAATTGATTATTTCTGAAATACAATTGATAAATCTTAAAACAATTAATACAATTGGAAATGGTGTAGAGCGTCAAAAAGATGTAAATAAAATTATTTTATTCAAAGATTTCAATTTAATAAAAAAATAAATATATAATTTTATAAAAAAATTTATAGAAAAAAAAATTTTAATTTTATAAAAAGAAATTCATTTTGTAAAAGAAATGCATATTGAACTCGTTACCTTCTGAGTTTAAACCTTATTTTAACAAAATATTGTAATTTTTATACAATCAGTGCTCTGCCAGTCTATTATTTTTTGAACAGTTGGCAATATATGTCTGGGATCTTATTTAATCCCAAATAAATGGAGATCTTACGTAGTACCCAAATATAATGCGGCATCTAATTTTATCTGTCATTTTTATGGACACTTTTATGATCAGGCATAGGCATACATGATTATATACGTCCATGCATAGATCAATGTATGACCATACATTATCTCATATATTTCCGTATATCTTCGGATCCGAAATTTGAGGGTATATGACCGTACATGTTAATATATGAACATATATGCTCACATATGATTCAGGTATGCTCATATATGATCATATATGGCCATATACCTTCATATACCCTCAAATTTCGGATCCGAAGATATATGAAATTATATGAGAATGTATGGTCATGCATTGAAATATGCATTGACGTATATGATCATGTATGCCTATGCATGATCATATACTAGTCAATGTGTGATCATGTATGTTCATATATATTTCGATTTTTACATGGGCTGATACAATTTTATCGGTTTGATCGTAATTGGTCCAATTTTATATAAATAAAATATAATTGTATCCGACATTTACCTTATACAATACCGAAATATATTGCTGGATCTAATTCGATCTGCCACTTTTTCGGATCAAATTAGATCTAAGTTTATCCACAAATATATAGCTGGATCTAATTCGATCTGCCATTTTTCGGATCAAATTAGGTCTTACTAAATCCCAAAATATATTGCTGGATCTAATTTGATCTGCCATTTTTCAGATCAATTTATATCTAAGTTTATCCACAAATATATTGCTGGATCTAATTCGATGTGCCATTTTTCGGATCAAATTAGATCTAAGTTTATCCCCAAATATATTGCTAGATCTAATTCGATCTGCCACTTTTTCGGATCAAATTAGATATACGTTTATCCACAAATATATTGCGGGATCTAATTTGATCTGCCAAAATTGAGATCAAATTAGATCTAAGTTTATCCCCAAATATATAGCTGGATCTAATTGGATCCGCCATTTTTCGGAACAAATTAGATATAAAAATATCCGCAAATATATAGCTGGATCCGCCAATTTTCGGATCAAAATAGATCTAGGTTTATCCCCAAAGATATCACTGGACCTCCCAATTTTGAGATATAACTTGATCTTAGTTTATCCCCATATATACAATGGGATCTAATACGATATGATTGGATACACCCAATTTTGTGATCTAATTGGATCAGCTAGATATTACAGCAGATCTTAAACAATATCAAATTGGATATAATTAGATATTGCGCGAGATCAATTTTTTTTACTCGGGAAGTCAGATATTTTTATATCGAATTAGATATAATTTGATGTCCTGGATATGGACAAATCTCGGATCAAACTGTATCAAATTATATATAATTTGATATAATTAGACACATGTAGATGACACATTTTTCGGATCAAGTTGTATGTCGGTGTATATGGGGATTTATCAAAAAAGATATAATTATGTATGACACAATATTAAGATTTTTACCCGGGTAGTTTATATTTGTTACTATTGATATATTCTTAGTTTAGAAATAACACCCAGAAAATTTTATTTCATCTCCAATGCATAAAACGGCAATAATTGGAGAACCGTTTGCAATTTTGACTCCAAACTTCAAGTACGATGAAGTAATTATTCGCTTTTTACAATCGAAAGGAAACAATTTTTTTTTTAGTTTTTACAGTTTTTTTATTTTATAGTACAATTTTTTGCTAATTTCTGCAGATCGATTTTAAATTACAGTTTACAGCAATTTACTGAAATTTAGTAGCTGCAACTAATTATTTATACTAATTTCATTGCACTAAAATTATGATATTTAGTAAGTTTTTTAACTGATTTTAGCAAATCGATTTTGAATTGCATTTTACATAAATTTTACTAAAATTTAGTAGCGGCCACTAATTTTATTGTACTACAGATCAGCAGACATGTGTTGCTAAAATTAGCAAAAAATACTGCTGGCCTCAAAACAGTTAAATTTCCCGTAATAACAGCAAAATTTTCAGTAGCCATTACAGACTTTTTTGGTTGAGTGTAGAACAAAAAAATAACTCAGTCGCAAACAAGCATTCAATTAAGAAGGTTGTCAGATCGCTTGTTTTCCAGATTTTTTACAGTCTGCATAAGGTTTATTGATACATTTTTTTGGTAATTTTTTTCTAAGTTCTTTTGTTTTTATTTTTTTCATGTTGTTGTTTTTTGATATTTGTATTCCCATTATAAACATTTATATTCCCATTATAAACATTTAAAATTTTCAAATTATAATACAAACGTTCTTTGTCAGTGCAATGAGAGAGAGACTGCAACTCACTCATACAAGCACAAAATAAGGTTGTATTTGTTTGCCGATTCCTGCTCTATACACAACTATATATGCAATAAGATCAGCCATGCTATGTAATATATAACCACATATATCATATCTAATATTTTAAAGGCCGATATCTAATTAGATGAAATTATATATGGCATAATATAAGGAAAAATTTTAGAAAAAGACGTCATATATAATTATATATGGATATACATAACGACATGTCTAATTATATATTGTAATATATGCCACATATGATTATATCTATTTTTTTTTACTCGGGTACTCCCGGAGGGTCTTAAATGGATCTAGTGGGAGCCACACTTTACGGATAATAAAACCAAATGCATTTTTTAAATCGGGAGAAAATTTACTTTAATTTGAGCCGTCGCACCTGCCATTTTGGGTGTGTTTCGGTTTTTTGGACCTAGCGGGTCCCAGGGGCCTCGGCCCCCTTAACATCATATAGAAAAAAATTTTTTTTTTAATTCCAGAGGGGGTCATATATATTTTTTTTTTTGAGGGGTGCCCCATAAAGTGAAGTTCAGCCACAAATTCTTTCTTCCAAGAAAAATAAAACCCAAAATCTACACAAAATCTCAAAATTAAAAATGTTTTTTTTTATATTCTAAAACGTGTGTTTAAAAAATTAATCGTGTTATCCCTTTTAGCATTATTTGCAAAAAAAAATGTGTCTTTGATCCTCAAGGGGGGCTTCAGCCCCAATATCCCCCCCTTGTATCCGCGCCTGGTAGTCATGTTTTCAAGTGAAATTTCATTTGCTTTAAATTACATTTGCAGCGGTTTTTACGAACAAAATATTTTAAGTGTATGGTAACGGGTTCCCCAATGAGTGAATTTTTCTCTTTTTGAGCAAATTTCCCTGATTTCAAAGCAAATTTGTCTGCAAACTTGAGGATTTCTTTGATATCAAAACAAATTTCTCATTCCGAACCCTTTTCGTCTGCACATATAAAAACCAAGAGAATCGCAAAGCCATATTCTTTATAATAAATATCTGCAACATTTGTTGAAAGATATGTGTTATAAAAGAAAGATATGTGTTATAAGTAACAAAAAAATCCAAAATTAGTAAATGTAGTAAATCTTAAATATAAAAATGTTTTATTTAAAGGAAAATATTTTTACATTAGTGGTATTCATCTAACTGGATTTATGCCCTCGTAAACCGTGTATTTTTGTAATCGCGTATATTTGTAACTTTACCAGTTATTTGAATGAACGCACCTATTAAAACTATTCACACTTCAATTTTGCATTTAGCCACTTTTTTGATCTTTTCGTAAATAAAACACAGAATTTTTTAAATTTGTATCATTTAAAAACAAATAAAACAGAAAATAAATAACAACAAACAAAAAATAGAAAGTAATTTTATTTTTGACAATATTCAAATTTGTGTATAAATACGAAAAAGTTTACACAAAAAAATGTATGCGAGGGCTCGTAAACTAGTTTTGACATTAATCCAGTAAACTTACAACATATACACAATATACGAGGCGTAAATACTTAAAATGAATACCTTTATTATTTTTTAAAAATATTTTTTACAAATACTGACAAAACAATACATATGTCGGAAATCTTGAATGTTGTTTTATTCACTGAAATTTGTATTTCTTCGAAACTTCAATTTCAAATTAAATTAAATATTCGAACTCGAGTCCAGTAGTTATTATAAAAATTAATTTATTTCTCAATATTTCGACATTCATCAAATGTCATCCTCAGGAAAATTATCTAAAAGATTTTAGTAAAAACAATAGAACAACATTTAGAACCATAATTTAGAATTATTTATCTCAACTTTTCCTTTAACTTTATTTCAGTTTATACCAGTTTTTATGCCTTCCGAATACTATTAAATAACCGACTTGTGGTGTCCTTTTAAAATTTATACATAATTCAATTAGCATTCATAATATTTTGGACCAAAATCTGTTGTTATATTTGTCATTGAGTGTAAAAATTAAAAGTATACTTTTTGGTTGCACATTTATTCGAATTTATTCGTGCAAGGTTCTATCTCTAAACAAAAGGTTATACATTTTTAATGTTAAAACGAGCAAAATTTTCCACTATGCGCTGGCAGGGTTTACTGCAGAGTTGTTTAAATATTTAAAAAAGGAACTTTCTTCTAGGGGCAGTGAAGCAGATTGGCACATATGTTAATTTGTGACTTTATATGACATGCAAAAGTTTTAATTAAAGCTAAAATCCCTAATGAGCTCACATGAGTGAAAGAAAAAAGTGCGCTCTCTACATATACTCAAGAGTTTTGTGCAGCAACTTTGATTGTTGGTTTGTGCTTTATTTTATTATTTTTTTTTCTATTCTGTTTCTGTCAACTTTTTCCTAAGTAGTACGGTACTATGGAGTTAAGATTTTAAAATTCACTAGAAATAAAAAGAAAACTAGCCTTCACTCTGCAATGGAAATTCATTTAAGGTCAAAGGGCAGACACACGCCATAAAGACACAAACTAATCATATAGTGGTTATAATACACACATACGAACCGACCTGGACGACAAGTCATTATTAATAGCTCGTTTTCCAATTACCGCCTCTTGGGAATCTAATTGTTTACAATGTTCAGCCTTTTTTATATGTCGACACTTTTTATTCAGCACATAAACATTGGTGGTCAATATGTTAAAATAAAAATAAAAAATTTCCTAACAACATGTAAAATTGGGGTTGTGATTTAGCAAAACCTAAAAAATCCCTCGCGTTATGACCGTTGGTCAGCAATGGTCAAACAAAACTTGATTTATGTAGTGGAAGAAACTAATAAGGAGGGTTGTTAAAGGAGGGTGCATAGAAAAAATAATAATGTCTTGCATGGCGCTCAATTTATGAGTTTAAAAATTGAATTAAGGAACACAAAATTAAACAAATTTTATAATCCATAATTGTTCACACATACAAACACAAGGTTGGTTACCGCAACTAAAAACGGTAAGGGTAAGGGTAACGGTATCGAATTTTTTTTTTATTTATTTATTTTTAACATTTGTAATTAGAAAGCCTCGTTGGCCAATTAATAAATTACAGTATTCCACTCTTTCAAATTAATTTCCAATTAATTTTGTTTGTTTCGGTAACGGTAAGAGTAACGGTATTTAAGACTGTTTCGGTAACTATATACCGTTATCGAAACAGCAATACCGGTACGTACCGGTATTTAAAATTACCCAGCAAAATTTTTTTGAACTGGTTACCTCTAAATCCGTTCTAGAACAGGTCTTTTTACGACCGGTTCCATGGAACAGGTTCCAGAACTGATTTCTGGGAGTCAAAATGTAAATGGTTCTAGAACCGGTTCCAAAGCAACCAGTTCTAGTTTGGAGGGACAAACTCTTTGCTTTTGGGACAAACTCAAACAAAAATCGCCAATGCCCATGTGAAAATTGAAATATATATGAACATACATGATCATACATTGACTTGTATATGATCACGCATGGACATACGTGATCATATATGACTATGCATAGTTCAATGTATGACCATGCATGATCTCATATATTTCTATATATCTTTGGATCCGAAATTTGAGGGTATATGACAATACATGTTCATATATGACCATATATGATCACATATGAGTCATGTATATTCATGTATGATCATATATGGACATATACATCCATATACCCTCAAATTTCGGATCCAAAGACATATGGAAATATATGAGATCATGTATGGTCATACATTGAACTATGCATAGAAATATATGATCACGTATGTTCATGTATGATCATATACAAGTCAATGCATGAACATGTATGTTCATATATATTTCGATTTTCACATGGGTGATAATATATGTTAATTGTATCCCACAAATATAATTATTATAAAGTTAAAAATGCAAAAATATGTATTTTTAGATGACAAAATATGACTAATTTACAAACAAACCCATGTTTATCGGGAAATATATGTATAGTAACTATAAAAACAATATAATTGGAATTATACTCCAAATGCATATATGGTAGTTTGTAAACATACATATAATTACCTCCAAACATATACAAAAACGTCTTTTTCCTCCGTGTAAGTGTTAAAAATACAGCTTATGAGCTATATATAATTTATTTAGTGTATTGTATGATTTAAAATATCAGAATATCAGAACGTTTAGAGAAATCTAAGATAATCGATACTAATAGATATAGAATAGCCTTTAAATCATACAATACAGTAAATAAATTATACAGTAAGACAAAGGATAGGATACAGAAATTGGACATGTCAAATATAGTATATAAAATACCATGTAATGGAAATGACGAAGAAAGTTGTGATAAGGTATATATAGGTACAACGAAGAATAAATTGAGAACTAGAATAGCTGGACATAGATCAGATCAAAAATATAGGCACATTAATTCACAAAAGACTTTGAAAATATATCAGTTTTAAATACAGAACATAATTATAAACGCCGTTATATATTAGAAATGTTACAGATAATTAATACACCAACAAATAAAAAATAGAATTAACTTCAAGTCAGATATTGAAAATGTAGCTCAGAATTATAGATACTTAATACAAAAGAAATAGCACATATTACATTAATTTATAACATATATTATATTAATACATTTTTGTATTGTTAATTATTATTTTATTTATATTTTTGTTTGTTATACTTTTATACCAAAAAAATTTGTTTGCTGGTATAAATGTAAATAATTTATATTTGACAAATGTTTTCAAATTTTTTCAAACTTTTAAATTGTTGTTAATTTTTTAATTTAATTATTATTTCCTGAAGATTCTACACATTGGAGTAGCGAAATATTGAAATAAAAAACTTTTTATACATAAAAAACAAAACCTTAAGCTCAAGAAAATATTGCAGTTAAAATAGAAAAGGAAGGTTAAATAAACTACAAGAATTTAAAATTATTATCTATAATTTTTAATTTTTTGTAAAAAAAAACTCAACATTATAAAATAAAAAAGTTCAAAATTGACATTTTTATGTAAATTAATAAATACCGGTAAAATACCGGTAACTACCTACAAAATAAAGGTATCGGTAACGATAACGGTTGGATACGTTTTTGAGTATTCTTATTTGATGAGTCAAAAATTGCTCAAATAAAATGCATATTTCTGAAATTTCAAAATTTTTGGTAAAAATTGCTAATTTTTTGGAAGAAAATATGAGCCCTCTAAAATGATTCATAAAAGGCATAAAAATTTGAGGCAGATTATTAAATCCAAAATATAGTTCAGAATTGACTCAGAAATGTAAATAAATTTTAATATTTTGTGAGCAATTGAATAACTTATTAAAACTTTTATTTCGGTAATTTTTTAATCAAAAAAGTAGGCTCTTTTGGATGAACCACTTTCATACAAAAATTTTAACTTTTAATAATATATTTGAACTCTTTTCGTGGGCTCGTTTGCTGACTGGGTATTTATTAGGGTATTCAATCGATTAACCATTACTCGATTAATCGATGAACTTCTTTCAAAAACTTGTTCGAGTAATTTCAAATGGCCAGTAACGAATTGCTCGAGTAATTTTGGTCGATTAATCGAGTATATATATTAGGGCGGGTCAAATTGTATGGACAAAAATTTTTTGATATTGCGTACTCGATTTTTCGAAAGCTTTTAGCATGGGGAAAAAAAGTTCCACTACGACATATCAAAAAAATCATTTTCGAGGCTCCCAAATTTAAATTTTTTGCAATTTTCTAATAAATGCTAGATTAGCGCCATCTTGAGGTGGCTTTTTGAAACAACTAATAAAGTTGTAAACAATATAACATTACAACCTTTCCAGAAAGGTATTACTTATGAAAATCGGATAAAAAATGTGGCAACTAGAGGTAAAAGTATATAACCCATGTGAAAATCGAAATATATATGAACACACATGATCATACATTGACTTGTATATGATCATGCATGGACATACATTGTCATATACGTACATGCATAGTTCAATGTATGACCATACATGATCTCATATATTTCCATATATCTTTGGATCCGAAATTTGAGGGTATATGACCGTACATGTTCATATATGACCATATATGCTCACATATGATTCATGTATGCTCATATATGATCATATATGGCCATATACCTCCATATAGCCTCAAATTTCGGATCCAAAGATATATGGAAATATATGAGATCATGTATGGTCATACATTGAACTATGCATGTACGTATATGACTATGTATGCCCATGAATGATCACATACGAGCCAATGTATGATCATGTATGTTTATATATATTTCGATTTTCACATCCCGAGTAAAAAAAATTATATATAATCATATGTGGCATATATTACAATATATAATTAGACATGTGGTTATGTATATCCATATATAATTATATATGACGTTTTTTCCGAAAAATTTTCCTTATATTATGCCATATATAATTTCATCTAATTAGATATCGGCCTTCATAATATTAGATATGGCATATATAATTATATATTACATAACATGGTTGATCTTATTGCATATATAGTTATATATAGAACTATATCTTAATATATATGGTGGCATTTTAGCAACCCGAGTAAAAAAAATTGATCTCGCGCAATATCTAATCATATCCAATTTGATATTGTTTAAGATCTGCTGTAATATCTAGCTGATCCAATTAGATCCCAAAATTGAGTGTATCCAATCATATCGTATTAGATCCCATTGTATATATGGGGATAAACTAAGATCAAGTTATATCTCAAAATTGGGAGGTCCAGTGATATCTTTGGGGATAAACCTAGATCTATTTTGATCCGAAAATTGGCGGATCCAGCTATATATTTGCGGATATTTTTAGATCTAATTTGATCCAAAAAATGGCGGATCCAATTAGATCCAGCTATATATTTGGGGATAAACTTAGATCTAATTTGATCTCAATTTTGGCAGATCAAATTAGATCCCGCAATATATTTGTGGATAAACGTATATCTAATTTGATCCGAAAAAGTGGCAGATCGAATTAGATGTAGCTATATATTTGGGGATAAACTTAGATCTAATTTGATCCAAAAAATGGCACATCGAATTAGATCCAGCAATATATTTGTGGATAAACTTAGATCTAATTTGATCCGAAAAAGTCGCAGATCGAATTAGATCCAGCAATATATTTAGGGATAAATATAGATCTAATTTGATCTCAATTTTGGCAGATCTAATTAGATCTAGCAATATATTTGTGGATAAACTTAGATCTAATTTGATCCGAAAAATGGAAGATCGAATTAGATCCAGCAATATATTTGGGGATTAAGTAAGATCTAAATTTATCCAAAAAATTACAGATAAAATTAGATCCAGTAATATACTTCGGGATTGCGTAAGATCTTAACTTTTCCGATAAATTGCAGATCGAATTAAATCCAGTGATATATTTGGGGATTTGGTAGGATCTTAATTTATCCCATAAATTGCAGATCGAATTAGAAACAGCAATATATTTGGAGATTGACATCTAGAACTATCCAGAAAAATGACAGCTAAAATTAGATCCCGCATTATATTTGGGTACTACGTAAGATCTCCATTTATTTGGGATTAAATAAGATCCCAGACAGATATTGACAATAGTTCAAAAAATAATACAGTGGAAGATCACTGATTTTATAAAAATTAAAATATTTTGTTAAAATAAGGTTTAAAATCAGAAGATCTCGAGTTCGATACCTTTCACGGCTATGCATTTTTTTTTATAAAAATGCGCATTCTCCTTGCTGGTCTTATCGAAATTTTTTCAATAATTTTTATTCTTTGTAATTTACTTGTAAAAATTGTATCATCTTTCTTTGATTTGAAAATAATTTAAACAGAAAGTGATATTAATTTATGATCTTGAGTCAAACTAAAATAACATTCATTTACTTAAAATAACAGATCAACTAAAAACTTTTCCCCCATTCATCTTAAACACATTGACACGGTGCAAAAATATAATTTAATAACATACATTTAAATTTAAATTTAACGGTTCGTTGTAATTCAAACATCTGTGTTTATCATACACAGAGTTGAATAGAATCAGCTGAGATATCTTAAGAATTAAAGTTCAAAGCAAAAAAGAGTAATAATAACCAAAGGATAAAAATAGCATTGTTAAATTTCGTTGATGTTAGTCTAAGTTGAGTTGTTGATAACAAACTCGATTTGCTTTCAACATTCATATAAGTAGACGATTATCAAAATATTAACCCACTCAAAGGCGAAAGGCACTGATGATGGCTTTGTAGCGAAAGCCGAAAATGCGCATTCTGCCTTGCTGGTCTTATCGAATTTTTTCAATAGGTTTTATTCTTTGTAATTTACTTGTAAAAATGGTATCATCTTTCTTTGATTTGAAAATAATTTAAACAGAAAGTGATATTAATTTATGATCTTGAGTCAAACTAAAATAACATTCATTTACTTAAAAATAACAGATCAACTAAAAATATTTCCCCCATTCAAAAGAATTTCTTTTTATAAAATTATAATTTTATTTTCTGTAAATGTTTTTATAAAATTATATTTTTTTTATTAAATGGAATTTTTTTTAAAAAATAATTTTATTTACATATTTTTAACGCTCTACACCATTTCCAATTGTATCAATTGTTTTTAAAATTTATCAATTGTATTTCAGAAATAATCAATTGAATTTCAGTTTTATCAATTGTATTTCAGAACTTATCAATTATTTTTCAGATTTATGAATTGTATTTCAGAACTAGTCAATTGAATTTCAGTTTTATCAATTGTATTTCAGAAATAATTAATTGTATTTCCGAAATTCACAACTGTATTTCAGAAATTATCAAACTGTATTTCAGAAATTATCAATTGTATTTCAGAAATTATGAAATGTAATTTAGAAATTTTTCTCTATTAACTATGATAAACCATCAACAAGTTCTGAAATAGATTTGATTATTTCTGAAATACAATTAATAAATTTCTGAAATACATTCCATAATTTCTAAAATACATTTAAAATTTCTGAAATACATTTAATAGCTTCTGAAATACAGTTAGTATTGTAGTTGCTGATGAGTTACCATATATGATGGCACCATATATGACAATATATTGTTTAAATGGCACCAATATGGAGCTTTATATGGTAATATATAGCTTAGATTCATCCATATACCATTTGATCCGAAAAATGGCCCGATAAAATTGTATCAGTTCTTATTTGTATCAGTTGTTATCTAATTGCATCAGTTTAGATCTGACCTGATTAAATTATGTGTTAATCAGATGAAATTGTATCAAATTTTTGACCTGATACAATTTTATTGGTTTATATTACATGGTATCAGTTTAGGTCCAAATAGATATATTTGTATACAAAATTATATAGTTATATCCCAATTTTGACCTGATATCAGTTTAAAACTTTGATACAATTGTATAAGGTAAATGTCGGATACAATTATATTTTATTTATGTACCAATTACGATCAAACCGATAGAATTGTATCAGGTCAAAAATCTGATACAATTTCATCTGATTAACACATAATTTAATCAGGTCAGATCTAAACTGTTACATTTAGATAAAAATTGATAAACAATTGATAAAAATATATCGGGCCATTCTTCGGATGAAACTATATATTTATACAGATATAACTTAATCACATATTTATATGACTATATGTAACTATTTTTCCTCGGGTTGTTTAAATGATACGATATATCAAAGTATATGGTACTATATATGGTAGCATATATTATCATATCTGCATCTGTATTAAAAATGTCGTTCATCAGGTACCATATATGAGCATATATTGTTGAAATGGCACCATATATGACAATATATGGTTTAAATGGCACCAAATATGATAATATATGGTTTGAATGGCACCATATATGATAATATATGGTTTGAATGGCACCATATATGATAATATATAGCTTAAATAACACCATATATAAATATATATCGCACTATATATAGTACCATATATTATCATATCTGTAACTGAATTAAAGATTTTGTTTATGAGGTACCATATATGACCATATATTGTTTAAATGGCACCATATATGATAATATCTAGTTTAACTGTCACCATATATAATTATATATTGTTTAAATGATACCATATATAATTATATATTGCTAAAATGCCACCATATATATTAAGATATAGTTCTATATATAACTATATATGCAATAAGATCAACCATGTTATGTAATATATAATTATATATGCCATATCTAATATTATGAAGGCCGATATCTAATTAGATGAAATTATATATAGCATAATATAAGGAAAAATTTTCGGAAAAAACGTCATATATAATTATATATGGATATACATAACCACATGTCTAATTATATATTGTAATATATGCCACATATGATTATATATAATTTTTTTTACTCGGGAATATATTATTATATATGGTATCATTTAAACAATATATAATTATATATGGTGACAGTTAAACTAGATATTATCATATATGGTGCCATTTAAACAATATATGGTCATATATGGTACCTCATAAACAAAATCTTTAATTCAGTTCCAGATATGATAATATATGGTACTATATATAGTGCGATATATATTTATATATGGTGTTATTTAAGCTATATATTATCATATATGGTGCCATTAAAACCATATATTATCATATATGGTGCCATTCAAACCATATATTATCATATATGGTACCATTTAAACCATATATTATCATATATGGTGCAATTTCAACAATATATGCCCATATATGGTACCTCATGAACAATATTTTTAATACAGTTCCACATATGACAATATATGCTACCATATATAGTGCGATATATATTTATATATGGTGTTATTTAAGCAATATATTACCATATATGGTGCCATTTAAACCATATATTGTCATATATGGTGCCATTTCAACAATATATGCTCATATATGGTACCTGATGAACGACATTTTTAATACAGATGTAGATATGATAATATATGCTACCATATATAGTCCCATATATATTGATATATGGTGTCATTTAAACAATATTAATATATAGACATATATGGTATCATTTAAACAATATATTGTCATATATGGCACAATTTAAACAATATATGGTCAAATTTGGTACCACATCAACATTTTGAATACAATTCCATATATGGTTTAATTTGAATAATCTAAAACTATGTATGGCGCTATAAAAAATATTATCAGATATGTTACTTCATTAACAATATTTATAATACAGTGTCATATATTGTTATATATGTATATCATTCAATATATATTGATGTATGGTAATGGTACAATAATTCCAATATCAGTTGAGATACAATTTGTGGGTCCATATCAACAATTTGTTCACCTACATTTAACATATATATATGTACATTTAAGTTATAATTTAAAAACCCTTTATAAAGTTAAATAGTTCCATAAACCTCGTCTAACTGTATAGAATGTTTATGAATATACGATTTAATATATAATAATTACAACTACAAATTGGTGCCATTATCTAAAATTCAATTTAATGTTAACTTATAATAAAATAAAAATGTATTCCCTAAAAATAAAAATATAGTGTTAATTAATGTTAATATACAATGCTGGCAAACCGTTGGCGATGGTCGGTTATGCGTTGGCAGAACGTTGCATTAACTATCTTGGCAAAAAAAATAGATTTCAAAAAACATTTGTCAAAAAATTGAGAAAACTTTTTTAATATTTGCTTTTAAAAACATGAAATTTAACCCAGTCCACCAGATTGTCAGCCAAGACCTCTACACTCTAATCTAACGAGACTTGTTATAGATGTGTGATAGCTACAAATTAAATGAATGATAAAAGCATTTCGAGCTAACTTATAAGCATCGAAAAAAGGTATTCCAGAAATTATTAAATGTATTTTAGAAAATTTTAATTATATATCACAAAATATTATTTGCACTTCAGAAACTACAATATTACGCAAATTTAATTATTTATTTATTTAGTTGTGTCCAGAAATAATGAAATCTATTTCAGAATTTCATAGCTAATAGAGAAAAATGTCTCAAATACATTTCATAATTTCGGAAATACGATTGATAATTTCTGAAATACAGTTTGATAATTTCTGAAATACAGTTGTGAATTTCGGAAATACAATTAATAATTTCTGAAACACAATTGATAAAACTGAACTACAATTGACTGGTTCTGAAATACAATTCATAAATGTGAAAAATAATTGATGAGTTCTGAAACACAATTGATAAAACTGAAATTCAATTGATTATTTCTGAAATACAATTGATAAATCTTAAAACAATTAATACAATTGGAAATGGTGTAGAGCGTCAAAAAGATGCCCGAGTAAAAAAAATTATATATAATCATATGTGGCATATATTACAATATATAATTAGACATGTGGTTATGTATATCCATATACAATTATATATGACGTTTTTTCCGAAAATTTTTCCTTATATTATGCTATATATAATTTCATCTAATTAGATATCGGCCTTCATAATATTAGATATGGCATATATAATTATATATTACATAACATGGTTGATCTTATTGCATATATAGTTATATATAGAACTATATCTTAATATATATGGTGGCATTTTAGCAATATATAATTATATATGGTATCATTTAAACAATATATAATTATATATGGTGACAGTTAAACTAGATATTATCATATATGGTGCCATTTAAACAATATATGGTCATATATGGTACCTCATAAACAAAATCTTTAATTCAGTTCCAGATATGATAATATATGGTACTATATATAGTGCGATATATATTTATATATGGTGTTATTTAAGCTATATATTATCATATATGGTGCCATTCAAACCATATATTATCATATATGGTGCCATTGAAACCATATATTATCATATTTGGTGCCATTTAAACCATATATTGTCATATATGGTGCCATTTCAACAATATATGCTCATATATGGTACCTGATGAACGACATTTTTAATACAGATGCAGATATGATAATATATGCTACCATATATAGTACCATATACTTTGATATATCGTATCATTTAAACAACCCGAGGAAAAATAGTTACATATAGTCATATATGTGATTAAGTTATATCTGTATAAATATATAGTTTCATCCGAAGAATGGCCCGATATATTTTTATCAATTGTTTATCAATTTTTATCTAAATGTAACAGTTTAGATCTCACCTGATTAAATTATGTGTTAATCAGATGAAATTGTATCAGATTTTTGACCTGATACAATTCTATCGGTTTGATCGTAATTGGTTCAATTTTACATAAATAAAATATAATTGTATCCGACATTTACCTTATACAATTGTATCAAAGTTTTAAACTGATATCAGGTCAAAATTGGGATATAACTATATAATTTTGTATACAAATATATCTATTTGGACCTAAACTGATACCATGTAATATAAACCAATAAAATTGTATCAGGTCAAAAATCTGATACAATTTCATCTGATTAACACATAATTTAATCAGGTCAGATCTAAACTGATGCAATTAGATAACAACTGATACAAATAAGAACTGATACAATTTTATCGGGCCATTTTTCGGATCAAATGGTATATGGATGAATCTAAGTTATATATTACCATATAAAGCTCCATATTGGTGCCATTTAACAATATATTGTCATATATGGTGCCATCATATATGGTAACTCATCAGCAACTACAATATTAACTGTATTTCAGAAGCTATTAAATGTATTTCAGAAATTTTAAATGTATTTTAGAAATTATGGAATGTATTTCAGAAATTTATTAATTGTATTTCAGAAATAATCAAATATATTTCAGATTTGATGGTTTATCATAGTTAATAGAGAAAAATTTCTAAATTACATTTCATAATTTCTGAAATACAATTGATAATTTCTGAAATACAGTTTGATAATTTCTGAAATACAGTTGTGAATTTCGGAAATACAATTAATAATTTCTGAAATACAATTGATAAAACTGAAATTCAATTGACTAGTTCTGAAATACAATTCATAAATCTGAAAAATAATTGATAAGTTCTGAAATACAATTGATAAAACGGAAATTCAATTGATTATTTCTGAAATACAATTGATAAATTTTAAAAACAATTGATACAATTGGAAATGGTGTAGAGCGTTAAAAATATGTAAATAAAATTATTTTTTAAAAAAATTCCATTTAATAAAAAAAATATAATTTTATAAAAACATTTACAGAAAATAAAATTATAATTTTATAAAAAGAAATTCTTTTGAATGGGGGAAATGTTTTTAGTTGATCTGTTATTTTTAAGTAAATGAATGTTATTTTAGTTTGACTCAAGATCATAAATTAATATAACTTTCTGTTTAAATTATTTTCAAATCACAGAAAGATGATACAATTTTTACAATTAAATTACAAAGAATAAAAATTATTGAAAAAGTTTCGATAAGACCAGCAAAGAGAATGCGCATTTTTATAAAAAAATGCATAGCCGTGAAAGGTATCGAACTCGAGATCTTCTGATTTTAAACCTTATTTTAACAAAATATTTTAATTTTTATAAAATCAGTGATCTTCCACTGTATTATTTTTTGAACTATTGTCAATATCTGTCTGGGATCTTATTTAATCCCAAATAAATGGAGATCTTACGTAGTACCCAAATATAATGGGGGATCTAATTTTAGCTGTCATTTTTCTGGATAGTTCTAGATGTCAATCTCCAAATATATTGCTGTTTCTAATTCGATCTGCAATTTATGGGATAAATTAAGATCCTACCAAATCCCCAAATATATCACTGGATTTAATTCGATCTGCAATTTATCGGAAAAGTTAAGATCTTACGCAATCCCGAAGTATATTACTGGATCTAATTTTATCTGTAATTTTTTGGATAAATTTAGATCTTACTTAATCCCCAAATATATTGCTGGATCTAATTCGATCTTCCATTTTTCGGATCAAATTAGATCTAAGTTTATCCACAAATATATTGCTAGATCTAATTAGATCTGCCAAAATTGAGATCAAATTAGATCTATATTTATCCCTAAATATATTGCTGGATCTAATTCGATCTGCCACTTTTTCGGATCAAATTAGATCTAAGTTTATCCACAAATATATTGCTGGATCTAATTCGATGTGCCATTTTTTGGATCAAATTAGATCTAAGTTTATCCCCAAATATATAGCTACATCTAATTCGATCTGCCACTTTTTCGGATCAAATTAGATATACGTTTATCCGCAAATATATTGCAGGATCTAATTTGATCTGCCAAAATTGAGATCAAATTAGATCTAAGTTTATCCCCAAATATATAGCTGGATCTAATTGGATCCGCCATTTTTCGGATCAAATAAGATCTAAAAATATCCGCAAATATATAGCTGGATCCGCCAATTTTCGGATCAAAATATATCTAGGTTTATCCCCAAAGATATCACTGGACCTCCCAATTTTGAGATATAACTTGATCTTAGTTTATCCCCATATATACAATGGGATCTAATACGATATGATTGGATACACCCAATTTTGAGATCTAATTGGATCAGCTAGATATTACAGCAGATCTTAAACAATAACAAATTGGATATAATTAGATATTGCGCGAGATCAATTTTTTTTACTCGGGTGTAAATAAAATTATTTTATCCAAAGATTTCAATTTAATAAAAAAATAAATATATAATTTTATAAAAAAATGTATAGAAAAAAAAATTTTAATTTTATAAAAAGAAATTCATTTTGTAAAAGAAATGCATATTGAACTCGTTACCTTCTGAGTTTAAACCTTATTTTAACAAAATATTGTAATTTTTATACAATCAGTGCTCTGCCAGTCTATTATTTTTTGAACAGTTGGCAATATATGTCTGGGATCTTATTTAATCCCAAATAAATGGAGATCTTACGTAGTAGCCAAATATAATGGGGCATCTAATTTTATCTGTCATTTTTATGGATACTTTTAGATGTCAATCCCCAAATATATTGCTGTTTCTAATTCGATCTGCCATTTTAATACCGAAATAAATTGCTGTTTCTAATTCGATCTGCCATTTTAATACCGAAATATATTGCTGGATCTAATTTGATCTGCCATTTTTCGGTTAAATTTAGATCCAAGTTTGTCCCCATATATATTGCTGGATCTAATTCGATTAGGAATTTTTCGGATAAATTTAGATCTAAGTTTATCCACATATATATTGCTGGATCTAATTCGATCTGGCATTTTTCTGATAAATTTACATCCAAGTTTATCCCTAAATATATTGCTGGATCTAATTCGATCTGCCACTTTTTCGGATCAAATTAGATCTAAGTTTATCCACAAATATATAGCTGGATCTAATTCGATCTGCCATTTTTCGGATCAAATTAGATCTTACTAAATCCCAAAATATATTGCTGGATCTAATTTGATCTGCCAATTTTCTATTCAATTTATATCCAAGTTTATCCACAAATATATTGCTGAATCTAATTCGATCTGCCATTTTTCGGATAAATTTAGATCTAAGTTAATCCACAAATATATTGCTGGATCTAATTTGATCTGCCATTTTTCAGATCAATTTATATCTAAGTTTATCCCCAAATATATAGCTAGATCTAATTCGATCTGCCACTTTTTCGGATCAAATTAGATATACGTTTATCCACAAATATATTGCGGGATCTAATTTGATCTGCCAAAATTGAGATCAAATTAGATCTAAGTTTATCCCCAAATATATAGCTGGATCTAATTGGATCCGCCATTTTTCGGATCAAATTAGATCTAAAAATATCCACAAATATATAGCTGGATCCGCCAATTTTCGGATCAAAATAGATCTAGGTTTATCCCCAAAGATATCACTGGACCTCCCAATTTTGAGATATAAATTGATCTTAGTTTATCCCCATATATACAATAGGATCTAATACGATATGATTGGATACACCCAATTTTGAGATCTAATTGGATCAGCTAGATATTACAGCAGATCTTAAACAATATCAAATTGGATATAATTAGATATTGCGCGAGATAAATTTTTTTTACTCGGGATGGGAAGTAAAATTATTTTCTCCTTGTTGTCATCAACATCATTATCATCATTTCTCATCATTATAATCATTTCATCATCAAGCAGAAAATAATTTTACTTATATACTTTTACCTCTAGTTGCCACATTTTTTATCCGATTTTCATAAGTAATACCTTTCTGGAAAGGTTGTAATGTTATATTGTTTACAACTTTATTAGTTGTTTCAAAAAGCCACCTCAAGATGGCGCTAATCTAGCATTTATTAGAAAATTGCAAAAAATTAAAATTTGGGAGCCTCGAAAATGTTTTTTTTGATATGTCGTAGTGGAACTTTTTTTCCCCATGCTATATATATAGGGTGGGTCGATTTAGCAATCGATATTGCGTACTCGATTTTTCGAAAGCTATAAATATATATATATATATTTAATCCTTTAATTCCCAGTGGAGCATAGGGCCGCCGATTACTCGAGTAACTTGAGTAAATCTAAAAAGGATTTTTTTTAATTAATGCTAATTTGTTTTTAATTTCCTGACTACTTCGTAATTTTTTTTTAATAGATTATAAATTATGTTTCAGTTACAGTTTGAATTTAAATACTCTAATTATTTTCTGAATCATAACCACTTTAAATCAACGATTTAAAATTGAATAAAGTGAGATATGATTTATATGAATTTATATTGATTCAATTTAAAGAATTTAATTTTATGATTTGATTCGATATTGAAGGCAACCATTATTGGTTAAATTAGTTTGTTAAAATTGAATCAGTTCGTTTGATTATATGAAAAGTGATGAAATTTAAATGCTTATCGATTCGTTCAAAATTTAATCAGAGTTAAAAATCTTATTAAGGAATCATATTTTACAAGGTCTGTATTTTACTATATTTGAAGGTACTGTGTAAGGAAAATAGAATTCCCAAAGAAGGCCTTTATAAAAATTTAAGGAAAGTCTTTTAAAAAGCAAAACACCTTAACTGTATATTTTTAGAAAATGTCTTTAACTTTAAGTAAAAACATTTAGGAACTATTGATTTTGTAAAATCTTTTTTTGTACAATATTATTAACGAAATACAATTTTTACATCCTACAGACAGACGCCTGGCTCCGTGGGATTAAAATTAAGTTATATGTATTTTTTTTTTTCATAATTTTATTTATTGAATCTTCACAACAGTGAACTAACAATAAGTTTATCAAATCTTATGGACTAAAGCTAAAATATTAAGTCCAGCCAGTGCCAGACAAAATTTTAATTTTAAACATTAAATATTTTTTTTAATTTGATGCAAAGTAAATGTATATAAAAAGTTAAAAACGATAAATTAGAAGTTTAATTTTAACAAGGTCGAAAAAACTATTTTTTTTTTTAAATAGAAATTATAAACCAACATTTATTCTATAGAGCCAAATCAGCGGTGGTCCTTCTTAGTAGGCGTCGGTGTCCTTGATCCTCACGAGCCAATGAATTTGGGTGCGGTTGCAGTAGTAGTTTTGGGTGTATCTCGCGATTTCATCATTAACGGTGGGAAAATTCAAATCCGAGTGTATGTTCGCATTTCTTATATACCATGGTGCGCAGACAATGGTTCGCAAAATATTGTTCTGCTTCCTTTGAATTTTTTGAACATTTGATGCAAACGCAGTGCCCCAGGTTTGGATGCCGTAGCACCATATAGGTTTCAAAATCGAATTATGCAACAACAACTTGCAATCAAGAATTTCTCCCAATTAGCCAATTAAGTTCTATTGCTTTAAGTTTCATTTGTGTTATTTTGGCTTCGATATGGTTCTTCCACGTGAGACGACGATCAAGATGTATACCAAGATATTTGACATTTGAGTGTTGGGGCACACTGTGATTGTTAATTTTGATAAAAGAGCATGTTTCTTTTCTTAAAGTAAAAGTCAAAGGAATACATTTCTGTTCATTCACCTTTATCTTCCATTTTTCAGCCACGATTCCAGTTCAAATACGTGTTCCTGCAATATTCGAGAAGCTTCATATGGATTTTTGTGACAACTCAAGATAGCCGTATCATCAGCAAATGTGGAAATATTTTACTATCAGTTGGCATGTCAGAAGTATACAAAATATACAAGAGTGGGCCTAGAATGCTACCTGGAGGGACACCGGCCCGAATGTCTTGAGGAGAGCTAAAGAAATCACTTTCCTTGTCAACAAATTTACGATTGCTTATATAGCTTTCGAGTATATTATGAGTGTTACGTGGAAGTATATTTTTAAATTTAAATAACAAACCTTCGTGCCAAACTCTATCAAAGCCTTGCGATACGTCAATAAAGAATGCAGAACAGTAATTCTTATCCTCAAAGGCCTTTCGTATTTCACTAACAAGTCTGTGAACTTGCTCAATGGTGCCATGCTTTTTACGAAAACCGAACTGATGAGCAGGAATTAGCTTATGTTGAGTTGCAGTTATCGTTATTCTGTTTGCCAATAGTTTCTTAAAGAGTTTTGATAAATTAGATAAAAGAATTATATTCCTGGCTGGGTATCATTTTAATGAGGGAGACCTTCCATACTGGTGGATAATATTCAAGGCGTAATCTTGCATTAAAAATAAAAAGTATTATTCTTACAGCTATCTGGGGTAATTCCAAGATCATTTTATTACTAATTTTATCGGTACCAAAAGCTTTTTTTGGGTTTAATTCTGAGATAGCATTTTCGACCTCTCGCAACTCAAAGCGAATGGGTACCTCTAGGTGCCGTGGCAAAATTGGTGGTAACTCGACTATTGTGTTTGGATCATTTGGCATAAATACAGATTTTAAATGTTCTACGAACAACTCACCTTTCTCCGTATCATTTCTAGCCCAGCTTCCGTCAGATTTACGCATTGGAGGTTTACATATAACAGGTCTTTTTAGATTCTTTGTAGCACGCTACGAGCTCTTCTTTTTTCATTTAAGAGTCGCTCAATATCAACTGAAAAAATTGGATTTTGTCTGGATTGTCGGGGGGGTTTGGTAGCAAGTCGTGCAGCAAGTTTAAGATAGGATTCAAAATTCCTAAGTGAGAGATCAATGTCCTCTGTTGTTCTTAGCAATATATTTTCCGAGCAATTAGTACTGATAAAATTTTTATATTTTAGCCAATTTGTTCCTTTGCCTGTAAGTGCTAAGTCACCGGTTAGAGATACAATTCGAGGGTTTATAAGGGAAACAATAGTGGGTGTATGATCAGAAGAGAATTCCAATGAGGATTCTAAGTGCACCAAATTTCTTCCTATATTTTTAGTTACTCCAAAATCAATGAGATCCGGTATATTATTTCGATCTGATGGCCAGTGTGTGGGTTCGCCGCTGGAGATCACATCCATTTTATTAATTGTATCAAACAATACACGGCCCCTCGAGGAAATGAGCCTTGACCCCCAGAAAGTCAGCTTGGCATTGTAATCGCCAGCTGCCAGAAAGCGTGAGCCTAATGATTCGAAAAAAGATTTAAATTGATTTTCATAAATCTTAAATTTCGGGGGGAAATAAACCGAAGAGATCACTAGGTTCATATTATTTTCTTCTATAAATACTGAAGAGGCTTGAAGATAATCTTCACAAAGATCACACATGAGATAATGTTTCAAGCGAGTTTTTATTAAGATACCTGAGCCTCCACACGCCCTGCCTCTGGGATCTTTTGTGTCATAAAATGTATACTTATTAATTGAAAAATTACTACGAGGGGTTAAGTGAGTCTCAGAAACAAGCATTATGTCAATCTGTTTGCTTCTTAGAAAATAACTGAGTTCTTCTTTGTGTTGGCGTATGCCGTTAGTGTTCCAAAAACATATTTTCAGAGTATTCATGGTTTACTCAGTAAAGCTTGCAGTAACATAGACTGCATATTCATCATCTCCTGTATCATATTGTTCATAGATTTTGTTAAATCTGAGAACGTTTGCACTAACACATCAATTGCTGCTTCTAGTCCACTAAAGTCCGATTTTTGACCTTGGTATTTATTTTGATTTGTTTTCATATTAGAATTAGATTCATCACTTATATTTTCTTTAAAATTTCCAGATGATGTACGACCTTTTACAATAGATGCAAAAGTCTGATTTTGGTTCGTAAAATGCTGCACGTTCGGCAATTGGGGCTGCGAGTTAAAAATTTCTAGATTGGGCAATTGGGGTTGCGGGTTAAATTGCTCTTGGATGTTTCGGGGTTCTCTGTTTTAAAACTGCCTTCTGACAATAGAGCGCTTAACAATTGAGTATGCAGGATATCCCCGGTAATTGGCCGTGTGATTTTCACCACAATTACTAGATTTTTTCAATTTTGGGTCGCCTTTAGACTTGTTACAGTCTTTTGAGCTATGTAGCTCACCACAAATCACGCAAACTGCAGGATGCTGGCAATACGTTTTAGAATGGCCAAATTCTTGACAGTACACTGTATGGAGCCTTTTCTTTTATGGGGCTCCTCCACTGTAATTCTACGATGTAGTAAATATTTCAGTTTGTAAATTGGGTGTACCTCACTCTTCTTCAATTTAACATCGTTGGGTTCTAGTTCAATACGAAACAGGGGTTGGGGTAGTTTTTCTCTGTTTCGAATATTAACTACAGATTTTATTTTAACACTTTCGCCTTCTAGTGCACTTTTGACATCAGAGGGGTTGACACCAGAGTCCACTCCCTTAATGACAACTTGCAGTCCTTTACTGCTTTTCAATTGATATGTGTAAAAGCTCTTCTTCCGGTCTTCAAAATGCTTAACCAACTTTCTGTAGTTGTCCTCGCAATATACGTAAATCTTTGTTTCACAAATGTTACCTTTTCTGATTGGAACAACGTGGAAAGACTTATCGCCAACAACTTTAATTAATCCATTCACTATCTCATCGGAGCATTTCTCTCTTAAATAAATAGGCGGTGGTTTAAACGACTTACCTGTCGCTCCGGGTGCACCTGGTTCACAATCAAGTAGCGCAAAACGATTACTTGTTTCGTTACTTATTACCTGTTCTCGTAGCTGTTTTGCAGGTTGTACAGATTTGGAAGATCCGGGGCTCCGCCTCCTCTTAAGAACGGTAATGTACATATCCATTTCGGTCTCTACCGTACGTTTTTGTGTTATACACCCATTTGAAGACAAACTTCCACTATTGTCATGTGGGAGTAAAGGAGTTGAAATACTTTTAATTCCAGGTGATGCCATATTTTCATTCGGAGAACGAGCCGACGCTAGAGTGACTGTATTTATATTATTTGTAGCAGCAGGGGACTCGGCAGTATTTAGATTTATAAGCAGATTGCGGCAAGCTGTATTGATGTTACTTGGTTTAGTTGATAGGTAATTTTTGTTGTAATTAGGATCATTTAAGTTTCTTGTATTTTCAGACAATGATAGATACATTTTCCGACCATTGAGGCTTAATCTTTTTTCGCACAATGGTGTGTTATTATTATTAGATATGTGTCTTTTATTCAGCGACCACGGATTTAGGTTTTCCTTATTGTTTTAATTTTAGAAATTAACACCAATAAAGTATCAATTATTTTTATATTAATTTTTATTTTATTTTTTTTTTTTTTTTTTTTTTTGGATCAAAAAAATGTACTATGTACATACAAAAAGCCCATAACTCTATTTCTTATTTTTTTTAGAGGGGTATGAAGAAATAAATATATATATATATATTTAAATAAAATATAAATAACTTGCGATTTAAAAATAATTTGAATGCATTTTTTATCACTAAAAATTTCATTCACACATATTTACAGTTTTAGATTTTATTTTATTTCTTATTCTTCCACTCCAAAGAAATAAAAAATCTAGTTGCAATCATTTTAACAATTTGAGACCCAGCACACACGATTGTGAGATATGGTGTTTTCTCTTAAAGTTGCAAATATTTTCAATACTAATAGGTATACTTAGATAAAAAAAAATTGCATATTCTTTTACCTAAATTATATTTCATAAAATATGAAGTGACATCAGGAAATTTTAATAGTTTTAATACCATTTTACCTTAAAGTTAAAAAATCAATAAATTTTTGCAGCTAGTTGGGTCTTAAGGGGTGAAATTAAGACATCCAGAATTTTTTATCTTTTTAGAATACTGCGCTACAAATTATTTTTAAATGGGTATTTAACAGACCTCTCTTAGATTTCAAAGTTAACATAAATAAATGATATAAACATTTTTTTAAACATCTACTTATGTAGGTATTCATTTTAATTGTTAACTACCCAGTCAGAAAAATACAAACGGGTAAGCGGTGGCAAAGCGCTTTAACAGGTGGTACAAGTACTAGCAAAAAGTGGTTTCCCATTCCCAAAATGATAACATCATTAGACAAGAGGACCGGCTGTTCAAAAAGCGCCGGAAAAGCATTGGATGAACAAAATTTTTAAACGTTGGCAAAACGCTGGCAAAACCAATAAATAGGTGGTCTAGAAATATATTTTCCAAAATAAAATTTAAAAAAAGTTCATATGTATTTTTTTTGGTCCTGCCGTGATTTGAACCCAGGCCGTCAGATTGGCAGACGATTGCTCTACCCACTGAGCTAACGCGACATATAATATTTGATGGCTAAACACATAAATGTGTGATAATAGCTAGACAACTACTGGCTGTGCCAAAATGCTAGTACTGGGAAACAATTTTTTGTAACTAGTATGCCAGTGTTGGGAGGGCAAAAAAAAGTTGGTCTTGAAGGAGCTTTCCCACAAACAAAAAAATTGATTTTATAAAACAAAAACAATTTTAAATTAAAAAAAATCCAAAAAAAATTTTTTGCTTGCAACCGGATTTGAACTCGGAACCTCCTGACTACAAACATTTTTTAACGAAGCGTCAGCATTTTTATAAAATCATTGGTCTACCAGTGAATTGATTTTTGTACGCCTGGTAGCATTGGCTAGGTAGCACTGGATAACCACTGGTTGCAAACCTTGGCATATCACTCTAAGCCAATTCTTTGCCAGTGGTTTTTTTATATAAACCACCGAAATTTTTGTAAAACAAATACTGGTAAAACGTTTTTGCAAACGCTGGCAAAGCGTCCCAAATGAGTGTCTGCCAGTCATTTATTTTTAACACCGTGGTTACCCAGTGGTATGCCAGTGCTTGATTTTTTGTACCACTGGCGATTTCTGACTGGGTAGTTATGTTTTGTTACTAATAAACTATAAAACCTACAAAAAATGGAAAATTTTTACGAAAAATTAATGAAATAAAATTGTTACTCGAGTAATTTTAAACCTTACGCGATTAATCGAGTTACTCGAGTAATTTTAAAATCTTACACGAGTAATCAAGTAATTTCAAAACCTCAAAATCGAATTACTCGGTTACTCGAACAAAGCAAAACCCGAGTAATTTGAATACCCTAGATTTTAGTATTCTCCCAATAAAATTTTTTTGCTGGAACTCAAGTTGAAATCAAGCGAAATTCCAGTCACATTTTCCTATATGGATCAAGTTACTCAAAAAAATAATTTTTATCAAGTGGAAAAAAATTTTTTTTATTCATTGAAAGTGATATTTTTCCGAAAATTATGAAAGGTGTTATTCTGTAAATTTCCTAGTGGGGCGTTTTTGGCAAAAAGTATAAAATTTAACCCCATATGGATCACGTTACATAAAATAATTATTTTTATCCAGTTGGGATGGCTTTACAATCTCGTAATCATAATTAATATTAAGTTTCATGGGTCTTTTCTGACCCCAGGCCACTAAGGGTTAAAGATTTTTTTAATAAAATGTAAAGATAATTATAGTCTAACAAAATTTAAGTGATGTTTTTCCGAAAACTGTGTAAAATTTGATGAAAACATTAAAATTTTGTTTAATTTTTGTCAAAATGAGCAATTTTTGTAAAAAGTCCTGGAAAGCAGTCGCTCTAAGCAAAAACTCGAATTATCATTTTTCCAATTTATTTTTTTTCTTTCTTTAATATCAACTATTATGTGGTACAAATAGCAATCGAGATCTCCAAATTAGGCATTTTAAAAAATCTTTAAAATTAATTAAAAAAAACACGTTTTTTCATTTTTATCAAATTCGTGGGTCATTTTGGATTCCAGGCTAAAGTGGGTTAATGATATCCGATGAAGTCAAAATTCCTTATCTGAATCATTTTAAATTTAAATAAATAAATAAATGAAATAAAAAATAATTTTTTTCAAAATTTAGAATTTTGTGAATTTTTAACAATAATATACTCTTTCCAAAATGGGCCGTTTTCGTCCAACTTTCGGCACCGGTTAACGTTTTCCAAAAAAAAAAAAAATGATTTCTTCCATTTGGGACCATTTCCAATAAAACTGGGGGTGTAATGACAAATCTATTTTTAAGGGACACTCTAACTCCCAACGGAGCATAGGGCGCCAAACTAGTTTTTTAATATTACGAATGATTTATAAAAAAGCAATAAATTACACTACATCATCACAGAATAACATTGCAAAATCCTTGGTTAAAAAATTACAATTCATTGGCCCACAAATTAGGTTAGCTGCTTGTGAACTGTCAAAGATTGCACGTTCCTAGACTCCCTAATCTCATAAGGTTTCCGGGCGAAATAGAATATTTATTTTGGTTCTACCTGCAGCCTGAGAACAGCGTTAAAATCGTAATTGGTAATGTAAAATTAATTTGATAAGAAATTGAACAAACAGGCTAAAGTTTTTATTAAAAATTTCAACTTTTTTATTGCAGCCGGTTTCCATCGTTATATCCCAAAAGACATTAAAGGTTTTATTAATGATTAAATCAATATATTTAGACATTCGAAGCAGTTAGATTACCTATTTGTAAAGCGGGGTTTACATTATACCATAAGTCATAGGATATATCAAAAAAATCAGTCAGATTGTCAAATCCCTATAGTTTAAACACGTTTTGTCTGATAATTACAGAAAATTAGATTGAAGTTTTGACAGTCAGATTGATTTTGAAATATTTCATAAAATTATGAGAGTCCGAAGGTACAGCTGTTTTCATCTGATTGCCTTTGATGGTGTAAACAAATATACAAGATTTTTTTGACAATCGCGTCGTTTCGTAGGATTTTTTATTTGATTTGTCAGAAGTAAAATCATATACAAAATCAGATAATGTAAATCCCGCCTAATCGAGAGCAATTCTTTACCATCGATAGTACAGACGAAATGTTGCCGTCCTCGCTATCAGTCTGACTGTACATTAGAGCACCTATATGTGCAAAAGTGTTATTTTTCCAGTTCCCATCTCATTTTCGGATAGGTTGAGAGTAAAAAATAAGATCTGTGCAAAAATTGGGTCTCTGCGATGTAAACTGGCCAGGCCGTTTACATTTATGTCCGCAAAATTACCCTAAAAAAGGTTCATGGATTTATCCATCTATAACTCTTAAACTAGAAACATTGGCGGACTTAGGCCGGTCTGGGGTGGCTAGCACTTTCCTCATACACATTTTTGACGTATCAATGACTCGTCATGGTGATTTAAGTAGTTAAAATCAAAGTGATTTATATGATTAAACACAAATTTTGACTTTAACCACATCAATCACCATGACGCGTCATTGATACATCAAAAGTGTGTATGAGAAAATAACCAGCCACTTCATTGCCTGTAGTTATTCCCATGTAGTATTTTTCTGTAAAACCTTTACTTTAAGAGTTATAGCGCAAAGAAGATTTGAATTAAGTTTAGCCCATTTTAGAGCTAAAAGCCGAGGGTGACTGGCCTGTTTTAATCCGAGAGGACCAATTTTTAGGGGGAAATTATTTTTTACGCCCAATCTACTTAAAAATGCGTGTGGAGGTGAAAAAATAACACTTTTGCAAATTCTATACAATTCGTGGTTGCTCTACTGTGCATTCAACTGCTTCTTTAAAGAGCACTAGTGAGATTCATGTGGTCAAATAACTGCAACGTGAAAATAATTAGAGTAAATCGGAAACTGTCGAAAATTATTTAAAATCAGTTTAAAGTCTATAAAGTATAGTTGAGTGAAACTTAGTAATCACGGGCTGAAAGAAATTTTAATTTTTATTAATATAGTGGAATTAATAATGGTATAAATCTCACGACGATAATCGGTAGCAGTGTTCCCAGAACTTGGTTAGCAAAAATGGTTAATTTCTGTGAAAAAATGGCTAAACAATTTTTTAAGAAGAATCTCGCGATTTTGTCCAAAAATCTTAAATACAGTGGAACCTACCAACAATAGTCACTCCCGTTAGCGGAAACCCCCTTTTAACAGACAATTTAAACGTAGTGGTTCTTTATATTAAAATTATAGAGTACCAAAATTTTTCCAGAAGTAGCGTATCGTTCCTTTATTCAAATGTGAAAATTTAAAAACGCACTTTTTTGTAATTTTGAAAGAATTTAGATTTTTTTTTTGAATTTTTTAAATTGATATTATTAATCTTATGAAATTATTAGTCAGTTGACTTTAACATTTTATTATATTTTTATAAAAAATATCAGGGGTCTCACATGGTCCTGATGAATGGCAACACCGGGTTTTAATGCAACAGATGACGCTGACTGCTGTTTTGTTTTTTCTGGCAATACTGTTTCATTTTATTGGGGAGCGGTGTTGCCCAAAAAGTTTTAGCTTATTCCCATTTTAAATGTTTAAATCCCCAATGTTATACCCAATTCATTTTAATTTAAACAAAAACTCAAAAAAAAGGAGCTAAGCTAGCATCGCTCTTAAGTTCCGAAAATTATTAAGAAATGAGTGAGCAAATTAAATAAAATTTAATATTTTACGAAGAAATATTTACGTTTTCACTCGAAATTTAAAGGCCTCAAATCTTTGTTAAAAATGTGAAACTACAAAAATTTTATTATACGAAAACAAATCACAATTAAGCTGAAATGTCACCGTTTCAAAATAAAAGTCGTATATTAAATTTTAGAGAAAAAAAATTCTACACAATTTTCACACGAAGTTTATTATGGTGAAAAGTCTTTCGTTTTTCTAAAATTTTTAAATCTAGGGCTCGTAAACAGAGAAACAAGCTGACCAAAATAATCGGCAGCGGCGCAAGCAAAAAATCGGCGGCTGCGATTAGGGTTGAGCCGGATAAAAATCAAAGTATGCAAATTAAAAAAAAATGTTTTTAATTTCAATATTGAAAAAAAATGTCAACATATTTCAGTTAAAAATAATTCTATACATATTTGAGAAGCTAAATTTTTTGTCTCTCCAAAAAACGTTCCAAGATTCAAAATCGGTTGAAAATTAGAGAAGTTAAAATTGTTAAGTGCTTGAAGTCGCTCAAAAACAGAGCTTTAACATTATTAGCCATGTTCTGAGTTCCGAAATTTTTAATTAGAGTGATTTTGTAAAATCACACAGAATTCAAAATGTCGAAACTTGGCTGTTTCGAACAAATTTTAGCATTTAGTTACAAAATGTAAAATATTTACATATTAATTGTTGCAAATTCAGTAATCCGTTCTACTTTCACAAAGCTCTTTCTACACGAAATAAAACGAAGAAAATAATAAGCGCCGTATATATTATAAACAATTACCGTTACTTTGCCAATTTTCAATATTTTTAAACAAACCCTATTTTCCGAGGACATTTTTAAAACATATATAGGAGTGAGATGCCAGATAGGCCTAATATATCCGATGTTTTTATGACTATTGATAACTGTTTATCCGAAATTCCTTCCACAATCTGCATGTTTTCTCCGGAATTTGACTGTTTAATTAATTCTGATGATTCACACTTTGCAATTCCATCTGTTGTCCTTAATATTAGTAAGTCACTTAATACAAAAAAATCATCTGGTGTTGATAAAATTTCCAATTTTATAATAAAGAAACTTCCAGTTTTGGCAATTGAATTTTTAACAATTATTTTTAACAACTGCTTAAATAATGGATATTTTCCAAATTCTTGGAAAATTGCTAAAATTTGTCCACTTAAAAAGAAAAATAATAATTTTTGAATGGGGGAAAAGTTTTTAGTTGATCTGTTATTTTAAGTAAATGAATGTTATTTTAGTTTGTCTTAATAACTCGAGACCAATTTTTTTACTATCAAATATAGGTAAATTATATGAACGAATTATAAGAGAAAAAATGGATATCCCTATAGGTCAAAATTATATTCCTTGTTATCAATTTGGCTTTAGAAAGGGTCATTGTACCGTTGATGCCCTAGTGAAATTTCATAATGATGTTATTGTGAATCTTCGTGAACAAAAATGTACCGTTGCAATTTCTTTGGATATTGAAAAAGCGTTTGATAAAGCTTTTCATAAGGGCATTATTTATAAATTAATACAAATCGGTTTTAGTCCTTTTATTATAAAGATTTTTAGTAATTATTTTCAGAGTAGGAAATTTTTCATAGATAGAATGGTATTCATTCTGATGTCAGTAACATTAGCAGTGGAGTGCCCCAGGGTGCTATTTTAGCACCCCTTTAATATAATATATTAATTTACGATTTTCCATACTTATATAATGGCTCACATAGTATTTTATATGCAGACTCTGATTGCGTCGGAACTAGTAAAGAACCATCTTTCTAGAATTGACGAATTTTGTAGAAACTGGGGTATTAAAATTAATACTTCGAAAACAGAAGCTATTTGTTTTAGAAATGCTTCAAGCAAATATCAATATTATGTTGTACCTGAAAGTAAAAATTTAACAATCAAACGGAATAACGTTAATATCGAATTTAAAGACAAAATTAAATACCTTGGTATAACTTTTAATAAATTATTTAAATTTAATGAACATGCTCGCATTATAAGAAAGAAAGCTAAACAAATTAAAGGTATGTTATCAAAATTACTGTATAATAGAAATTTAGACGAACAAACAAAATTATTTATACAGTATTGTTCGAAACCTAAGCAACTTCTTCTAATAAAGTAATCAAAGTCCTACATATTCTTTTTAAATTGGTTTATACAAAATAACACTTTTAATTTTTATTATATTATGTACCTACCATCTAATAATAACAACAAAAATTTAATTTCCTTGACAATAAAAAAAAACAAAAACCGAAGTAATTCCATATATTATTGTTCGAAACTTAAGCAACTTTCAGTATTTCCTATGATACCCGTTCTTTCATATGACCTCCGCACACCGTTTTGCCATAGAATAAATAGATTTGATAGTGTTGTGGTTGGCATTGATTCCCATTCTGATTTTAAGCAATTTATCAGCTTCCGCTTATTACTAAAACGGCGAGTTCCGACCCTGCGCTTCAAAATGCCGAATAGGTTTTCTGTGGGAGTAAAATTTGAAGATTGAGCTGGCCAATCCAATAATTGCATTACATTAACTGGTAACCATTCTTTGACCCACTTTGACGAGAGTTTGGGTCATTTTACGCTGAAACACCCACGAAGTGGCATTTCCAATTTGGCATATTGAAGCTTGTGTTTGGCTAAAATATCCATATAAACAAAGCGATCCATTTTTATTTGTATTTCAACAAAAGGCCAACTCCACTCGTCGAAAAGCAGGTCCACACCATTACATTTCCGCCCCCATTCTTTATTTTTCCTTCACAATAACGCGGATGTAATCGTTTTCCCTTCGGTCATCGAACGTGGCATACTTCATCTGAATTTAACAGGTTAAATTTAGAATCGTCGCTGAATAAAACTATTTTCGATTTCCCCACATTCCAATTAGCGTGAGCTTTTGCAAAATCCAACCTTAAATTTCATAAAACTAATTAAAATTAACGAATACGTTGCAAAATCATTTAGGCAAACCTCTTTTATAAATATTTCTTTGGCAGTATAGGTTTCTTAGATGGTATGAAGCTTCTCAAATTATTTTCCAATGATCGTTTTCTTACACTGCTCGAACTAATATTGAGATTACCCAGTCAGAAATCGCCAGTGGTACAAAAAATCAAGCACTGGCATACCACTGGGTAACCATGGTATTAAAAATAAATGACTGGCACAACACTCATTTGGGACGCTTTGCCAGCGTTTGCGAAAAGCGTTTTACTAGTATTTTTTTTACAAAAATTTCGGTGGTTTATAAAAAAACCACTGGCAAAGAATTGGCTAAGAGTGATATGCCAAGGTTTGCAACCAGTGGTTATCCAGTGCTATCTAGCCAATGCTACCAGGCGTACAAAAATCAATTCACTGGAAAACCAATGATTTTATAAAAATGCTGACGCTTCGTTAAAAAATGTTTGTAGTCGGAAGGTTCCGAGTTCAAATCCGGTTGCAAGCAAAAAAAATTTTTTTAATTTAAAATTTTTTTTGTTTCATAAAATCAATTTTTTTGTTTGTGGGAAAGCTCCTTCAAGACCAACTTTTTTTTTGCCCTCCCAACACTGGCATACTAGTTACTAAAAATTGTTTGCCAGTACTAGGATTTTGGCCAGCTATTATCACTCATTTATGTGTTCAGCCATCAAATATTATATGTCGCGTTAGCTCAGTGGGTAGAGCAATCGTCTGCCAATCTGACGGCCTGGGTTCAAATCACGGCAGGACCAAAAAAAATACATATGAACTTTTTTAAAATTTTATTTTGGAAAATATATTTCTAGACCACCTATTTATTGGTTTTGCCAGCGTTTTGCCAACGTTTAAAAATTTTGTTCCTCCAGTGCTTTTCCGGCGCTTTTTGAACAGCCGGTCCTTTTGTCTAATGATGTTATCATTTTGGGTATGGGAAAGCACTTTTCGCCAGTACTTGTACAGCCTGTTAAAGTGCTTTGCCACCGCTTTCCCGTTTGTATTTTTCTGACTGGGTAAGCTCACTCCCCAGCAGAAATTACTGCTTGCTTGGAAGCAGTTTTGTCAGGGAAAGTTGTGCAGTGAAGCGATTGCATTATTGATGATATTATGCCTGATTTTTGTTCGAGATAGCTCGCATGAAAGCACTTGTTTCGGGATCCGAAAAGCCATGAATTCACCGCTTTTAATTAGTGCTCCTGTTTTTCTTTTAAAATGTCGATAATTCATGCCTTCTCGGAAGTGCATATTATACAGCTTTTCAACTATTTAAAATCATGCCTTCTCAAAAGCACAATATTCCTGCATATTTTTCCGTGAAGAGAAAATGCCTCTTATTTTCAGTAAAAGTTCTTATTTTCATTAAAATAATTTTTTCCGCATTTTAATAAATTTTGATAAAAGAACCGCAAAAATATTCAAGGAATCAAAATGTATTGCTCATTTCATGCCTTTTTGAAAAGCACAGCAAAAAGCGATGTAAACAATTAATCAACTTAGGCCTTTCATTAGCGCTGTTTACGAAGCTATACATTTTTAGAAGCGGTAAAAATAGCAGTAAGGAAGAAGTAATCGTTTTTACTGCTTCAATATTTTTGCTGGGTCACAACATCTTTGGAAGAAATAAAGGGTTTTTTTCTTAATTAATCGGACAATTTTTAATCTGTTCGATGTGAAGTTTTTCAAAGTTGCCCTCTGGTATTGGCTTTCTCTACTATTCCAGTAGCTTTATACTTTTTAATTAGTAGCGAAAGTATTGATTTGTTAATGCTTAATTTGTTAGCTATTGAGACTTGCGATTGGCCCTTATTAAATAGTTCAACAATTTTGAGCTTATAACACTATGGAACATTTTTGGGATTATTGTCTGGGGGGTGAGAAATTCCAAGTCAGGGTGATGGTACTAGGTCAGTATAGTAAAACCCTCAAAGGGTTTGGCGTTCGTATGTGTCAAATAATTTTTTATGACCTTTTAAATTTTTTCCTTATCTTGATGTTTTTTCGCTTAGTTGTAACTCGAGAACCACTTGTCCGATTTTGATGCAACAAATTTAGAAAAATTTAGAATTACAATTTCTTTAATCCGTTCATATAACATTTTTCTTTATAATCAACAGTTTTGCCGGTAAAAATAAATTTGTGGAGAAAAAAAAATATTTTTTTGCCTAAAAATTAAAATTTTTTATGAATTTAAAAAAAAAAATACAAAATTAAATGTGACCCAGATGATGGCTATGTTGAATCTCATTTTTTATCAACTCACTCTCGAACTAACTGCCGTTCAAAATAGAAGATCCACGGTTTCAAAATACGATTAATGGTGCTTTGTCTCGATTTTATGCAGTAGAAAGACGACTTCAACGAAATACAAATCTTCGAGAGCAATATACTCTCTTTATGCGTGAGTATGAAATATTGGGTCACATGCGCCAAGTTACCCCTCGCGAAGTCAATGTAAGCGATGGCAGGGTATTCTACTTGCCCCATCACCCTGTTCTTAGCGAAAAGATTCGTGTTGTATTTGATGGCTCTTTTAAAGACTCAAACGGTGTTTCGCTCAACAATACTCTTCATATTGGTCCTAGCATACAAAGAGATTTATTCTCAGTATGCCTACGTTTTCGATTTCATCGGTATGTCTTCTCAGCCGATATTGTCAAAATGTGTCGGCAGATTTGGGTTTCTGAGAACCACCAAACCTATCAACGAATTGTATGGAGAGAATCGCCACTTGAAGAATTAAAACATTATCAGTTATGCACTGTCACATATGGCACAGCTTGTGCCCCTTACCTCTCAATACGAGTTTTGGAACAACTGGCCCATGACTATAAATCTGATTATCCAATGGCTTCACAAGTATTGCTCGAAGATTTTTATGTTGAAGACGTACTCACCGGAGCGGCCACTGAAGAAGATATAGTTCGTAAACGTGATGACTTGGTGAAATTATTGTCCTATGCTGGCCTTGAATTACGAAAATGGATTTCTAACTGCCCCAGTATTTCGGTGAGTACTCAAGAGCATTCATTTTTAAAATCTCCAGACGGAAATGTAAAAAAAGTTCTGGGAGTTTACTGGAAGCCTGCCGAAGATAAACTTGGTTATAAAGTCGGTCTTAGAACTAACCCAGTTTCTACAAAATGACAAGTACTTTCCGATGTGGCTGCATATTTGACCCCATGGGACTGTTGGCCCCGGTCGTGGTACGATTCAAAATTTTACTTAGGGAACTCTGGTCAAATAATCTTTCTTGGGATGAGCCACTTCCTGAAACTCTTTCGGCCTGGTGGACACAATATCGAGACGATTTATATTCCTTGGAAAACTTTGCTTTGCCACGATTCGTTATTAATGCCAATTCTAAATTAGAACTACATGGTTTCTCAGATGCTTCTATGCAAGCCTATTCTGCCGCAGTTTATTCAAGATATGTGGATGATGTTGGATGCATTCATGTGACCATTTGCCGCGAAAACTCGTGTTGCTCCCATAAAGCAAAAATCTTTGCCTCGTTTGGAATTATGTGGAGCCCTTTTGCTGTCACGCCTACTCAAACGTATAAAGGAAGCCTTGCTCATACATGGGACTAATTAATTAGGTGGACTAATTAATTGATGGTTTCATTACCATTACATTGATGTCAATTGTAATGAAATTATTTTCATTACCATTTTTTTAATTAATGGTAATGATTCTAAAATTTAATTTCATTGATTAATGACAATGATTTTAAACTTCATTACCATTGATAATGAATAAATTAAAAAAAATAATTGCCATTGACAGAAAAACGTAAAAATGGAGTAAAACTCTCTGAAATCGAAGATCGAATATGCTCATTCAGGCTCATGCTCATTTTTATTTGTCTGAATTTTTTGTAAACAAATGGTTTTTAATCAATTATAATTAGCTTTTTTATACATTAGTGTAATTTCATTACCATTAGTAATGATTTTTCTAATGAAAAATATTTCATTACCTATAAAATTGAAAACTTTTGAGGCCAATCGGACTTCAGAAATTTTAGAAAATTTGCCCCGAAGATTCTGGGATCATGTCGCCTCCAAAGAAAATCCCGCTGATTGCGCCTCGCGAGGGATGCCTGTCTCAAAACTACTTAGCTTTGATCTCTGGTGGAAGGGACCCGAATGGCTAAGCGATACTTTAAAGTTTAATTGTATTATAAACCGTTCTAACAATTTTGATATAATTACAGATCCTGAAGCATTGTCTGCCATGAAACCAAATACTACAAATACCATGGTCGTTACTGTTGAAGATTACAACCCAATTGAAGAGATTGTTAATCGCGTGTCAAAATGGACAAAAATGGTTCGAATTGTGGCTTACATGTTTAAGTTTTTTAATGCCATAAAGCACCGTGATATTGTCCCTGCTTCTGGTCTTACCTTCAACGAGCTTCAACGTGCAAAAATGGTTCTGATAAAACATGCGCAGAACGCATTTGCTGATGACCGAGTTCGCTTACGAAATGGTGGCTCCATAAGTACCAGGTCTCGATTACTTAAACTTTATCCATTCGTGGACAACAACGGATTGCTGCGTGTTGGTGGCCGTTTACGTAACTCAGAGGTGGATGCTGCCATGCAAAACCCCATCATATTGCCAAAGAATAGTCGAATCACGCAAATCATCCTAGAAGATTTGCATGAACGAAATCTGCACTCTGGTGTATCAGCCCTATTTGTAATTGCCCGTCAAACGTATTGGATTATTGGAGCTCGAAACCTTATTCGAACATTGACTCATAAATGCCTCAGATGCTTTCGACAGCGCCAACTAACTACTCAACAGCTTATGGCCGACTTGCCTAGACTTCGTGTACGTCAAGCATTTCCATTTGAAAATACTGGTTGCGACTATGCTGGCCCTATACTATTAAAGCAATTTTCTGGAAGAAATGCTCGAAAATCTAAGGGTTATATATGTCTATTCGTGTGCCTCGTTACCTCTGCTATACACTTATAACTTGCTACAGATTTGAGCACAGAATGTTTTATTGCTGCCTTACGAAGATTTATATCCCGAAGAGGAAAGTGTCGTCAGATTTATAGCGACAATGGAAGAAATTTTATTGGTGCTTCTCGAGTATTAAACGAGTTGCAAAAAATAATTATGTCGCAGACCCATAACGAAATTGTTTCCGCATCTTTAGCCGAAGACGGAATACAATGGAACTACATTCCACCATTTGCTCCCCACTGGGGTGGAATTTGGGAATCGGCGGTGCGATCAGTGAAACTGCATCTGAAAAGGGTTATTATGAATACCGAGATTACATTTGAGCAGATGCATACACTATTAGCTCAAATCGAGGCTGTTGTTAACTCGAGACCCCTTGGTATTGCCCCAGACACAGATATCTGTCCCCAGCCCATTTTCTTATTGGTCGACCCTACACCATGGTGCCTGAAGGTGACCTTGTCGAGTTGAATCCTAATAAGCTTAATTATTGGCAACATGTACAGAATATGTTTCAAGGGTTTTGGCGACGATGGCACCAGGAATATCTTACGTCTCTGCAACAGCGACCGAAATGGACTCAACCTCAACGAAATCTAGCAGTGGGTAATGTAGTTGTAGTAAAAGAAAAGAATCTTCCCCCGTCAAAATGGCTCATGGCTAAGGTAATCGAGACGTACCCAGGTACTGATGGCAACATACGAGTAGTGAAACTTAAGACCACACATGGTGAGATGACCCGACCCATCACAGGTTTGGTTCAGCTACCTACTTTCTGAAACGATGTTTCAGGGCGGTCCGGGATGTTTATGAACACATAACATGTGGTACATTTTTGACTACCACTATATATTTGCTTGGTATTAATCTTTATTTGTTTCTTATTACGGTACCAACATTCCACTGTCTTGTTAGTATATCGTAGTAACCTTGATTTTTCTAACTTGCTATTTAGTTTGTGCTTATGATAAACACTCATTATAACTGTAGCATCTCTTCTACGTATCTACTCAAAGCAATTATGTATAGAATATTTATTGAGATTTTTTGGTACAACATGTACAGACATTAGTTATAAAATTTACTTTACCTTCGCCCTTTGTATAGTGTAGTGATTTTGCTTGCGAATAAAGTGACGATTTTATTAAAATAAAAATAAAATTACCTTATGTTGAAATAAGATTCAAAACCAGTAAAGCTTTGTTTTATTTCTCAACAGCTACAAAGCCATCATCAGTGCCTTTCGCCTTTGAGTGGGGTAATATTTTGATAATCGTCTACTTATGTGACTGTTGAAAGCAAATCGAATTTGTTATCAACAACTCAACTTAGACTAACATCAACGAAATTTAACAATGCTATTTTTATCCTTTTGTTATTATTACTCTTTTTTGCTTTGAACCTTAATTCTTAAGATATCTCAGCTGATTCTATTCAACTCTGTGTATGATAAACACAGATTTTTGAATTACAACGAACCGTTAAATTTAAATTTATGTTATTAAATTATATTTTTGCACCGTGTCAATGTGTTCAAGATGAATGGGGGAAATGTTTTAGTTGATCTGTTATTTAAGTAAATGAATGTTATTTTAGTTTGACGCTAGATCATAAATTAATATCACTTTCTGTTTAAATTATTTTCAAATCAAAGAAAGATGATACAATTTTTACAATTACAAAGAATAAAATTTTTTGAAAGAATTCGATAAGACCAGCAAGGCAGAATGCGCATTTTCGGCTTTCGCTACAAAGCCATCATCAGTGCCTTTTAGTCTAAAGCCATAACTGAGTTAAGCTTCTCATGTTAACAACAATTTGTCAGGAGCAAACAAAATTATCCCATTACCGCCACCTAATCATAATTTTCATTTTAATCGCAATATTGCGACACACAATTAAACATCTTAGAATAAAACACACTAGTTCTTAATTAAACAAATTAATTCCGTTTTATTTTAAATTGTAATTTTTACAAAAAATCTCAATAAACATATATTGAATTTCACTCAAAATTAGCCCCTGTTTATGTATTTCGAAAATAGTCTAAACGAAAGCAAAGCAACGAAAATTTGTTTTTTTCCCATATATTTTTTGACGAAAGTAATTGTCAAATGCTATCGTTTTGAGTATTTTCGTAATAGATACACAGGCCCTTAATTGTGTTTTTAGAATAAATAAGAAAAAAAAATATGTTTAGAAAAAATTATGCTCGAAAAGATGTCAAAGTTGAAAAATTCCGATATTATTGTAAATATCTCCCCACAATTTTATTCGTCGACCGAGAAATAACTTGCTTAACATTTTTTTACTCTTGGTGGTTCCGGAAATGATGAAGAAGAAAATTTATTTTAAATATGACATTTGTTTTTAAATTTTTTATTTTGTAAAATTGATACTCCCAGCCGAAATGAGCCGAAAAAAATCGGCGGCGGCGGCTTAAACGGCCAACGGCGGCTGGCTTGTTTCTCTGCTCGTAAACTCTTTTGAACATTAAGTTTGCATAAGTCGAGTTTACACGATTCAGAAGGTATATGATGTAGGGTTGCCATCCATCCTCTTTTCCCCGGATACCGTTCTCATTTTTAGGGCGTCCGGTGCAGTCCTCCTTCTTTTTCAGTAAGTGCCCGGGGTTGTGCTACTTTTTGCCCTTTTCTCCATAACTTTTTTTGAATTGTTGGCATCGCTGTTATTCAATTGACTTAGCATCACTTACTTTAATTGCCAAATTTCAAGCTTATCAAAATTGAGCCAACTGTCGAATTTAAAAAAAAAAATTAACATTGCTTTTAATGATGAAAAGCTTAAATTCAATTAACACGACTGATAACAAGTTTTGGTGCGATTTTTTTATTAAAAATTATGTTTGCTATGAAATGAAAAAACTTGTTTGGTTTTATTTTTCCTTACCAGCACATAATGCCAACGTAGAACGTATATCTTCTTTAATCAAATCGCAGTGGACGCCAAAAATAAATAAATTGAATTCAGAAATTATTTCTGATATTATATTAGAATCAAATATAATTTTAATATGAATTGTCAAGTGTTTGAATATTTGAAGAAATAAGACAGTAATATGATTCAAATTGGAAGCGTTGAAAAATATTCATGAAACTTTCATTCCCGAAAATGTATGCAAAAAATTTGTTAATAGTTGTTTTTTTTGTGTTTATTCAGGTAGGCACTACTAATTTTAAGTTCAGAATGATTTTTTATCTTGAATTTTTTTTTTTAATCAATGCGCAGTGGACGCCAGAAAAAAATTGAATCCAGATATTGTTTCTAGTTCTATTTCTCATATTATTAGAGTCAAATAAAATTTTGATATGAATTTTCAAGAGTTTTATGCATATTTGAAGAAACGCGACAGTGCTATACTAATTTAAATTGGAAGCATTGAAATACATTCATAAAACTCTTTACAATTCGTATCAAGAAATTATAGAAATGTACATTCCTGAAAATGTAGGCAATGAATTGGTTGATCATTGTTTTTTTTTTTTTTTATTTATGTACCACTAATTTAAAGTTCTTAATGATTTTTTTGTTTTTTGTGAAATTTGTTTTAGAGGGAATAAAAATTGTTTTATTTATAAAATAAATTTTAATTTGTATTTTTTATTTTTGTAAAATTATTGATTTTTGTAAAATTAATTTATTAAAAAAAAATTTCCTCTTTTTTAAGACAAATTTCCTCCTTTTTGAGGTTGACGTCCTCTTTTTTCTCAAAATGGAAATGGCAACCCTAATATGATGTCAATAAAATGTCTTAAAAGGCCATTTTTAACAGTTTTTCGCTCTACTGAAAATCTGTTAAAAAACACATAGCACCACTTGCAGGCAAGCCGACGATATATGTTTTTATACAAAAACAAACACCTTTTTTAGATTTAAAAATAAAAATGTTAGTAATTTTTTTTTGCTAATTTTAGCAAATCGGGTTTTAAAAATTCGTAAATTTAATTTAGTAGAATTAGCAACCAAAATTAGTAACATATTTAGTAATTTGTAAAATAAGAATAGCAAATTATTTTGCAAAAAAAACTTTATCCTAAAAATTAGCATAATATTAGTACACCCAAAGAAAAACCTAGTGTAAAAATATCGAAGTCAACTTTGTAACTTTTTTTTATACAGAATCCTCCGGGTTTATAATAGTCAAGTATAAGTTCTCAATTCCGTTGTTAAAATTATAAATTCATATTCTTAGTCAAACGAACATAGTTCACGAGGTAGACACAAAGTTCTCATGTGTATTATAAAATTCAGTTATGTGTTATTCACTAGTTCTTTTATTCTGAGTGTGTGTGAAATGGTAGCAAAGTATTCTTTATGGTAAATTTTTGACAATTTTAAGGTGAATAAAATTTCACTAGCCCATAGCATAGAAATATTTGACATTTTAAAATGAGAAAGTTTCTATACCCGATCAAAAATACTCTATATCTAGCATATGAAGTAATATCTCATTTGATATAGATCGACATATGATCTTATCCAAGTTCATCTCAAAATTGGGGTATCCACTAATATCCAATCAGATCCCCCAAATATATTACAGGATTAAATTACATCCAAATAGATCTCAAAATTGGGAGATCCAATAATATCCATTAATATCAAATTGAGATCCTGATAGATCCCAAAATATCCCATGGGATTTATTTACATCCAATTAGATGAAAACGGATAAGCTAATTTTGGCAGATCGAATTGGATAATTTGAGATCAAAATTTATCCTATGATATATATGGAATTATTTAAATTATAAAAAAATTTAAAAAATAACACAAAAAATTAAAAAAAACATTTATTATTTAAAAAATATTTATTTCATTAAAAAAAAACAAAAAAAAATGCCGTCGACAGGATTTTAACCCAGGTTGCTGGCGTTGTAGTCGGCTACTTAACTCACTCAGCCAAACACTGCTATACAACATGACTGACTATATGAGACAACATTGTTCGTGTTACTGAGTTATATATAATTATATAAATTTATATATATAGATGACTTAGAAAAAATAAATTAATAACATTCTTTCAAAAAAAAAAAATTAAAAATCTTAAATGTTTTCCACTGACAGAATTTTTTTGGTGAATAAGATAAAAAAAATGTTTGTTGAAGGGTCAAGGCACCTATTTATATGGCTCAAAAGTCTAAATATCAACAGTCTGTATTTGCGAAATTAATAATGGCATAAGAGCAATATATATGTTATTTAAAACGTAATATAAATGTCTTTTAAATAAGGTATGACATATACAAGCTTAGCAATCCTTTGGAAAAAATACTCTTATCCACACTTTTTCACAAATTGTTTTGTTTGTATTAAAAGTAGGAGTAAAAAAATAAGAATATTGCCAAAATTGTATGTAGAAATATTCCAAAAAAAAAATCATTTCCGCTCTGGAAGAACTCAAATTCAGAACTTTAACGCAATTATTATATATTACGATATCTAATTATATATTTAAAATACTATTGAAAACATAATTTGCAGATACTGTTGAAACAAAATGGTTTAACCTTTTTAAGATCTGTAAAAAAAAAATATTTATAAGTAAATCAAATTGAGTTAAAAAAAGTAAAAAAAAAATTTTTTTTTGTGCCCGAGCTGGGATTCGATAATGACAATATATAATAACATATTAAAATATTATTAATCCCAAGTTGCTGTAAACATAACTTTCAGGTGCTGTTGGCAGTAAATGGGTTAATTTTTTTAAGATCTGTAAAAAGAATATTTAAAAGTAAATTAAATTGAGTTAAAAAAGTAAAAAAAAAAATTTTTTTTTGTGCCCGAGCTGGGATTCGATAGTAGGGTCTCTCAGGTAATATGTGACTATATATAATTATATATTTAACACATAGAAAATATTACTGACGTGGGACCATATATAATCATATCTAAATTATATTGTTAATCTTGCACCATATATGGAATCATATGTAATCGTATCTTATAGCATTTAATCTAATATATAATCATATATAAAAATATCTTACATCATACAACCAAAAATTTTTATAAGAGGGCATATATTACTATATCTCAAAATATGTGGCTTATATGCCACCATATGTGATCATATATTATGTTATATATGATCATTTATAATTATATATGACAACAGATCTGTCATATCTCATTATGTATAGCATATATGGTTGATATCTAATTTTATAAAAGACAATATATAAAAATATATGGTTATATAAGGTACCACATAAGAAACATGTAATTATATATGGCTATTCATGACAACATATATACTCACATATTATAAGATAAAACAAGATATTAGTATATACGACTATATATAATTTTTTTGATCGGGTATACATAAAAGAAAAATTAAGAAACAGTATATACAAATGATTCTGAACAAAAACAAAACAGATTTAAAATTAACGTACCAGGAAAGAGGCAGAAGAAAATTACATTACATGGAGTTAACTATTTTACGTCTATTTTGATATGCAAAACTAAAACTTCCATTAATTGCAACGATCTGGTTTGTAGGAGAATTTCAATTAGAAAACGCATATATTTTCTAAAAATAGTTGTTTCCTTTTATTTGTTTTTTCATTATTATTTGAAACTGTAAAAAATTTTCCATTGCACAGTGTGCCAGCATCATCGAATTTTGGCCAAAACTAGAATATTAAGCATATGAGACTAAAAGATATCACAAAAGGGGGTTTGGTTGTTGCTCATCACGAACCTGAAATAAAAAATATAAAATTCAAAATAGCGGATCCAAGATGGCTGCCATTAATTTTTAATTTTCATTATATTGGACTTAAAATAATAATCAATTAATCTAGGATCCGCTGATTAAAAATCTGAAATTAAAATTTTGAAATTCAAAATGGCGGATCCAATATGGCGACAAACAATTTTTTCATTAAATTTCTTAAATCGCCTGATTTACTTCAAATTTCCACCAGGGGAAGTTTTTGGGTATCAGATAACGAATCTGAAAACAAATTTTAAAAATTCAATATGGCGGATCCAATATGGCGGCCATATATTTAAAATTGTTATGTGTTGGAAAATAAATTAAAATGTACAAAAAAAAAAAAGGTTCTAATGACAACTAATTCTCGCAGAGGGACCAAAGCAAAGTAGAAGTGTATCGGCGTTTTAAAAGTTTTCGTCTGGCCCTATGTCTCTGGGGGGTTAAAAGTTCCCTTCTTTTGAAAATGTTTTTTGTGAATCGGCATAGGAAACCATGTGAATCTCAAATTTTAGGTATAGGATATGTTCAGCGAACTTATGTGAAACACTACGGGGACATTTTTGTGAAACATATTAACCCTCTAACTCTGCAATTAAAGGGTCTCTTTTGGCCCTTTTAAAAAGTGTCAAAAAAGACCCAAAAGTTGAAGAGTTAGAGGGTTAAAATGTTCCGCGAAAATATTTGTCATGAAATTCTACTGTAAGTCTCTGAAGACATTAAAGTTGAAAATTTAACTTCAATTCCAAAAATAAGACAAAACTTAAAATATGTTTAAGGGTTAATTTCGTACCTATTCAGAATTGGCACTCAAATGTACCACAAACCTGGACTTTAGGCGGCAAGTCTGTGTGAGGAAACCAGAACCTTGATTTAAGGTAATTTTTAGTGCTATTTTTTAGGTTTTACTAAAACTTTGGAATGCTGGAAATCAGCGAGATCTGAACGGTCGCAAATGGTCGGAAAAACCTAGGTAGAAGACATCTTATGGAACACATTGGCATTCAAGTTTTTCAAATAGCTCTTGGAACATTTTGGAGCCTTTTTTGAAAATTTAGGATTTTCAAAAAAACCCGCATTTTTGAGGTAAAATTAATAATTTTGTTACTTTTTTCGTAAATATTAACAGGTTTCTATTTTCAAATTATTGTTTATTTATGATTTTTTTATTGTATCATTATAAAATAAAAAATGTCACGAAATTAAAAAACTTTGACTTTGAACTTTCGCCAACTAACAACGAGTAACCACAATGATACAATATTTCACTCACAAAAGATTCAACAATCCCAGATTTTGAATATGCAATCATATTTTCCCTTTACCTGAATTGTACTTTTGGCCAAAAACCGGGGATCCTGGCCCACAGTGCATTGTCGAAAAAGATTTCATTTTACACAGCAAATTTTAAATTTTTTCACCATACACTCAACCAAAAAAGTCTGTAATGGCTACTGAAAATTTTGCTGTTATTACGGGAAATTTAACTGTTTTGAGGCCAGCGGTATTTTTTGCTAATTTTAGCAACACTTGTCTGCTGATCTGCAGTACAATAAAATCAGTATAAAAAATTAATACCCGCTACTAAATTTTAGTAAAATTTATGTAAACTGCACATCAAAATCGATTTGCCAAAATCAGTTAAAAAACTTACTAAATATCATAATTTTAGTACAATGAAATCAGTATAAATAATTAGTTGCAGCTACTAAATTTCAGTAAATTGTAACTGTAATTTAAAATCAATATGCTGAAATTAGCAAAAAATTGTACTAAAAAAAACAAAAACTGTAAAGTCTAAAAAAAAAATGTTTTCTTTCGATTGTAACAAGCGCATAATTACTTCATTGTACTTGAAATTTGGAGTAAAAATTGCAAACGGTTGTCCAGTTATGACCTTTTTATGCATTGGAGATACAATAAAACTTTCTGAGTGTTATTTCCAAACTATGAATATATCAATAGTAAGAAATATAAACTAATTAAGAATTGTAAAAAATCAAAAAAAAAAAAATTAAATTAGTATATTTTTCTGCTAAATTTAGCACTCGGTTTTGAAAAATTAGTAAAATGTTTTGCTAAAATCAGAGCGAGAATTAGTAAAAAAATCCGTAATTTGTAATAAGAGAATAGCAAAAATGATTACTAAAAAAAATTGTACTAAAAATCAGTATAAAAATAGTAAAGTTCGATTGAAAACTGTTTACAAATTTTTTTACTAACTTTTTTATCTGAGTGTACAAATAATGAAAACTGCATTAATTGTATAAATGAATATAAAAATTTTGGACAATTATGGGACATAAAATGTGATGGCTAAAAAAATAAAACTAAGAAAGAGCAGCATATGAAAAATTAACAATTAAGTTATTTAATTTTATTTTCTTCCGCGCATATTTGATGTGATCAGTTCGACACAGAACTGATATTTCGTTTGAGATTTTGTTGTTGTGTGGCTCCGTCTGTATAAAAAATTAAAAAAACTAGAAACACATGTTATGTGACGAATGTTCCTCGTGTGTAGGCAGCTTTAGAAGCACTGTATAAAAAAATCAAGTTTTCGAAAGCTTTTATTGTTCTAAAATCATTTTTTTAAATTTGAATTTAAACAACAAATTTTCAATGCCTCAGTAGCTCAATTGGTAGAGCTGTTGTGTACAAAAATTTGTTTATTTACAGGCCAGGGTTCAAACCCCACTGAGGGTTATAAATTTTTTTTTTATTTTCTTTTATAACAATATTTGTTATATTCTACAAAGCACATGACAATTTGTTTCATTGCAAAAAACAAATTGTAAAGTCGCTTTTACATTAAATTATAACAATTTATAAAAACAAATAAAATTTTTGGCCTCGCCAAATATCATATTACAAAAAAACGCACAGAATTTTTTTTATTTTATTTCCCGGTGAAAAATGTTCATATACGCTCAAACATGTTCATATATGGTTTATGTATGGACATATATGAACAAATATGGATTTTTTATAAACATATATGGATTTTATATGAACATATATGGAAGTATATGTTATTCCATATATGGAAAAAGATTTCATATACAGACATATATGGAGGCATCTGCTATTTCATATATGGAAAAGGCACTCATATATGGACAAATATGGAAGTATATGATATTCAATTTATGCAAAAGTGGCTTGTATATGAACATATTTGCAAGAATACATTTTTCCATATGTGTAAAAGGAACTCATATATGGATAAATATGGAATTATATTTAATGCCATCAATAAAAAAAGGAACATATGTAGTGCCTAATTCGAATGTCATACATAAATTTATATCTATAGTACAACCTTATAATAAAGGACAGCAACGTCCGCATGTATTCGCATATATTTAATAAATGTATATGTTCATATATGTCCATATATGAACATATACTTAGGTGTTACCTCATTTTTCGGATCCATACATATATGGTTGAACCATAAATGTTCATATATGTACATTTTTCACCAGGTTATTACACAGTACAACAAACTAAGAAAAATTTGATGTATCGGAATTGCGACACATCATTCCTAAAAGACGTTATGACGCAGATCACGAATATGACAGTAGAATTTTAAAGTTAGCTATAGTTTAGGAAATATTTGCAAAAATGTTTTTGTGGGAAAATTCAATTTTTTAAGAAACTTTTTGCAAAAAAATATAAAATTGAAAGTAATAACGCTATTTTTGCAACACTTTAAAATGATGAAATATGCCCTTTAATTTGATATATTGCACGTTTTGACAGCTGCGATAATATTCCCTATATATGCATTTTTTTTCAATTCATTCTTTATTTACAATCTGTCCGAGGACAATAAGCAAATTTGTTAAAATAAATACATCACAGAGGTTATGTAACTCCAATGAGATACATAATATAAAAATAAAATAAATTAGATAATTTTTAAAAGATTAAATAACAATTGATAAAAGTTAATATATCCAAATGAATATTATGTTTTATTTCCGGAATGGGAGATCTAAGATATGGTTGCGTTTCAGTCTTCTAGTTTCGTTGGTGCTGTCTAATAATTAAATCGCCTCAGGATTATCGTGATTACTTAATCTTTGCAAGTATCTGTCACTTACGGATCTAATTTTCTCTCGAACAGATGATACAGAAAGATCTCTTTTGATAACATTATTCCTAACATACCATGGTGCATCAAGAATTTGCCTCAGTGTTTTAGATTGATATCTTTCAAGTATATCAATATTGGAATTACTTGCGGTACCCCATAGTTGGATACCATATGTCCAGACTGGTTTAAGAATAACTTTAAAAATGCGTAATTTATTATTTAGGCTTAGCTGAGATTTTGAACCCAAAAACCAGTAAAGTTTTTTTGTTTTAATTTTAAGTTGTTGTTGCTTATTTTTAATATGAGCTTTCCAGGTAAGACGTCTATCAAGAATATATGCATTTAAAATTGAAATTTCTCTTTTTTCACGATTTCGGTAATAAATAATCTGCGATGAAAGGAATATTTGATATTTGAATTTGTACCTTTAGTAAACATCCCATGTTACTTAATTTATCAAAAAAAAATTCGCATTTTCTGTTTTAATTTAAAGTTAATATTGACTAAACCTGAAAAAGACTGAATTTTTTAATACCTAAAAATTAAGGAGTCTGTGACAAATCGTAAATTCTAAAACCCAGATAAAACCATTCAGAAATATAAAACATATGTTTTTCAATCAATTTCAACAAAGTTTTAGATAATTGAAGTGCAAATTTTGAAAAAATAACGATGTTAAAATAGTCATGTTCAAAAATGTACTTTATATCCTTTTCCCATAGTAAATTCATATAAAATTTATTTGAAATAAAAAAGATGTAAAATGTGTATTTCAGATTGAATTTTCTGCAAATCTTGATGCAGAAGTTGTGATTCTTTTGATAAAAAGAATTTAGTGGAATATGAATCTACGTCATATGTAAAGATTTTGGAAATCAGATTAGGGATTTTACTAGATTTACAAAATAGGAAAATTTGTGAAGTTTTCAATTTAATTGCAATTATATCCTAAATGCTTTTCCTAATCAAATAAGTTGATATGTTTTTAAAGCATATTAAAAATTATCCGTGGTTTAGTAAGGTATATGAATAAATAAGAAATTTTAACAAAAAAAAACAGTCTTTTTGCTAAAAGTTAAATTTGCAAATATTTCAAAAACTAGAGCTAATTTTGAAATTTGGTGTCCACATTCGTGATATTCATTCTAAAATCTATCAGAATTGATATATCGCATGCCCGATGCATTTTTAGTGTTGTACATACTGTGTTATTTGTTTGGTGTAAAAGTTTTGCAATCACAATTAAAAATTTTTTTTAATTTTTTATTTTAAAGCATTTTTTTTGCAAAATTATTAATATTTAAAGATTTTGCAAACGCTGTAAGAGTGTAAAAATAATTATCATTTTAATTTGTTATAGACTTAAGTAATTTTGTAATAAAAATTCAATTAGCGAAATAACAAAAATTTTTCCCATAATTTTGAGTTAATAATTTGGCAATAAAAACATTTAATTTATTAATTTCTTAATTATTTCACCATTTTAATTGCAATTATTCTATGTTATAATAATATTATATTTATATGTTATGTTTAATATTATATTTTGCAAAGAAAAAATTGTCATGGGCCTTGTGGAATATAACAAATATTTTTATAAAAATAAAAAAATAAAAACAATTGTCAATAGTCCTCAGTGGGTTTCTAACCCAGGCCTGTAAAGAAACAAAATTTTTCTATACAGTAGCTCTGCCAATTCAGTTACTGAGGCATTAACAATTTGTTGTTTAAATTCAGTGCTTTTATGACCTTCCCAAAAATTGTCACAGATAACAATTTTACCAGAATACGGGCATTTATCCGGAATACAACCCATTAAGGTTTAAACGGTATTTTCAGTGATTGAAAAACTCCATTTCCCATAAAAATGTTTCAGGTTATCGGCGACTTGCTTTATGTTCTTCATCTCTCTTTTCACAAATGCCCAATATGTCTCCATTGGCCTGAGTTCTGGACAATTTTACGGATTTGCCTCTCTAGGATTTTCGGATTTCCATTAAAAATTCGTATTATATTTTCACGAACTTTTTTATTGACTATCCATTTTAAAACAAAATACAATAAATTATACATTATCGGTCATATTTGGACACAAGTTTCCATTATATTTTTCAATGCTAACGTGATTAAAAAACTAGTTTCCGGAGTAAAAATAGTTATATATTGTCATATATAATGTGATTGGGCTATATCTGACAATGAATGGAGTAACATTAAGACACATATCATTATATACAACTACATCTGATATTATTTTTTTAACGAATTTTTTGTATGGTAATTGATATTAGTACATATCCCCAAATCTGACTCCATATATAACTACATAAGCCTTATAAAACTAATGAAATTATATGTAGTGATCGATATGATTATATATGATTTAATACTAAGTTTTATAACACTGTATGTGTCGTTGTACTAAAAATATATTTTAATTTTATATAACTTTCTATATAACCCCATACAAATTAATATATAGTTCAACATCAAATTTAGTTATCTGCAAATTCAGAGTTAATTACTCCATAGCCAAATAATTTTCACGTGATGTTTTTGCATGTAAAATCATATTAAAAAATGATGCGTACGATTTAGAAGACAAAAGTATTCAAATAAATTTTTATTTTACGTTTTAAAATTTGGGTCTTCAAAATTGTTAAAACCATAGACATTTCAATTTCAATTTAATAGCTGGTATGCATAAAAAGTATGCCTACTATCAGACAAAATTTTATAAAATAAGATATTTTTATATCGAATTAGATATAATTTGATGTCCTGGATATGGACAAATCTCGGATCAAACTGTATCAAATTATATCTAATTTGATATAATTAGACACATCTAGATGACCCATTTTTCGGATCAAGTTGTATGTCGTTGTATATGGGGATTTATCAAAAAAGATATACTTATGTATGACACCATATTAAGATTTTTACCCGGGTTTGTTTACTTAAGTAATAGTTTACAAGTGAAAATGTATGCACTAGTCTTTTCGTGCGCAAGCATTAAAAACCATATTTTGTGAACATTGTATAGTACATCCCTTCTAAAGTACTAAGAAAATGCCCAAGCTGAACTACTGAGTACATGGGACATCGGTTGTAATATAAATCAGTATTTGAGCCTAACTGCAACTACTTCAGAATCAGTTGATGCTATTTGAAGTGGTTATAAAATAACGTTTGATTCAAATCTTTTTTTGCTGGGCAACTTATAAAATTTGAATTAAAACAAGATCTATGCGTAATTTAACTACCCGACTAAAAAAGTTTTCATATAATCTTATATGATTTGATATTATTATAAATGTTTATATGCGTGGCTTTATATAACCATATACATTTATATTAACACTTTGGTTTTATAAATATGTTTGATATGACGTTATATATAATCATTCGCGTTTTGGTCTCCATCCATATAGAGATCTGCGATATGGTTTATATATAATTATATATAATGGCGTATAAGCTTCTATAAACAATCTTATATCAAAATATATAACATGACATGATATCTAATTATACAAAATTTTATAAAGTTTAATTGCCCTATACAATGAAGAAAACAAACTCAAAAAGAGTTTTTTTTTATTTTATAAGAAAGACACATTTTATAAGAAAGACACAGTTTATAAGAAAGACACATTTTATAAGAAAGACCAAAACTTTTTCTCGTTTTTAATTTTGCTATTTATTGAAATTCAATTACAAACTGCGTTATTCTAAGTTTAAGGACAATTTGCGTCCTAAAAACGTCCTAAATCGCATTCAATCCTCATTTCCAACAATACCAAAGATCGACCAATACCCACTTTTTCGTATCTTATACGGTAGTCCTATCTATAGATTTTTATGAACTAGATGCAAGAAGGGTATAAGACTAGGGTTCCAATCGCTATCGGATCGCACATCGAACCGGACATCGGACAAAACAATTCCGTCAATTACGGTATGATGCCATGGTAGCACACACGAATATAAGGAAATTTTCGCAGAAAAAAATTTCAAATGTGAATAAAGAGGCGAAAAAAATCTCTAAATTATTAGAAAAAATAAGAAAAATATTGGTAATATCAGAAATTAAGAAAGTGCAATAATTTATGAAATATCTGAAAATAAAAATTTTTCAGAATGAAATTTGATAGCTAATTTCTGCATATATTTTTATTTTCGATATTATTAGTATTTTCGATATTTGCATATTTTTTTGTAATTTTGTTTTTTCTTAATTCTAACATTTTTTTAATTTTTATTGTAATTTTTAGTTTCAGCCAATTTATTTTCACTTTTTCCTCATTTTTCGATCGACTGTCTGGCAACGCCATAATGTTCTGTATGATGTCCAATTGGATCTCCTAGTCTTATACTCTTCTTGCTACAAATAGATGTTTTAACACATATTTTAGCATAGGTTTGCCAAGTTGTTCCAAAAAGTATCAAAAAAGGTATTCGGGAAAATCTGCTCAACCCCATTTTTTTAATGTTTAGTTAGTTTTCTTTACTGAAATAATTACAAGATTTTAATGTTCTGTTTTGTAAAAATCATTTAAAAATTAAGACCCTGTGCGAGGTGGCTAAATAAATTCTAAACTAAATACAAATTGACAAAAGGGTTTAAAATTTATTTGAAAATTTTTTGAAAACTTTTTCAAATTTCATAGAATTTTGGAAACCTGGATTTAGTTTAGATTTTATTTAGCCAGTTCGCACCCATCCTAAATAATATTTTAATAGGAAACACAGTGGGGATTCTGATATGAAAAAATTCTCAGAATATGATAATAGGAATGTGTCCTAAATTGTAAAATTTTTTGCAGTGCCTAGAATATAAAAATTGTTTCAGTGTCAAACAGTTTTTCGAATACAACAATTATTCCTAATCTAAAAGGTTTAATTTAGAAGAAGTGCTTAAGGGGCAGTTTTATAGTCAGAACTAGGGTCTTTAAAAATTTCTTATTTAAGAAAAAAAAACGATCTGAGAACAAAATATATAAGAAAATATCAAAATTTTTTCTGACTATAAAACTGGCCATAATTATTGCAACTTTTAAATAAAAAAAATAATTTTTCAAGAAGAATGTCCTAAAATTTAAAAGGTTTTCATCTTGAAAAAAATATTTTAAATTTTACAAAAGTAAACAACTATTGAGGAAACTATGCCGATGGGTTCCTTCCAACCCTAATGAAATTCGGATATTTGGTAGAGCTCTGCGGCAAACGACTCCATAAATTCAAGTCGCAAACCTCCTACTATTATCCGGTAATGAGTTTTGTAAGAAGAAGTTAAGATATGTAACCTCTTACTTTTCTATTATAAAACGTATTATTTTAGCAAGGGCGCGTATTATTTTAATGCTACATTTACATTTAACCAAAAAATAGTAGTTTTTAAAAACTACTTCTATATACTTATCAAATTAAATACAAATTTTTAATCAAAAACTAAAATTTTTTAAAAACACCAGTTAACTTCGAATAAAAAAACACTTTTAAAACACTAGAAAGTATGCAATTGATATTCGATTTGTTTGCAATTTCTTTGAAATAATACGAAAAAGCATTAAAAATATTTTAAATGGGATAATTTGTGCTTAGATGTGTGATTTTTTTATGAATATGAGAATTTTTATATCAAAAAATCTGCGAGCTAATATTATAGTAAACACTTAAATAAGACCAAATACTTAAGTGACATTTTTTCCGATTTTTTAAGGTGTTTCTGAGCATTACTTACAGTTGGTGATGGTGATCCTAAGACCATGAAATTTAAAAAATTAATTAAGAAGTTCATTTAAGAGATTTTAATACAATGTACAATGAATCAAAAAATTTGTTAAATTGCTAAAAAATTTTGAGAATTATCTCTTAAAAAAATGTAGAATCTGTCATGTTTTCTGAACATAGAAATTCCTTCTTGAAACCAAGAATATACACAAAATCTGAAAATTTAAAATGCTTGTTTAATGTGAAATTCTAAAATATCTGTTTAAAAAATTGTAAGGCGTTAGATAAATTTCAGAATAATAAAAATTGTTTAAATTTGCAATCATTCTAAAATAAACCAAAAAAATGAAAATTAAGGTTAAGTGGCATGAAATACGTTTTTTTTCCCGCTAGCTCTATATTTGGTAGATTTTTGGTTCCCAACCCAGGTTTCATAACGCAATCAGGGCTGCCAGATGATTTTGATGAAAAATCGGCACTTTTTCCCAAAAAATCGGCATTTTCGACACTTTGATTTTAAAAAATCGGCAAAAAATCGGCACTTTCAAAAATACCCATTTATGTAATATTTAGGTTACTTAACATAAAAAATATGTGAAAAAGACATTTCGTGTAAAATAATATATTTTAAGTTTAACAATTAAATAAAAGTAAAGGCTTAAGAGATAAGGGCGGTGCGCCCCTCTCCAGAGAAAAGGTTGTCATGTCTGTCTACACTCCTTAATTTGTAGAGCCAAAAGAAAAAAAAAATCCGAAAATAAAAAAAAAAAAAAAAAATGAAATGATAATAAAAAAATGTTAGTTATAATTTTATGAATATTTTTATGATACATATTCAGATATTATCTGACCAATAATAAATAATATGTACATAAATTAATTTTACACCCGGGCAAAAATCTTAATATGGTGTCATACATAAGTATATCTTTTTTGATAAATCACCATATACAACGACATACAACTTGATCCAAAAAATTAAATATAATTTGATACAGTTTGATCCGAGATTTGTCCATATCCAGGACATCAAATTATATCTAATTTGATATAAAAATATCTGATTTTATAAAATTTTGTCTGATAGTAGGCATACTTTTTATGCATGGTTTTAACAATTTTGAAGACCCAAATTTTAAAACATAAAATAAAAATTTATTTGAATACTTTTGTCTTCTAAATCGTACGCATCATTTTTTAATATGATTTTACATGCAAAAACATCACGTGAAAATTATTTGGCTAGGGAGTAATTAACTCTGAATTTGCAGATAACTAATTTTGATGTTATATTAAATTAAATTATATTTTTAGTACGACGACACATACAGTGTTATAAAACTTAGTATCAAATCATATATAATCATATCGATCACTACATATAATTTCATTAGTTTTATAAGGCTTATGTAGTTATATATGGAGTCAGATTTGGGGATATGTAATAATATCAATTACCTTACAAAAAAATTCGTTGAAAAAATAATATCAGATGTAGTTGTATATATATTGAAATGTGTCTTAATGTGACTCCATTCATTGTCAGATGTAGCCCAATCACATGATATATGACAATATATAACTATTTTTACTCGGGCAGCTTTTAAAAATAGTTCTTCTCCAAATATGGGACCTTTTTTTAATCACTGGATTTATTTTAAAACATTCACATTTTGTTTTTTTAATTTTCAAAATTTAAAATATATATAATATGAAAGAAAATCATTAAATTTTGTAGAAATGTGAACACCAGGATTAAATAATTAAATAATCAATCCCGGTGTTCACATTTTTACAAAATTTAATGATTTTCTTTCACATTATATATATATTAAATATATTAAATTTTGAAAATTAAAAAACAAAATGTGAATGTTTTAACGAAATAAAATAAATCCAGTGATTAAAAAAGGGCCCATATTTGGAGAAGAACTATTTTTAAAAGCTGTAAAATTAATGTATGTACATATTATTGGTCAGATAATATCTGAATATGTATCATAAAAATATTCGTATCATTACAACTAAAATTTTTTTATTATCATTTCATTTTTTTAATTTTTTTTAATTTCGGATTTTTTTTTTGGGCTCTACAAATTAAGGAATGTAGACAGACATGACAACTTTTTCTCTGGAGAAGGGTGCACCGCCCTTATCTCTTAAGCCTTTAGTTTTATTTAATTGAATTAAGCTAAATCCAAAATAGATTTATAAATAAAATAAATCCGTTTTGGATTTAGCTTAATTTAATTCCAGAAATTTCGTTTTCGAAAAATTTAAATTTTTTCTTTCACATTATCTTAGCGAATAAGTATAGAATTTGGATAAAAATAACAAATTTTGAAAATTAAAAAAAAAATGTGGATTTTCTAACAAAATAAAATAAATCTAAAAATAAAAATAAATCCAGTGATTAAAAAAAGGCATATTATTACTAGGGCTCGTGTATTCATGCATTTATAATCGTGTTTTATGTACCCGAGTAAAAAAAATTATATATAATCATATGTGGCATATATTACAATATATAATTAGACATGTCGTTATGTATATCCATATATAATTATATATGACGTCTTTCTCCAAAAATGTTCCTTATATTATGCCATATATAATTTCATCTAATTACATATCGGCCTTTATAATATTAGATATGGTATATATGATTATATATTACATAGCATGGCTGATCTTATTGCATATATAGTTGTATATAGAGCTATATCTTAATATATATGGCGGTATTTTAGGAATATATAATTATATATGGTATCATTTAAACAATATAGAACTATATATGGTGCCAGTTAAAATATATATTATCATATATGGTGGCATTTAAACAAAATATGGTCATATATGGTACATCATAAACAAAATCTTTAATACAGTTGGAGATATGATAATATATGCTACTAAATACAGTGCCATATATATTTACATATGCCCGAGTAAAAAAAATTGATCTCGCGCAATATCTAATTATATCCAATTTGATATTGTTTAAGATCTGCTGTAATATCTAGCTGATCCAATTAGATCTCAAAATTGGGTGTATCCAATCATATCGTATTAGATCCCATTGTATATATGGGGATAAACTAAGATCAAGTTATATCTCAAAATTGGGAGGTCCAGTGATATCTTTGCGGATAAACCTAGATCTATTTTGATCCGAAAATTGGCGGATCCAGCTATATATTTGCGGATATTTTTAGATCTAATTTGATCCGAAAAATGGCGGATCCAATTAGATCCAGCTATATATTTGGGGATAAACTTAGATCTAATTTGATCTCAATTTTGGCAGATCAAATTAGATCCCGCAATATATTTGTGGATAAACGTATATCTAATTTGATCCGAAAAAGTGGCAGATCGAATTAGATCTAGCTATATATTTGGGGATAAACTTAGATCTAATTTGATCCGAAAAATGGCACATCGAATTAGATCTAGCAATATATTTGTGGATAAACTTAGATATAAATTGATCTGAAAAATGGCAGATCAAATTAGATCCAGCAATATATTTGTGGATTAACTTAGATCTAAATTTATCCGAAAAATGGCAGATCGAATTAGATTCAGCAATATATTTGTGGATAAACTTGGATATAAATTGAATAGAAAATTGGCAGATCAAATTAGATCCAGCAATATATTTTGGGATTTAGTAAGACCTAATTTGATCCGAAAAATGGCAGATCGAATTAGATCCAGCTATATATTTGTGGATAAACTTAGATCTAATTTGATCCGAAAAAGTGGCAGATCGAATTAGATCCAGCAATATATTTAGGGATAATCTTGGATGTAAATTTATCCGAAAAATGCCAGATCGAATTAGATCCAGCAATATATATGTGGATAAACTTAGATCTAAATTTATCCGAAAAATTCCTAATCGAATTAGATCCAGCAATATATATGGGGATAAACTTGGATCTAAATTTAACCGAAAAAATGGCAGATCAAATTAGATCCAGCAATATAATTGGGGATAAACTTGGATCTAAATTTATCAGAAAAATGGCAGATCGAATTAGATCCAGCAATTTATTTCGGTATTAAAATGGTAGATCGAATTAGAAACAGCAATATATTTGGGGATTGACATCTAAAAGTATCCATAAAAATGACAGATAAAATTAGATGCCGCATTATATTTGGGTACTACACAGAACGAATTTACAAAATTCTAATTAAATTTTTAAACACCTTTCTCATACCAAATTTGTAAATACAAAAAAAAAACTTTTTAAAAAGGCACCAACAAAGAAATTTGTAAATCCAAAAAAAAATTATTTTGTTTTTTGTAACTTTGAATTTTTATTTTTAAACAATTTTTATATGAAAGATAACAATTTACAAACTAGTTACAAATATTTCAAACAAAAAAATTGTTGGGAATAAAATTTCAATTTAAAAGAAAATATGATTGCTTTTACAAATTCCCATTGTTGGTGCCTACTGTTTTTTCTGTGTACGTAAGATCTCCATTTATTTGGGATTAAATAAGATCCCAGACATATATTGCCAACTGTTCAAAAAATAATAGACTGGCAGAGCACTGATTGTATAATTAAATTACAATATTTTGTTAAAATAAGGTTTAAACTCAGAAGGTAACGAGTTCAATATGCATTTCTTTTACAAAATGAATTTCTTTTTATAAAATTAAAATTTTTTTTCTATAAATTTTTTTATAAATTTATATATTTATTTTTTTATTAAATTGAAATCTTTGAATAAAATAATTTTATTTACATTATTTTAACGCTCTACACCATTTCCAATTGTATTATTTGTTTTAAGATTTATCAATTGTATTTCAGAAATTATTAATTGTATTTCCGAAATTCACAACTATATTTCAGAAATTATCAAACTGTATTTCAGAAATTATCAATCGTATTTCCGAAATTATGAAATGTATTTGAGAAATTTTTCTCTATTAGCTATGAAATTCTGAAATAGATTTCATTATTTCTGGACACAACTAAATAAATATATAATTAAATTTGCGTAATATTGTAGTTTCTGAAGTGCAAATAATATTTTGTGATATACAATTAAAATTTTCTAAAAAAAATTTAATAATTTCTGGAATACCTTTTTTCGATGCTTATAAGTTAGCTCGAAATGCTTTTATCATTCATTTAATTTGTAGCTATCACACATCTATAACAAATCTCGTTAGATTAGAGTGTAGAGGTCTTGGCTGACAATCTGGTGGACTGGGTTAAATTTCATGTTTTTAAGAGCAAATATTAAAAAAAGTTTTCTCAATTTTTTCAAAAATGTTTTTTTAAATCTATTTTTTTGCCAAGATAGTTAATGCAACGTTCTGCGAACGCATAACCGACCATCGCTAACGGTTTGCCAGCACTGTGCCGATTATATTTTTCTGTCTGGGATAAACTTAAACCTATTGTATATTAACATTAATTAACACTATATTTTTATTTTTAGGAAATACATTTTTATTTTATTATAAGTTAACTATTTAACAAAATGTTGGGTTTTAATTTTTATTCAAAAAAATAAAAATTGTTTTTTCGACCTTTTTATTAATAAATTTCTAATTAACTATTTAACTTTATAAAGTGTTTATAAATTATAACTTAAATGCACATATATATATGTTAAATGTAGGTGAACAAATTGTTGATATGGACCCACAAATTGTATCTCAACTGATATTGGAATTATTGTACCATTACCATACATCAATATATATTGAATGATATACATATATTACAATATATGACACTGTATTATAAATATTGTTAATGAAGTAACATATCTGATAATATTTTTTATAGCGCCATACATAGTTTTACATTATTCAAATTAAACCATATATGGAATTGTATTCAAAATGTTGATGTGGTACCAAATTTGACCATATATTGTTTAAATTGTGCCATATATGACAATATATTGTTTAAATGATACCATATATGTCTATATATTAATATTGTTTAAATAACACCATATATCAATATATATGGGACTATATATGGTAGCATATATTATCATATCTGCATCTGTATTAAAAATGTCGTTCATCAGGTCCCATATATGAGCATATATTGTTGAAATGGCACCATATATGACCATATATGGTTTAAATGGCACCATATATGGTAATATATTGCTTAAATAACACCATATATAAATATATATGGCACTATATATGGTAGCATATATTATCATATGTGGAACTGTATTAAAAATATTGTTCATGAGGTACCATATATGGGCATATATTGTTGAAATTGCACCATATATGATAATATATGGTTTAAATGGCACCATATATGATAATATATGGTTTGAATGGCACCATATATGATAATATATGGTTTAAATGGCACCATATATGATAATATATAGCTTAAATAACAACATATATAAATATATCGCACTATATATAGTACCATATATTAACATATCTGGAACTGAATTAAAGATTTGGTTTATGAGGTACCATATATGACCATATAGTGTTTAAATGGCACCATATATGATATCTAGTTTAACTGTCACCATATATAATTATATATTGTTTAAATGATACCATATATAATTATATATTGCTACAATGCCACCATATATATTAAGATATAGTTATATATAACTATATATGCAATAAGATCAACCATGTTATGTAATATATAATTATATATGCCATATCTAATATTATGAAGGCCGATATCTAATTAGATGAAATTATATATGGCATAATATAAGGAAAATTTTTCGGAAAAAACGTCATATATAATTATATATGGATATACATAACCACATGTCTAATTATATATTGTAATATATGCCACATATGATTATATATAATTTTTTTTACTCGGGTTATCATATCATGAACTGTATTAAAAATTTTGATCATGAGGTACCATATATGACCATACATTGTTTAAATGGCAACATATATAATAATATATGGTTTAAATGGCACCACATATGCTAATATATTGCTAAAATAACACCATATATAAATATATATGGCACTATATATAGTAGCATATATTATCATATCTGCAACTGTATTAAAAATTTTGTTCATGAGGTACCATATATGACCATATATTGTTTAAATGCCACCATATATGATAATATCTAGTTTAACTGGCACCATATATAGTTATATATTGTTTAAATGATACCATATATAATTATATATTGCTAAAATGCCACCATATATATTAAGATATAGCTCTATATACAACTGTATATGCAATAAGATCAGCCATGCTATGTAATATATAATCATATATACCAAATCTAATATTATAAAGGCCGATAGCTAATTAGATGAAATTATATATGGCATAATATAAGGAAAAATTTTGGAAAAAGACGTCATATATAATTATATATGGATATACATAACGACATGTCTAATTATATATTGTAATATATGCCATATATGATTATATATAATTTTTTTACTCGGGTGGTGTTATTTAAGCAATATATAAGCATATATGGTGCCATTTAAACCATATATTATTATATATGGTGCCATTTAAACAATATATGGTACCACATGATCAACATTTTTAATACAGTTCCAGATATGATAATATATGATTCTATATATAGTGTCATATATATTTATATATGGTGTTATTTAAGTAATATATTACTATATATGGTGCTATTTAAACAATATATATTCATATGTGGTACCATTTCAACAATATATGCTCATATATGGGACTTCGTGAACAACATTTTTAATACAATTCCAGATATAATAATATATGATACTATATATAGTGCAATATAAATTGATATATCCCAAGTAAAAAAAAATGATATGGAGCCATATAAAGTTATATTTAATTATATATAATCTTCTATGTAATTAGATATAATTATATCTGAAAAATGAGAACGTCTTATTGTATCATATTGTATCGAATTGTATACAATTGTATACAATTTGGTACAATTTGATACAATTCGATACAATATGATACAATTGTATCCGAATTTTGTCCTCATCCAATTACATAAAATTATATCTTTTTGTATAAAATTATATAAAATGTTATAAAAGTGGACACAGTTTGAGGTATAATTCTAAATATTAACCCTATATTTTTACCATAATATATATGACCATGTCTAACAATATACAAAATTATATTTTTAAATAAAAAAAGATATACAATATCTGGAGATCATACCTGAGGGATTTCAATTACAAATTACTAGTAATTGTAATTGAAAATGATTTCAATTACATTTAGAATTAAAAAGTGTTTTTTGTTAAAATTTTGTATAAAAATCTGACTGGGATAGGTTGCATAGGCATGGATGCGTATAAAAAGAATACGTCATGTTGGGATTACCCCTAACTTGTGCTTTTTGTCATTATTTATTTTCCCAAAAAATGTAATTGACATTTTTCAAATTACAAATTACTTGTAATTGTTCTTTTTTGAATTACAATTACAAATAATTTGTAATTGTAATTGAGTTTTTTTGAATTACAAATTTTGAATTACAATTACAAATAATTTGTAATTGTAATTGAGTTTTTTTCAATTACAATTACATGTAATTGTGTAAATGAATGTGTAATTAATTACAAAATGTAATGATTAATCCCCAGGTCTACTGGATATCCTATAATTTCGATAAATCTTCCATTACTTTTATCCAGATTTACCATGACAGTGCATTAAACATGAACAAATTTTTCTTTGTTTTTAGTAATTTTAAAATAAGGTTAACAACACTGAAATTTTTAACTTAATAGGATTGTGATATACAACCAAGATATAAGAGATCAGTCAAGTGTGCGTTATAGTATAGAGAATTCCATATTAAAGCTTCAGTATTGTTAATTTTATGGGCGCGTTAGCCATTTTAACTCACGCTCCTAAACAAAAACAAATTACTCAAGCACGAGCATTTCGTGTCTTACTCACGCAGACATGAGTATATTAAAAACTTACTCACAATCAGAAAATTCTTACGCAAAACAGTAAAAATTACTAAAAAACATATGATGCAAAAAATAAACTCACACACGAATCATGCACGGGTTATATATTCTTACTCACGCTCACGTACGAATTATATATTCTCACTCTAACGGGCGAATTACTTTGGTATAGTAATTATTACTCACGATCACTTGTGAATAACTTCACTCACGATCGTGTCATGCGCCAATCCCTAGTAATTACAAAATCTAAAACTAGTTCAAAATTATTTTTAATATGGAACCACATTTAATACAATACGGTTTTAAAAGGACCTTATACATATATTTTTATATAAAATCACTTTGAAAAAATTGCTAATGTGGGATAATATATAACACTATGCGACAGTCAAAATCGGGATGGGATGAAACCAACGGGAAATGTTATATCGGCCAAAAACAAGTTATACGTGTCCCGGCGTTTCGCTGGGTCACCCCTAGGACTCGAGATATATCTTTTTTTTGACATAACTCGAGAACCACTAGTCCGATTTTGCTCAAACAATTTTAAAAAAATTAATAATTACAATTCCTTTAATCTGTTCATATAACGTTTTTCTATATACTCAACAGTTTTGCCGGTAAAAATAAATGTTTGTTACCGCTACCATAAAAATCAATAACCTTTTGTTTATTACTTTTTTTTAATATTTTAGGCAAAAAATATTTTTTTCTTCATACATTTATTTTTACCGGCAAAACTGTTGAGTATATAGAAAAACGTTATATGAACAGATTAAAGGAATTGTAATTTTTAATTTTTTTAAAATTGTTTGAGCAAAATCGGACTAGTGGTTCTCGAGTTATGTAAAAAAAAACCACCAAAGGTCAAATCGATATATCTCGATTCCTAGGGGTGACCCAGCGAAACGCCGGGACACGTATAACTTCTTTTTTACCGATATAACTTTCCCCGGTAGTTTGAACCCTTCCCGATCACTGACCCCTACCATTTGTCTCACAGTGTAATTATAGATGATTTTATAAAGAATGGTATATCGTTATATATAAAAGAAATCATGAAATATTGTAGATATGAAACCATACTAAGTTATATATGGGTTCATAAGCGTCAATATATAAGCATATATAACACCTATTATATAATATTTCTTAAATGGCTCCATATATAGTTTTATATTATTATGTATAGTGTCATACTAAATTATATATAAACTTATATGTAATTATATCTTTTATATATTACTTTGTGTACTTATATATAGCACATACATTTATATGCAGGCCAGTATGGAATAATATAAAATCACATATGTCTCAATATTAAAACCTTTGAGGCAAAAATATTTAATATATGACTATATAAAAGTCTATATGCTTCAATTTAAAAGCAAATGTGGCCATATCTAACTATAAGTTACTATATGTAATTACATAATATAATATATTATTATATCAAAACTTTTTTACTCGGGATGGTATCATTTAAACAATATATTACCATATGTGGTGACATTTAAACCATACATTATGATATAGGGTGCCATTTCAACAATATATGGTCATATATGGTACCTTATGAACAACATTTTTAATACAGTTCCAGATATAATAATATATGCTACCATATATAGTACCATATACTTTGATATATCGTATCATTTAAACAACCCGAATAAAAATAGTTACGTATAGTCATATATGTGATTAAGTTATATCTGTATAAATATACAGTTTCATCCGAAGAATGGCCCGATATATTTTTATCAATTGTTTATCAATTTTTATCTAAATGTATCAGTTTATATCTGAACTGATTAAATTATGTGTTAATCAGATGAAATTGTATCAGATTTTTGACCTGATACAATTTTATCGGTTTGATCGTAATTGGTTCAATTTTATATAAATAAAATATAATTGTATCCGACATTTACCTTATACAATAATATTAAAGTTTTAAACTGATATCAGGTCAAAATTGGGATATAACTATATAATTTTGTGTACAAATATATCTATTTGGACCTAAACTGATACCATGTGATATGAACCAATAAAATTGTATCAGGTTAAAAATCAGATTCAATTTCATCTGATTAACACATAATTTAATCAGGTCAGATCTAAACTGATACAATTAGATAAAAACTGATAAACAACTGATACAATTTTATCGGGCCATTTTTCGGGTCAAATGGTACATGGATGACTCTAAGTTATATATTACCATATAAAGCTCCATATTGTTTTTTTAATAGGGAACATACCATATATGGTGCCATTTAAACAATATATTTTCATATATGGTGCCATTTAAACAATATATGGTCATATATGGTAACTCATCAGCAACTACAATATTAACTGTATTTCAGAAGCTATTAACTGTATTTCAGAAATTTTAAATGTATTTTCAATCTTATAAAAACAATAATTTTTTTTATTGTTATCCCATACCTTTATAATTAACAAAATTAGAGTATGTTATCTACATTTATTCAGATGGAACCTCGAAGGAGCCATCATTAATTTCATCGATGATGTCGTGAGGTGGACGACCATCAACAGTGCAGCCTACACTTTGAGCGGTACCCAAAATTTCCTTGCAGGTACCATCTAAACCGCGAGCCATGGATCTAGGTCGCATGGTACGAGCAATGGCGAGGATATCATCGAAGGTAATGTTCCCCGAGTGCTTGATATTTTTTTGCTTCTTTCTGTCGCGTGGTGGCTCTTTCAAAGCCTTGATAATCAAGGACGCAGCTGATGGAACAACAGAGATGGTAGCTTGTCTGTTTTGTATGGTCAAACAGACTGTGATTTTTAAGCCCTTCCAGTCGGAGGTAGCCTTGGCAATGTCATCTCCAACTTTCTTGGGTGACAAACCCAATGGACCGATTTTAGGGGCAAAGACGAAGTGGCACCGACCTCACCGCCAACACAACGAAGGTACACTAATTTAACTTCAGTAGGATCAAATTTGGGGGGCATTATGTTAACCTGAGAAAACACCACTCGCCAGGCCACTAAATTTTTATTTATTTCAGAAATAATCAAATCTATTTCAGAACTTGTTGATTGTTCATCATAGTTAATAGAGAAAAATTTCTATACCGATTAAAAAAAATGTTATGAGGCTTTATACAGTCATATGTAATTTAACATGAGTCTTTATACAATTTTATCCGAGAAATGGGCCCATATAATTTCATAAGTTTGCATCAATTCAGTTATAATTTGATAATATCAGATATAAATGTATCAGAATAATGGCGCGATATAATTTGATCAGACTTTATATAGTGGTATAAAATTATAGCTGAAATGGTACAAACATATAGAAAATCAGATATTGTTATATCCAGTTTATTCACTATAAATTTCACTGAAATCCTAAATGTTTACAGAAATAATTACCTGAGAGTTTGTCAGACCTAAAACTTCATGAAAGCTATTAAACTTTTTTGGATTTTGACAAAAGGACATTTAACAGAAAAGCACAAACGCCTTTAGTATTGCTTTAAACTGTTTGTATAAATTTTCTAACAATTTCTTTCCATGGCAATGTAATATAAAATTATATCAAAAAGGCGACTGACAAAAGTTCTAGTGTGACTCTAAATGGGGTATATATAATTCTATCCAAAACGAAATCGTGTTTTTTTGAAAAATGATTTCATATAAAAACATATATTACTTTGGATTATGTACTAAATAGTTATATATAACGTCATATAAAATTGGATTATCTGTATCTAATTGTAAATGCAATATACAATTATGTACTAATCGATATGTAATAAGATGCAACTAAATACATCATATTACAATTTTTTGAGAAAGAAAAAATTATATATGGATACATATAATTATGCCCGGTTATATACACTGGTGTAAAATTATACATTATTATATAAAAACGTTTTTACTCGGGATATTACATTTCATAATTTCTGAAATACAATTGATAATTTCTGAAATACAGTTTGATAATTTCTGTAATTTCTGAAATATAGTTGTATACAATTAATAATTTCTGAAATACAATTGATAAAACTGAAATACAATTGACTAGTTCTGAAATACAATTCATAAATCTGAAAAACAATTGATAAGTTCTGAAATACAATTTATAAAACTGAAATTCAATTGATTATTTCTGAAATAAAATTGATAAATCTTAAAAACAATTGATACAATTGGAAATGGTGTAGAGCGTTAAAAAGATGTGAATAAAATTATTTTTTTTAAAAAATTCAATTTAATAAAAAAAAAATATAATTTTATAAAAACATTTAAAGAAAATAAAATTATAATTTTATAAAAAGAAATTCTTTTTATAAAAAAATGCATAGCCGTGAACGGCATCGCACTCGAGACCTTCTGAGTTTAAACCTTATTTTAACAAAATATTGTAATTTTTATAAAATCAGTGCTCTGCCAGTGTATTATTTTTTGAACTGTTGTCAATATCTGCCTGGATCTTATTTAATCCCATATAAATGGAGTTCTTACGTAGTACCCAAATATAATGCGGGATCTAATTTTATCTGTCATTTTTCTGGATAGTTTTAGATGTGAATCCCCAAATATATTGCTGTTTCTAATTCGATCTGCCATTTTAATACTGAAATAAATTGCTAGATCTAATTCGATCTGCAATTTATGGGATAAATTAAGATCTTACCAAATCCCCAAATATATAACTGGATTTAATTCGATCTGCAATTTATCGGAAAAGTTAAGATCTTACGCAATCCCGAAATATATTACTGGATCTAATTTTTGATCTGTCATTTTTTGGATATATTTAGATCTTACTTAATCCCCAAATATATTGCTGGATCTAATTCGCTCTGCCATTTTTCGGATCAAATTAGATCTAAGTTTATCCACAAATATATTGCTGGATCTAATTCCATCTGCCATTTTTCGGATCAATTTAGATCTAAGTTTATCCCCAAATATATTGCTGGATCTAATTCGATCTGCCACTTTTTCGGATCAAATTAGATCTAAGTCTATCCACAAAGATATTGCTAGATCTAATTCGATCTGCCAAAATTGAGATCAAATTAGATCTAAGTTTATCCACAAATATATAGCTCTATATAACTCGATCCGCCATTTTTCGGATCAAATTAGATCTAAGTTTATCCACAAATTTATAACTGGATCTAATTCGGTCCGCCATTTTTCGGATCAAATTAGATCTAGGTTTATCCCCAAAGATATCATTGGACCTCCCAATTTTGAGATATAACTTCATCTTAGTTTATCCCCATATATACAATGGGATCTAATACGATATCATTGGATACACCCACTTTTGAGATCTAATTGGATCAGCTAGATATTACAGCAGATCTTAAACAATATCAAATTGGATATGATTAGATATTGCGCGAGATCAATTTTTTTTAATCGGGTACATAAGATGTATGTATGACTAAAATCGAAAAATATGCTCTTAAAATTCTAAAACTATGCATTTAAAATTTAAAAATATGCATTTATTATTGATTTTTCCAACGTTTTTGATATTATTACATATTTGTCTTTAAAAGTAGTTTAAACATTTAAAATTACCATCAATCATCGTCAGAAATTCATTTATGTTTGATATTTTTGTAATCGGGATTAAAAAAATTTTGAAAAATATTTAGAAATCAGAATTGAATATGGTTCTACCTACAGTGTATAGGCAAAAACACAGTTTTAAAGTAAATACCAAAAAGTATGCTAAAAAATATTCGTTTTTAGCAAATAATGCAAAAAAATTGATGCCATTTTGCTGAAAATTTGTTGATCGCAAAGATATTTTGTTAACATTCTTTTTCAGCTAACGATAACAAACATGAATTTACATGAACTTTCTAAATGTCAAAGATAGAATTATTTTCTTATTTATTAATGCATTGTAAATCACCAAAAATTCAAATTTCGGGTTTTTGAATTTTAACAAAAAATCGTCATTTTTCGACCAAAAATCGGCAAATCGGCATTTTGCATATTTTTTAATAAAAAATCGGCAATTCTGGCACCCCCGAACGCAATACATATAACCTACTCTTCATGCCAATATATACCAAAGAGTAGGCAAAGTACAAAGAGATGAATTAAATGAAAGAGAAAAATGAAATACAAATCGACCAATGGCAAGATGGTGCGCCATGTACGGTACAATTTTCCCACCCAACTGACCGTATGTCAGACGCCTAGACAGTAAAATTACCCTTATTTAAATAAAAACTGTCCCTAATGTCGACACGACTGATACTTACATTATTAACTCATAGTCTGTTTTAGTTGCCATTCCCATAACAATAAAAACCTAATGTTTCATTTTTGTTTTCTTAATAAAAAGAATTCAAATGAGATTTATTAACGAAAATCATATTACTAACAAATGAGTGATAACATATTACTAACAAATGAGTGAAGTTAATGATCATAAACGAACATTACTCTATGAGTGTTCTAGTCAAGGTTGCCAACACTTGAACTAAATTACTGAGAAAAAATGGCTAAAATTGGAAAATAATGCTGAAACCCAATAACTTTAATATAAATCAGTGATAATGAAGAGTTCTAACACGAATTAAATGAAAGTACCCAGCAAAAATATGTGCAAGTCATTCAAAACAAACAACTTTTAAATTGGTTACAATGGAGCGATAAGTGCTCTATTTCTGTTTCGGATGTATGTGCTTTAAAACAACTTTCAAAAATGTATATATAATGTTGTTTTTTTTTCTTTGTAAATCCATTTGTTTGTAAATTACGAATTAATTACAGATTCCATTTTTTATCTCTAAAAAACAACGAAATAGTTCATTTTATTAACGTACTTTAGTAATTTACGATTATTTACATATTCTTTAATTGTTCGAACATATTTTAAAAAATACTTTAATTACAGTTCCCATTGAAAAAGGGAAGCAAATAAAGAATTGGATCCCATTGAATCTCTTCTGGACTATGACCCAAATATGAATTCTTCTTTTCACTAAATGCAAATATATAAAAGTTAACAATTAAAATGTATTGTTTTTTATTGATTTTTGAATAACGCAGCTACCAGTGATCGTGATTTTCAAATCACCGTTCTTTTAAACAGTGACCGTGATCACGGGTTTGTAATAGAGATGGGCGATCCGGCGATTTTTCAGTAACATTGTTCTCAGTGAATGTGATTTGCAAATCGGTTCTTTTAAACTGTGATCGTGATCACGGTTTTTCTATGGAAAAGACTGCGATTTTCTAATAAATAAACGAAATAATATTTATGGCGAGTTTTTAAGATGTCAGTTAAACTTGTTTAAGTTAAACCGAAAACGAATTTTGTCAGCCATTTCAAAATTTATTAACAAAAATTTGCCGGAAAAACTTTTTCTCGAGTATAATTTATTTCTTTATTGAAATAAAACAAAATAAACCACATTTTAAAAGCAGTATTCCAGTTACAAACTGCGTTAAACTAAGTTTTATTTAGAAGAGTGTGAAAGCAAGTCACTGTTATTGAAAAAGAACATGTATTACTGTGCACAATGAAGTTTGCAAGAAATAATAGTACAAAAATATTAAAAGAACGACATTCCGAGTAACTGCGACTTGAAATATTTGATCACTGCCGTTACCAGTGATTTATCAATAACTGTGATTAAATCACCGGTATGAAAATATCGCTCATCTCTACTATGAAGTCGCTCGCGTGCTTTTGCACCGTGCACCAAGGAAATGTGTTAATAAAATTTGTTGCAATGTTAACATATTTTATCGTTTAAAACAGACCAATCAAGAGGTTCGTTAACAGAGGTTGGTCCCTTACCTTTTCTTATACATAAAAATTTATATAAATCTCACCTGCTTTAAATGTTGATATGCTTTAATTGCTATTACACCTTAAAAGTCGTAAAATCAAACTAAATAAATAATCCTATAGTGACAAAAAATATATTATTTCTTCAACTCAAAAATAGATTTAAAAAAATAACTGCCGTGAACTTTAAAATGTCAATTAAAGTTCCAAATTTTAATTAAAGTTAAAATTTTGCTAAATGAACTTCTTCAACAAAGGAATTTAACTAATCACGATTGCAAATTACAGCATTGGAAATTAATGCATCGTTTAATGAAAGCGTTGATTTTAAGTTAACGATGGTTGACTTGCAAAATTCAAATGACATGGTATTCGCATTCGAAATTTGTCTGGGGAAAAACTGTCCTCCAACTGTTCTCGGATTCTTTAATGAATTCAAGCTAAAATTTCAATCATAGATCTGCGGATTCAGAAAATTTATAATGATGGCCTTATTACTGTAGAGTTGTAAAATGAAAAAATAGTTTCCTAGTACGCTTTAATATTCTGAAAATTCCTTGAGTAATGTTTTTAAAAAAAATAATCAGAGGGTTACATATAACTTTTAGGTCCAGCTTTTAGGATGTAGATTATCTTTAAACTTAGTTTAACGCAGTTTATAACTGGAATACTGCTTCTAAAATCTATTTTATTTTTCGTTTTCGGTTTAACTAAACCAAGTTTAACTGACATCCCAAAAATTCGGTCTTAATGTATTAATATTAAAAAAAAAATGGTTTTGTCTGATTTTAACTTAATCGAATTGATTTAGATGCAAAAGAAGTGTTTCCTTAATATTGCCCTAAAAATAATAATAAATTGAAGCTTTTGTTACACAATAGGTTCAGAAATGGGCTCTGTAAAGGCTAAACATTAAAATTGCCTCTAAAATATGCTATTTCGGACATTGTAAAAAGCACATTTAAATCACTTTGAAAAATGTATTATATTATATATTATAAAGAGTACTTCTAAATCACTCTAAAAATGCAAACATAATGTACTCTATTGATGTGATGAAAATGTATACCTAAAAACCATACTTTTATTAACATCATGTAATCACTTTTAAATTACTAACAAAATGCTTAAATTTAACTACTGACAACATGGGACATCACGTGTAAAATAAATCAGTGTTAGAACTAAATTGTAACTACTTCACAATCAGTTGATGCTATTCGGAGTGCTTTTAAAATAACTTTTTTGTAATGACTTTTTTTGCTGGGTAGCCTTTAAATTTTAATGTTTTCTGAATTTCTAAAATATTTTCATTCAAATTTTACAAAAAACGTGATTTTAAATCGAATGTAAAAATTACATGTGTCTGTGAACCCAAATAAAAGTTTCAAGAATTAAAAATTTTGTACTAAAATTTTGAAAATCATAAAAGTTTTGGCATTTTTGTATAAAATTAGCTGTAAAACATTAAAAGAAAAAATGGCTAGGGCAAAATAAAATGGCTAAATCTTCCGGCTAGATCCAATCTAGCCATTTCTTTATAGCTAGATGAAATTAAAATGGCTAGATCTAGCCGGAAAATGGCTAAATTGGCAACCTTGGTTCTAGTATACTCAATTATATAGAAAAATAATAAACTAGTTTAGAGAAATTTTTATAAGTAAATATTGGAACATAATGGAATCGGACAAAAAAAAAATGTGTAATGCATTAAACACATAGACGACTGCAGCTACACGACTACAGGCTGTCAAAAATAAAATACACACGTTTATATGAAAACGATTATTTTGACACCAATACAGCTACACGCCCGAGTGAAAAAAATTGATCTCGCGCAATATCTAATTATATCCAATTTGATATTGTTTAAGATCTGCTGTAATATCTAGCTGATCCAAATAGATCTCAAAATTGGGTGTATCCAATCATATCGTATTAGATCCCATTGTATATATGGGGATAAACTAAGATCAAGTTATATCTCAAAATTGGGAGGTCCAGTGATATCTTTGGGGATAAACCTAGATCTATTTTGATCCGAAAATTGGCGGATCCAGCTATATATTTGCGGATATTTTTAGATCTAATTTGATCCGAAAAATGGCGGATCCAATTAGATCCAGCTATATATTTGGGGATAAACTTAGATCTAATTTGATCTCAATTTTGGCAGATCAAATTAGATCCCGCAATATATTTGTGGATAAACGTATATCTAATTTGATCCGAAAAAGTGGCAGATCGAATTAGATGTAGCTATATATTTGGGGATAAACTTAGATCTAATTTGATCCAAAAAATGGCACATCGAATTAGATCCAGCAATATATTTGTGGATAAACTTAGATATAAATTGATCTGAAAAATGGGAGACCAAATTAGATCCAGCAATATATTTTGGGATTTAGTAAGACCTAATTTGATCCGAAAAATGGCAGATCGAATTAGATCCAGCTATATATTTGTGTATAAACTTATATCTAATTTGATCCGAAAAATGGAAGATCGAATTAGATCCAGCAATATATTTGGGGATTAAGTAAGATCTAAATTTATCCAAAAAATTACAGATAAAATTAGATCCAGTAATATACTTCGGGATTGCGTAAGATCTTAACTTTTCCGATAAATTGCAGATCGAATTAAATCCAGTGATATATTTGGGGATTTGGTAGGATCTTAATTTATCCCATAAATTGCAGATCGAATTAGAAACAGCAATATATTTGGAGATTGACATCTAAAACTATCCAGAAAAATGACAGCTAAAATTAGATCCCGCATTATATTTGGGTACTACGTAAGATCTCCATTTATTTGGGATTAAATAAGATCCCAGACATATATTGACAATAGTTCAAAAAATAATACACTGGAATAGCACTGATTTTATAAAAATTACAATATTTTGTTAAAATAAGGTTTAAAATCAGAAGGTCTCGAGTTCGATACCTTTCACGGTATGCATTTTTTTTTATAAAAATGCGCATTCTCCTTGCTGGTCTTATCGAAATTTTTTCAATAATTTTTATTCTTTGTAATTTACTTGTAAAAATTGTATCATCTTTTTTTGATTTGAAAATAATTTAAACAGAAAGTGATATTAATTTATAATCTTGAGTCAAACTAAAATAACATTCATTTACTTAAAAATAACAGATCAACTAAAAACATTTCCCCCATTCAAAAGAATTAAGATTTATCAATTGTATTTTTATTTTTAAGATTTATCAATTGTATTTCAGAAATAATCAATTGAATTTCAGTTTTATCAATTGTATTTCAGAACTTATCAATTATTTTTCAGATTTATGAATTGTATTTCAGAACTAGTCAATTGAATTTCAGTTTTATCAATTGTATTTCAGAAATTATTAATTGTATTTCCGAAATTCACAACTGTATTTCAGAAATTATCAAACTGTATTTCAGAAATTATCAATTGTATTTCAGAAATTATGAAATGTAATTTAGAAATTTTTCTCTATTAACTATGATAAACCATCAATAAGTTCTGAAATATATTTGATTATTTCTGAAATACAATTAATAAATTTCTGAAATACATTCCATAATTTCTACAATACATTTAAAATTTCTGAAATACAATTAATGGCATCTGAAATACAGTTAATATTGTAGTTGCTGATCAGTTACCATATATGATGGCACCATATATGACAATATATTGTTTAAATGGCACCAATATGGAGCTTTATATGGTAATATATAACTTAGATTATTTAATTTGATCCGAAAAATGGCCCGATAAAATTGTATCAGTTCTTATTTGTATCAGTTGTTATCTAATTGCATCAGTTTAGATCTGACCTGATTAAATTATGTGTTAATCAGATGAAATTGTATCAGATTTTTGACCTGATACAATTTTATTGGTTTATATTACATGGTATCAGTTTAGGTCCAAATAGATATATTTGTATACAAAATTATATAGTTATATCCCAATTTTGACCTGATATCAGTTTAAAACTTTGATACAATTGTATAAGGTAAATGTCGGATACAATTATATTTTATTTATATAAAATTGAACCAATTACGATCAAACCGATAAAATTGTATCAGGTCAAAAATCTGATACAATTTCATCTGATTAACACATAATTTAATCAGGTCAGATCTAAACTGATAAATTTAGATAAAAATTGATAAACAATTGATAAAAATATATCGGGCCATTCTTCGGATGAAACTGTATATTTATACAGATATAACTTAATCACATATATGAATATATGTAACTATTTTTCCTCGGGTTGTTTAAATGATACGATATATCAAAGTATATGGTACTATATATGGTAGCATATATTATCATATCTGCATCTGTATTAAAAATGTCGTTCATCAGGTACCATATATGAGCATATATTGTTGAAATGGCACCATATATGACAATATATGCTTTAATTGGCACCAAATATGTTAATATATTTCTTCAATAACAGCATATATAAACATATATGGCACTATATAGTAGCATATATTATCATATCTGGAACTGTATTAAAAATGTTGTTCATGAGGTACCATATATGAGCATATATTGTTGAAATGGTACCATATAAGATAATATATGGTTTAAATGGCACCATATATGGTAGGTAATATATTGCTTAAATAACACCCCGGTGAAAAATGCTCATATACGCTCAAAGATGTTCATATATGGTTTATGTATGGACACATATGAACAAATATGGATTTTTTATGAACATATATGGATTTTATATGAACATATATGGAAGTATATGTGATTCCATATATGTAAAAAATTTCATATACAGACATATATGGAAGCATCTGTTATTTCATATATGGAAATGGCACTCATATATGGACAAATATGAAAGTATATGCTATTCAATTTATGCAAAAGGGACTTGTATATGAACATATTTCGAAGAATACATTTTTCCATATATGTAAAAGGAACTCATATTTGGATAAATATGGAATTATATTTAATGCCATGAATAAAAAAAGGAACAAATGTAGCGCCTAATTTGAATGTCATACATAAATTTATATCTATCGTACAACCTTATAATAAAGGACGGCAACGTTCGCATGTATTCGCATATATTTAATAAATGTATATGTTCATATATGTCCATATATGAACATATACTTAGGTGTTACCTCATTTTACGGATCCATACATATATGGTTGAACCATAAATGTTCATATATGGACATTTTTCACCGGGACCATATATAAATATATATGGCACTATATATGGTAGCATATATTATCATATGTGGAAATGTATTAAAAATATTGTTCATGAGGTACCATATATGGGCATATATTGTTGAAATTGCACCATATATGATAATATATGGTTTAAATGGTACCATATATGATAATATATGGTTTGAATGGCACCATATATGATAATATATAGCTTAAATAACACCATATATAAATATATATTGCACTATATATAGTACCATATATTATCATATCTGGAACTGAATTAAAGATTTTGTTTATGAGGTACCATATATGACCATATATTGTTTAAATGGCACCATATATGATAATATCTAGTTTAACTTATAACAGGGTTTTGTCGTCGGCTGAGGTAGTCCAGTCGCGTCCAGGGTCTACTTGAGGACCCGTAAACCTTAAGTAAAAACACAATCGATTTTTCCTTTTCAATGTTTATAATATTATCTTTATTAATTAATTAAATTCAAATACAATACATTTCACAAATGGCAACACCTTGGTGATTCACTCGGGTTTATTCGGTTTGGAGAATTATCCGTCGGCAATACGAACTTCGGCTTCAGGTTCAGGTAGTCGTAATCCGACTCGGTTATGCTCGGCAGGTAGTCGTCGTTCGACTCGGTTGGGTGTCGGCAGGTAGTCGTCTTCCGACTCGGTTATGTGCTCGGCAGGTAGTCGTCTTCAGACTCGGGTATAGGTATCCTCGGGTTGGCGACCTCCTCTGCGGTGGAGTCGCATATAATCCCGATCACCTAGGCAGTGGTGATCAATAGAACAGACCGCGAAGGCTGTGATATTAGAACAGACCGCGAAGGATGTGATATTAGAACAGACCGCGAAGGCTGTGATATTAGAACATACCGCGAAGGCTGTGATATTAGAATAGACCGCGAAGGCTGTGATATTAGAACAGACCGCGAAGGCTGTGATATTAGAACAGACCGCGAAGGCTGTGATATTAGAACAGACCGCGAAGGCTGTGATATTAGAACAGACCGCGAAGGCTGTGAAATTATTTATGAGGCAACCAACCGAAGTCTATCGTCTTTCCAAAAATTAGCTCGTTACTGGCAAAGTATCGGGCTATGGCAGTTAGCTTTTGACCACCCCTTGTGTGTAGCAACTTAAATTACTTATTCGTATTAAAAAACCAACCAACTGAGAATTGTATGAGGCTAAAAAGCAATGCAAAAAACAAATATATTAAATAATAAACAATAGTGTGTACTTTGATATACACACGAACTAACATGTATGCAGTATGTAAACAACATACATACTAACCCGTATAGGCAAATATAGGCAGTACCCATATTGCATTCACACTGCGTACAAATAGATATTGTTGAACCCAGTTCAACAGTAAGGGTTAAATAAGCGATTGGCAAAATAACTCATTAATTCAGTTTGTATACTCTTTAAATCTTTTCTCATAAAACAGTATTTTTTGCTGCATATAATTTCTATTATTTATAACTCAAGGAGAGTATTTTTTCTAATTAGAGTTCTCCTAGAACTAATTTGTTATTGGCTACTATTGTAGCGCCTTTTTTGTACATAATGCTTTAAATTAGTTAGAGAACTTTAAATTCCATTTTAGTTTTTATATATAAAATTAGTCTAAGAATTGCCCTCAATAAAGCAAGAAGCTTTTATTAAAAAACCCTCGGTGGAAAGGGAGTTAATAGGCTCAACATTTTGGTCCTTCGAAGAAGTCCTAGAACAAGCTAGACTAGGACAGAAAAGAATTAGTGACATTGTGGTCCACTAATTAGCTACAACATTGGCAGTTGTCTCCCCCAGCAGCAACTCCAACAGCAGCAAAAGCAGACGAGGAAGTCTGTAGTAATATAAAAGGTACTTCATTGTGCATTCCGGCAGAAGGAAGTCGGAATATCTACAAACTGGCAGTTGTCTCCCCCAGCAGCAACTCCAACAACAACAAAAACAGACAAGGGAGTCTGTATAAAAAAGGCAAAGACGTATGCATTAGATGTGCATATCAACTAAAAACAAGAGGTCTTAACACAACGCAACATACAAGGCAAGCTATACATGAACGAAGAGTGGCTAAGGGGAATTTCAAAGGGAAAAAGGTATGTACTGTGTATTTTTGGTATTTTGTGCGACAATATATTTTCTCCATGAATGTACTCGTATTTAATGAAAAGAGGCAAATGTTGCGAGATTTACTTTTTACACAAGTTTAGTATTTTGCAATTTATTATAATCAACGACAATATTAAAAAAAAAAATATACCCGTAAATATCACCGTATTATAAAATATAATATATGTATATATACCACTGAATAATTTCTTAAAGAACAAAAACAAAGTCCCACTAAACTAACTTCAAAGGAAAAAATAAAAATCGTCCATTGCTAATAAATTCAACAGAAAAAAAAGCGGGATAATTTAGCACCGGCCCAACAACAAATTTCAATTGCTCTCCCCCACTCTAATTGGAACCTGCTAACGTTTCAATTTCATGTGTACCATTCAATGAAACACTAAAAATACCCATCACTAATAAAAGAGCTAGACTAAATATATTCACCTCTGATAGATCTACAATAATAAAAAAGTTAAAAGTCAAAAGAACGTGTGCCGGGATAACATAAAACAAAAGTGCAAAAGAATAATAAAAAAAAGTAACTAAAAAAAAAGATTACTCCACGTAAAAAACTAAAGAAGAAAGAAGGCAAACAAAGTGAAAAAAAAGAAGAAAATTGGTTGTAAAAAGAAAAAGTTACATGTTCAACATGATTAAAATTCTTAGAGAATAAAATTATTGCTACAAATAAAATAAAACAACCGCTACAATTAATGAAGTTGTACCTACATAAAGGAAAAAAGTGGCATCAAATAAAACAGTGTATAAAAACCAACAAAAGAAAGTGACGTCATTAACCACTTGTTAAAAGAAACAGGGATTCTTAACGAACCACAACCAAGTAACTAAGAAGTTTGGCAATGTTAAAGTTGTAAAGAGAAGTGAAAATTAAAGTGCAAAAATTAATGAAACAGAATAAAACTTCATAGAAATAACAATCGTATAATATAAAAACTCAATGTGCTCCAAAGAAACGCCAGTGTATCAAATCCAATAATTAAACTTGGTGACTGCATTTTAAACAACAACTACAAGCAGCAGTACATCAACAAGTGACATCATAAAATAAAGAAGCAAAACAGCAAGGGTTTCCCACACGGAAAAAAGTTAGTTTCAACGGGGAAAGAAATGTTTTGTGGAAATTGGTGAGTGACAATTGTATATTTTATTAATTAATCATTCTTAATAAATCTGGTGAATATTGCTTGGGAAAATATAACATTTATTAGAAAACGATTTCCTTGGAGAAGATTTTTACAAATAGAGTGGTGCGGTTTTTATAATGATCACAAATTGTGTGGTTCGAATTAACAATCATCAACAAATTTTCTTGGAGGAAAAATTTTGAAAATAAGAGTGGTTAAAAATTACAAATATTGAAAAGAAACTTTTGTTGGGGGAAAATTTTACAAATTAGGGTGGAGCGAAATTTACAAAAGTAGAAAAAAAAAACATTTGCTTGGAAAGAAAAATTTTCACAAGTAGAGTGGATCGATTGCTCAATTATCGGAACATTTTATGGGAAAATTTTTTACAATTTAGAGTGGCACGATTTTACAAATAATCAAAAAAGAAAAAAACTTTCGTGAAGAAAATTTTTATGAATTATAGTGACTATTGGAAAAAATTTTTTCTTGGGGAAAAATTTCACAATTAGAGTGGTGCGTTTTTTGGATTTATCAACATTTTTTAAATTGAATAAAAATTTGTTTTTACTTTTACCAATTTTTCGTGGCGAAATTTATTGAAATAAAATCTTTGGTGAGATTTTTTGAAAAATAGGGTGATACGATAATTTCTTGGAGAAAGTTATTCAAGGTAAATCTTTTGGTTGTTCTTAACGAAACCAATAAGTGGTTGCGAAAAACAAATAATTCGAATAAAATTCCTCTAGATTTGATTTGGTCAATAGGGTTGTTTTTCGGTACGGGTAGGCAACAATAATGATAGCATCAAAAAGAAGATGCAGGTTCGATCTGAACCAGCTGACGGAGTTCTGCACGAACTTTGAAAGGACGTGTCCAGAACGGTGCACATCTGCGTTTCTAAATGTAGAACGCGAGGAATTGGAAAGAAGATGGCTAAAGCTAGTGGAATCGTATGAAGAATACGTTTTAGGAGAAGAAGAGGCTAAGGAAAAAGAATTTAAAGACGAACTGTATGTACGTTATGAAGAGGCAGGTAAGGTGTTTCGGACAGTGAAGGCGAACATTTTAGTCAAGTTACAAGCGACTGAAACTAAACCGAATGAGCCGGTTGTTTATAAATCGTCTTTCAAGCTACCAGCTTGGGACATTCAAATCTTTGAGGGGGGTTATGCGAAATGGCCAGCCTTTAGGGACATGTTTCAGGCTATTGTGGGAAGAGAAACATCCCTGGCACCGTCACAGAAACTTAATTATTTGAAAACCAAATTAAGAGGGGATGCTTTTAATATCATAAAAGATTACGATTCGGTAGATGGGAACTTTAACTTGGCCTGGGAAGCTTTAAAGAACAGGTTTGAAAATAAAAGGCTTTTGGTAAACGATCAAATGAAAAAAGTGCATGCAATACAGGCATCGCAAGCTGAATCACTAAAATCTATAAGATTTATTAAGAACACAATCACCGATTGCTTATCAATTTTGAAAACCTTCAAGGTAGAAGTGGCGGATGATGATCCCTTTTTACTACATTTAGTAACTACAAAGCTTCCTGAGGAAACTTTACGAGCCTGGGAAGTTACAATAGAAAACCATAGGGAGCTACCCTCATGGTGTCGACTTAGCGAATTTCTCTCCTCTAGAATTGAGTTTTTAGAAACGATGACGGAAGTGAGGAAGCCCTTAGGTAAGGAAAATCATACTTCAAAGTCTCAATCATTTTATGCACAGGATGAAGCAGATAAACAAAATTATAGCTGCAAAAAGTGCAAGCAAAATCATCCTTTAAGAACTTGCAGCAATTTTAAAGCGTTACCCCCAAATGAGCGTTTAAAATTCGTTTACGCAAATAAATACTGTGTCAATTGTCTGTCAAATAACCATTTTAAATCAAAATGTCCCAGTACTAACACTTGTAGCATATGCAATAAAAGGCATCATACAATGTTGCACCAAGAGAAACGCGAAAATACAGGCAACTACAAGTATTCAAAACCCCAATCACAGCCTAAAGTTCAAGATAAGGAAAATCCTTCTTCCTCAGGAACTCAACCACAAGTTCAAACGTATAAAACGCATGTTAGCAACTCGGCCAAATCTAATGAAAGTACCATAGAAGAAGTTCAGGCCCATTTTGCTCAAAATGAAGGAACTACAGTTTTGCCCACTGTACTAGCACAAATTGAAAGTGCAGGCGAATTATTTACGATTCGGGCTTTAATTGATACCGGGTCCGAAAAAAGTTTTATAACAACACGCATTCAACAAAAATTTTCTATACCACTTGAGACCAGGAACACGAAAATTTCTGGATTAGGCGGAGCCGTAGTAGGAAAATCAAAAGGGCGGTGTTATGTTACCTTAAAATCTAGAATTTCAGATTTTAAAATTAAAATCAATGCCGTGGTGGTGCCAACTTTATCAAATCTTCTGCCCTCACGGCCTTTTAAGATTAGAAAACTCGAAGAGATCAAAGATTTGAGTCTTGCCGATCCATATTTTAATAAACCAGCCGGAATCGATATGATTATTGGAAGTAATTATCTACCCTTTATCAACCTTAAGGGGGTTCGATTGAATATATTGAATACGTTTGAAGCCAGGGAATCTCATTTTGGTTGGTACATATCGGGGCTAGAGCCCAATAGCAATATAAATGTATTTTCGACTTCAGTTTCGGATTCAGATGATTTTCTTCTTCACGAACAGATGAAAAAGTTCTGGGAACTTGAAGAGGTCGAAAGGGACTATACGGTAACCGAGGCCGATAAATATTGCGAAAAATTTTATGAAACGTCAACTATTCGACAATTAGATGGTCGCTATATTGTGCGACTACCCTTTAAAGAAGAATTTCCCAATGATATTTTTTTGGGTCCCTCAAGGAACATGGCTCTAGCGCAGTATCATCGAATGGAAAAAACTCTAGGAAAGTTGCCAGACTTGAAGGATCAATATCAACAGGTTCTCCAAGAATATATAGACTTGGATCATATGGAACCAGTTTTACACAATGAATCAAATGTTGAAAAACATTTTTCATTTTTTCTACCCCACCATGCGGTTATTCGACCCGAAAGTAAATCAACAAAAGTACGAGTGGTTTTTAACGCATCGAAGAAAACTAGCAGCGGTTTTTCCTTGAATGACGTGCTTCATCAAGGCCCAACTTTACAAACAGACTTAATGCAAATAGTGCTGAAATGGCGTTATTATAAATATGTGTTTACAGGCGATATTCAAAAAATGTACCGCCAGATTTTAGTGCATGAAGAAGACCGTCCATACCAAAGTATTTGGTTTAGGGACAAAGCGGACAGTTATGTGAAATCGTTTCAATTAAAAACTGTCACCTTCGGAGTAAATTGTGCGCCTTTTTTGGCCATTAGAACGCTTCTGAAATTAAGTGAGGACTGCAAAAATTTATACCCAAAGGCGTCCGCGATTTTGAAAAGCGAAATTTACGTAGACGATATTTTGTCAGGCGGACATACTCTTGAAAAGGCAAAAGTGAAACAAATTCAACTCAACGAGGCTTTAAATTCAGCTGGCTTCCCGATGAAAAAGATTACGGCCAACAATAATTATCTAATGGAACACTTGGCCCGGGAGGATCTTCTGGATGAAGATTTTTTGAAGCTTGACGACTCAAGCACAATAAAAACCTTGGGAATTCACTGGAATGCGATATCTGACTCATTCTATTACGTTGTAGAACCGATACCAATTTCACCCTCCGTAACGAAAAGGCAGATATTATCGGTTATAGCTAAATTGTTTGACCCTCTGGGGTGGTTAGGTCCAATTATCGTGGTTGCCAAACTGTTGCTGCAAGAGTTGTGGGAACGAAAATTAGACTGGGACGAAGGTGTACCACCAATTATTTTAGTAAAATGGAACGCATTTCTAAAGAATTTACCACTAATTTCTACACTGAAAATTCCTAGATGGGTACATTTCTCGCCCACCGGTCACGTACAAATACACGGATTCTGTGACTCATCAGAAAGGGCGTATTGCGGAACGGTCTACATGCGAACCACGACATTAGAAGGAGATATAATGTGTCATTTGCTCGTGGCAAAAACCAAAGCTGCCCCTATAAAAAAGACAACCATTCCTAAACTTGAATTGTGTGGGGCTTTATTACTGGCGAGACTAGTAAAAAGCTTGATGATAAACTGCAAGTTCCCCTATGAACTGTATTTGTGGACAGATTCCTCAATCGTCCTCGGATGGCTGCAAAAAGATCCTCAAACATTAAAAACTTTCGTTGCAAATCGTGTAACGGAAATCACCAGCATTGCCAGCAAAAATCACTGGAAACATATAAAAACTCATGACAACCCGGCCGATCTGGGATCCCGCGGTTGCTCCCCTCAAGAACTCATTGAGAGTAATTTATGGTGGCATGGGCCCACCTGGCTTAAACAGACTGTTGATCTTTGGCCAAGACCACGTATTTTTGACCCAACAGATTTGGAAACGAAAAAGAGTTCAAATTTTCATCTAATGGCTACCCAGGTAAACGATAAATCTGAAAATAACTCAAACCCTGAAAAGGGTACAAAACTGGAAGATTTTTTGGAAAAATTTTCATCGCTAGCACGAGCTTTAAGGGTCATCTGTTACCAGTTTCGTTTCATCAACCGCGTTTTAAAACGCCCATTTAAAACCGAATCATTTATCACAACAGATGAAATACGATTTGTGAAAAACCGACTTATACTAATAGCCCAGAAGAACCACTTCTACAAGGAGTATGAATGCCTGCAAGACAAACGCCCCATAAATCGAAAAAGCAGAATACTTACTTTAAACCCATTCATCGACAAAGATGGTCTACTGCGTGTAGGTGGTAGGCTTAATAATTCAGGGTTAAGTTACGAAGAACGGCATCCTATAATAATTCCTGAAAAATCCCATTTTGCGGTACTCTTTGTGGAATATACTCACAAAATCTTACTTCATGCCGAACATCATATAATGCTGCGAGCTATAAGGCAAGGGTTTTATATCCTCCGACTTAAAAATTTGGTCCGGAAATGTATTCGTAACTGCAAAAACTGCACCATTTATAAACATAAATTTCAGCACCAAATAATGGCTGCCCTTCCCCCCGAACGAGTCAATTTTTCGTTACCGTTTACATACACGGGTGTTGATTTCGCCGGTCCTTTTACCATAAAGGCATCTAAGTTACGTAGCGCTAAACTTCTAAAAGGATATGCAGCGGTATTTGTATGCTTCTCTACAAGAGCAGTACATCTAGAGGTCTGTTCAGATCTATCAACCGATGCTTTTCTTGCCTGTTTTTCGAGATTTACAGGACGTAGAGGTCTTCCAAAAACAATGTTTTCGGATAATGGTCGAAATTTCCTTGGTGCCAGCATAGCCTTACTTAAAAGCCACAATGAATTCCTCAAAAATGCCGAAAAAGCCTTGGTAGAAAAGTACGGCGCTCACGGATTTACCTGGTCTTTCATACCGCCTTATGCACCCCACATGGGTGGCCTCTGGGAGGCTGCCGTCAAAAGTATGAAATCACATTTGAAAAAAGTCGCTAATAATCTCTCCTTCACTTTTGAAGAATTTACTACGTTGCTTACTCGAATTGAAGCTGTACTGAATTCGCGTCCAATGTCACCGTTGACCGAAAATCCGTCCGAATTACTTCCCTTAACCCCAGGTCATCTTCTTAGAGGTGCACCGCTTACAGCTCCTCCTGAAGCCCCTGAATAACCTCCTTTAAAAACTCTAAGTTTCATCAAACGCTGGGATCGTCTAAAAGTCCTACAACATATTTTCGCACGCCGCTGGAAAAATGAATACATCACCGAGCTTCAGCGAAGATTCAAATGGAAAACCGAACAACATAATGTAAAGGTGAACGATTTTGTTATCGTGAAAGATGATATTCTACCACCCACCGAGTGGCGTCTGGGACGCATTACAAAAGTCGTATATGGGAGAGACAGCAAAGTACGAGTCGCCGAAGTTAAAACACAAAATGGCACTATTAGTCGACCGATCGCAAAACTCTGTATTTTACCAATTTAACTAACACTCATTATTCGATCCAACAACAAATCTCTAAAATTAATCCTCCGGATTTAGATGCAAAAATTACAAAAAAAAGAGAAAGTAGTCGCTTAACAAAATTCTAATTACACAGTATATATTCTTTCTTTTCTCCCTAGCTAGCCATTACAATGGTCAGAAATTTGCAGTTGCAGCTTGTGGCTACACAACCATCCACATAAGTACAACCAACGACTTTAGGTCAGTCAACCTCAAACTTGCCCAGCTTTTGTATCTTCAGAATGCTAGAAGCCAACAGGAAAAAATATACTATTTTCAATCAGTAAAGGCTCGAAACATGCCTTGAACTAGATGGTGCCGTACTTTCAAAGATGATGTCCTAAAAAGAATGCAACTGTAACCACATTTCTCGCCCGGCAGTATGTTGAACCCAGTTCAACAGTAAGGGTTAAATAAGCGATTGGCAAAATAACTCATTAATTCAGTTTGTATACTCTTTAAATCTTTTCTCATAAAACAGTATTTTTTGCTGCATATAATTTCTATTATTTATAACTCAAGGAGAGTATTTTTTCTAATTAGAGTTCTCCTAGAACTAATTTATTATTGGCTACTATTGTAGCGCCTTTTTTGTACATAATGCTTTAAATTAGTTAGAGAACTTTAAATTCCATTTTAGTTTTTATATATAAAATTAGTCTAAGAATTGCCCTCAATAAAGCAAGAAGCTTTTATTAAAAAACCCTCGGAGTTTTTTTACTCATCCTCATCAGTGGAAAGGGAGTTAATAGGCTCAACAGATATTATTGATATAGTGTGTTCCCACTTTACTAAAATGTACGTATGTAAGTAGCCAAATTAGAGTGGTAATTTGCGACGTCACATCCCCCCCTTACTTCGGAGAGCGATGCTCGGTAATTTAAATCTGGTCAGTGTCCCCGAAGGTTTATTTTCCCTGTACCCCTTTTGCGGGTGGGCGAGTTTTGGTCCGAAGACACGCACTACCATAATGGTAAAATTAACCTTTCGATTGAAAGGCTCAGCCCTTAAAAAAAAATTTATTTTCCTCCTTTATTTTCCTAATAACATAAATACTGTTCTACAGTTTCTACAACATAAAAATATAAAAAAACAGATAATCGCATTATAAAATAGGTAGAATATAACTTAACTAATCAAATAGTGCACTCCAAGTGGATTGTTAGTCTATTTTAATGACCTTCTCGTAACCGAGGCAGCGTAGGCGTGCCAAAGTTTGGCTCATTATCTTTACCTTGACCGGTGGTAGGTTCGGTCGTCGGACAACGTATTGGCGGTGGCGTACATGTGCTGCAGGATGTCTCACCCTAATTCCATCGAAGAGCTGCTTGGGAGAATACCAGGTGTTTCGTGGTATCGGGTTCGGTGGTTGAGTCTCCGAAGTATTGGGCGTTGGTTTCGGCTCTTTGGGTGGTCCTGGCTTCCCGGTTGAATCAGGAGATTCTTCAATCGAGTGTGCGGTTGGCTCAGGTCCCGATGGTATTGGCGGTTCGTTGACAACTACTGGCATCTCAGGAGATTGTGGCGCAGCTCGCATTAGTGGTTTCATCCGTGACTGCTGTGACGAAGTAGATGGCGTTGGTTGGGTTTTATCGATGGTGGTGGCCGCTTCAGAAGGTGCCGGCGAAGTTTTAGGCGGCGGGATCATTGCCGATGGGGTGCTCGGTATGTCTGATAGCGTGGGAGCCATAGGCGGTGAGTTTGCAGCACGTGCTATGCGAACCTTCCGTACTGCCGATTGACCAATGTATGCCAGCGGTGGAGGCATACTCTGCCCAATGGCTGGTCGTACTAACTCGTTCGACACGACACGGGGACGGGCCTCAAATGGCGGCTGATACGACTCGGACTTTTTAATGTTGGCAGGTGCCACGTGTCCAGCAGGATTCATCGGCTTGGTTCGCTTACGGTTCATGATGGATTCCCTTTTTGAAGTGTTATATTCTAAAAGTGCTTTTCACTCCACGTGCTACAAGCAGACTAAAATGATCTATATTATTCTTAAGCTATTATACATAGGAATAACGGGATATTTGTTTACTTGGTTTCTTTGCCTTCTCTTCTTTGACTTTCTCTTTCAACTTCTGCTGTTGCTTAACTACAACACCAAATTGTAATTTTTGTCATTCCCTTTTTTTCCCTTTCCCTCTAAAATGAAACGTGGCAAAACTCCATGGTTGTCGATATATGTTATACTTAGTTAATAATGGTTATAATTGTTGTTATTCCTGAATTTCTTTTTCCCCTTTTTTTTCCTTTTCCTCTAAAACGAAACGTGGCATAACTCCATGGTTGTCGATATATGTTCGTATTATACTTAGTTAATAATGGTTATAATTGTTGTTATTTTTGAATTTCCTTTTTCTTTTCCCAGATTCATCGGTGGTTGTACGGTTTTACATCTTGGATGTTCGCCCTTATTATTTTCCCACTTGGGTTATTCAATTCTATTATATTTGGAGCAAGGTGACGAGTGACTGTGTATGGCCCTGAGTATTTATCTCCTAATTTTTGAGCAAATTTTTCGGCTGCCGATGATAGTTGTCGTTCTTTTTTCCACACATATGCTCCGATGGCCGGTTTCCAGGCTCTCCTGTGCAAGTTATAATATTTTGCTTGCCTTTTGGAGGCTTCACATTTATTAGCCGCTACTATTCCCCATAATTTTGTCATGTTTCTCTCCAATATCTTTTCATCCGGGCAATGCATTTGTAGTCGTGTTTGATTGGGACCTACTACATGCCTTCCGAAGACTACCTCTGCGGGAGCGAATCGTGACGACTCGTTAATTGCCGTGTTTATAGCAAATGCAATTTCGGGAAGTCGTTGATCCCAATGGCGGTGGTCGGAGCCCGTTTGTTGTGCGATCATAGTTTTTACGACTCTATTTACTCTTTCGGTCGGATTTTCATGAGGGGAGTATGGCGCAGTTGTCCGATGATTTATCCCATTTTCAGCCAAGAAGTCCTTTACCAGGTTGCTTGTGAACTGTGCTCCATTATCAGAGAGAAATACTTTCGGGCAACCGTAGCGGAATACGACTCTCTCTTTCAGAGCTTTTACAACGTCCTTTGCCAGAGCTTGTCGGGTTGGAACGAGTTCTACCCACTTACTAAAGACGTCGATTATAAACAATAGCGTGGTGTTGCCTTTCGTAGATCGTGGTAGTGGCCCAACAAAATCTGCGGCGACGATTTCCCATGGACTCGTGCATCGTGTTCATTAGACCAGCAGATGTCCGCTGTTCGGGTTTTGTCCTCGCACAGGTTTCGCAGGAGCGGACATAGCCCACGACGTCACGATATAATCCTGGCCAGTAATACTGTTCTTGTATTCTCCGTATTGTTTTGTATATTCCGAAATGACCAGCCGACGGGATATCATGATTTTCGTGTAAAATTTTCGCACGATGTTCAGTCGGGACACATAATTTCCACTCGGGTTTTAAATCGACTGCCGATTTTCGTGAAATATGTCTGAAAAGCTGGTTGTCTATTACTTGGTAATCGGGACATTTTTCCCTTTCATTCGTGGCAAGAGTTATCATGCGGTGGTACCAATCGAGTGTAGAGACGGCCATTAAGGCATCCTCTTCGGTTATTGGAAGAGGGGCACGAGACAATGCATCAGCCACGACATTCAGACTGCCTTTCCGATATTCAATATTGAAATCATATTGTTGTAGCTCTAATGCCCAGCGCGCCAACCGACCAGAGGGATTTTGAAGGGAGTGTAACCATTTAAGCGAGTGGTGGTCGGTTATTACCGTGAATTTGTAGCCTTCTAAATAGGGCCTCATTTTCCTTATTCCCCATAAAATGGCGAGACATTCTTGTTCGGTAGTTGAGTATTTCCTTTCAAGGTTGGAAAGAGTTCGGCTTGCGTATGCTATTACTGACTCGGTTTCGGAGTGTCTTTGGAAAAGGACAGCGCCAAGGCCCGACTGACTGGCATCGGTTTGTAAGAAAAATTGATGTTCGAAGTCTGGACAACCGAGTACGGGTGCCTGCGTTAAAGTATCCTTCAGTTTCACGAATGCTTCTTCTTGCTCTGGGCCCCAATGCCACCTGACTGTCTTCTTTAAAAGCAAATTCATTGGCGCAACTAGGCTTGAAAAATTTGGCACAAACCGCCGGTACCACGATGCTACACCCAGCACTCGTCTTAATTCCTTCAAATTCGTTGGGACAGGTAAGTTCTGTATGGCTTCAACCTTGTCGGGATCAGTACGAATACCTTCAGGCGTTACGATATGCCCCAGATAGCGAATGCTTGTGCGAACAAAGTCGCATTTACCAAAATTTATCAACATCTGAGCCGCCTGTAATCGCTTAAAAACGATGTCCAAGATCCGCAAGTGTTCGTCGAATGATCTGCCTAGCACGATAATATCATCCAGATAGACGAAGACTAGTGGATGGAGGTCGGAGCCGATGATGCGATCGAGGGCCGTTTGGAAAGTCGCCGGAGCTGCATGAAGTCCGAATGGCATAACTTTCCACTGAAATAATCCACGCCCGGGAACAGTAAATGCAGTGTATGGCTTAGAGTCGTCTTCCAACGGTATTTGCCAATACCCGTTCTTTAGATCCAGAGAAGAAATAAATTTCGCTTCTTTTAACTGATCCAATATGGCATTTATCTGCGGTAGCGGGTATGCGTCGGGCTCGCTCGCGGCATTGAGCTGTCGATAATCGATACACATTCGCCACCCACCATCTTTCTTCCGCGCTAGAACTATTGGTGAGCTGTACGGACTTCGTGATGCTTCAATTCGGTCTTCCTCCAGTAGTTTGTCAATCTCCGCGTTAATCACTGCCATCATGGCTGGCTTTCTAGGCATGTAACGTTGTTTAATTGGGTTTTTGTGTCGTAGACGAACTTCATGTTTTGTGGTGGTACACAAGCCTCGTACTTGACTAAATTTTCGCTTGTGCTCCTCTAAAAGGGCTGCAAGTATGTCGTTTTCCTCAGCCGATAAGAAATGCCGGTGGGTAATAAAATTGAGATGTTCCCTCGGCAACTTTCCTAGCTGTCTCGGCCTCGGCAAAACATCTCCGTCTAGACGCAGCTCAAGGTTCAGACTGTCAAGGAAGTCCATCCCCACTATGATAGGTTCGGCAAGACTGGAAATAACTGATGCTAACACCGGTATGACCTTGTCCTTATAGCAAATTTCAACAGGGAATATATCAAGGTACGATGCGAGAGATTGATCTGCCAACTGGACCGTGCCGTGACTGCTCGTTGGAGTCAATTGCATTTCCTTTAGGTATTGTCGGATAGTTTCACCAATACAAGTTCGCGAAGCTCCGGTGTCAATGAGAGCTTGAACTTCATACCCATGGATTCTGACGGGTATATAATAACGCCCATGACCCGAGTTGGTGGTGACAGCGGTTTGTAGGGACTTTCGGCAGCTGCAAGATCGGGTCAGCGTGCCATCGCGACCACAATATGAACAGAAAAGTTTTGCCGGGTTTTTACATTGCCATCGCGTATGGCCTACTACCTTACACCTCCAGCATCCGTTGTCTCGGGTATAATTAGCGTCGGTTAACATGTGAGAAGTTTGTGGTCGTTCCTCGCGCTTTAACGCCTCATACTCGTCGGTCATCGTTATTAATTCGTCTAAATTGGAGAAATCGTGGCGCCTTACATAGTGTTTATATTCAGTACGCAGACCGTCGTAAATTCTATCCAGGTGGTTCATTGTCCGAAGCTGTGGGTGTTGCCGGGCTAGCGTGAGCATACTGAGTATGTAATCCTTAGACCGCTCACGATTGTTCTGTTTCCGGTTATAGAACGTTTGTTCGAGGTGGGTGAGATACCTCTTCGGCAAGAAGAATTTTTCAGCTTCGTGTTTAAAAGTGGCCCATGTGGTAATTTCGGTTCGTTTTACGTGATACCACCTAAGTGCATTCCCATTCAATACTCCGGGTAGCGCTGGGAGTAAGCGATTCAGAGGAATGTTATAGCATTCGGCCAGCTCTTCAAATCTTTCGAGAAACTCTATAATGTCGGTGTCGCCCGTAAATTTCAAATCCCATCTATGAACAGTGTTCATGATTTCTGCATCTCTTAATCGTTTTGCACGAATATGCTCGATAAACTGTTTGCGCAGGTGTTCGACGGTGAAACCGACAGTTTGTATTCCGCATTTTCGGCAATGCTCTATTAGCTGTTCCTTTTTGAGCATGTAGATCCAACCGAGGGTGTCAGTCGTCAGAGTGTGACTGGTGGATAAAGGTTCCATTGGGTTGCCATTGTGTTTTTGACTCAATTCATCCTCGCTGGCGGTGGTGTCGGTTTTTCCGCTTTCCGATTTTGAATTGGGTCCCTGCTCGGGCGCCATTTATAACAGGGTTTTGTCGTCGGCTGAGGTAGTCCAGTCGCGTCCAGGGTCTACTTGAGGACCCGTAAACCTTAAGTAAAAACACAATCGATTTTTCCTTTTCAATGTTTATAATATTATCTTTATTAATTAATTAAATTCAAATACAATACATTTCACAAATGGCAATACCTTGTTGATTCACTCGGGTTTATTCGGTTCGGAGAATTATCCGTCGGCAATACGAACTTCGGCTTCAGGTTCAGGTAGTCGTAATCCGACTCGGTTATGCTCGGCAGGTAGTCGTCGTTCGACTCGGTTGGGTGTCGGCAGGTAGTCGTCTTCCGACTCGGTTATGTGCTCGGCAGGTAGTCGTCTTCAGACTCGGGTATAGGTATCCTCGGGTTGGCGACCTCCTCTGCGGTGGAGTCGCATATAATCCCGATCACCTAGGCAGTGGTGATCAATAGAACAGACCGCGAAGGCTGTGATATTAGAACAGACCGCGAAGGCTGTGATATTAGAACAGACCGCGAAGGCTGTGAAATTATTTATGAGACAACCAACCGAAGTCTATCGTCTTTCCAAAAATTAGCTCGTTACTGGCAAAGTATCGGGCTATGGCAGTTAGCTTTTGACCACCCCTTGTGTGTAGCAACTTAAACTACTTATTCGTATTAAAAAACTAACCAACTGAGAATTGTATGAGGCTAAAAAGCAATGCAAAAAACAAATATATTAAATAATAAACTATAGTGTGTACTTTGATATACACACGAACTAACATGTATGCAGTATGTAAACAACATACATACTAACCCGTATAGGCAAATATAGGCAGTACCCATATTGCATTCACACTGCGTACAAATAGATATTATTGATATAGTGTGTTCCCACTGCACTAAAATGTACGTATGTAAGTAGCCAAATTAGAGTGGTAATTTGCGACGTCACAAACTGTCACCATATATAATTATATATTGTTTAAATGATACCATATATAATTATATATTGCTAAAATGCCACCATATATATTAAGATATAGTTCTATATATAACTATATATGCAATAAGATCAACCATGTTATGTAATATATAATTATATATGCCATATCTAATATTATGAAGGCCGATATCTAATTAGATGAAATTATATATGGCATAATATAAGGAAAATTTTTCGGAAAAAACGTCATATATAATTATATATGGATATACATAACCACATGTCTAATTATATATTGTAATATATGCCACATATGATTATATATAATTTTTTTTACTCGGGCGGCTACACGACTACTTTTGCCGCTGTAGTCAACTTAGGATAATTTCTATTTTTGTTGGCTACAAAACAAAAATAGTGTTGACAATATAACAAAATATGTAAAACAGGACAATTTTTCCCGCTAGAGGCGAAATAAAATCGCTAGTTCTGACTAGAAAATCACCGTTTTGGGAATACTGAAGAAACAGCTGTTTATATTTTACAATTGTTTGAAGGTTTCATTAATTTATATATGGAAATAATTTTATTGTGATGTTTTGTAAAAAAATGGATCTTACAAAATTAACAAAATATTCCTCAGCCATTATTTTAGAAGCACAAACCAAAAAAAGATTAATATTTATCAAAACGTCAAATTTTTAGGATCAGATGTTTACTATGTTGCTGTCGTTTTCAAAAAAATTAAGTAGCTGTAGCCGCAGTCGTCTATGTGTTTAATGCATAATATATAAAAAAATAAGCAAATTAATGTATCATTACTTACAAATATATTTAATGTTTTGTGTTCCACTTATTACAACGTTCCACTGATAGGCCCAGCAATCGAAGTGTTGTTGTTGTCCAAATCTAAACAAACTTAGAAATTTTGCAAGTAATGATAATTTAAAATAATTAAGATACAAAATAATAAAGTACACTAAGAAAAATTATAAAGACATTTTTTTTGCAAAAATATCATGAAAAATTAAAATTTTTTTTTTGTATAAAAAAAATATGATTTGAAAATTATTATATGTACTACAAAAACAATATAAATTCTGGATATTCAAATTTATACAATCACCTTTTTTAACAAATTTATATGTATAATAATTTTAATATTTTTTTATATATATAGATGTAAATGTACTTAAAATATAATCCAATTTAGCATGAAAAAAAATTATACGTCAATATTTTGAGAAATTTGAAGAAAATAATTAGCATTTTGAAAATTTAAGCTAAATATTTGATTGAAGTTTATAACTAAAGTTTAAATACTGAACTAAATTCGGATTGAAATTAGATTATATTTTATGATGATGTTCATTACGTAACTTTAAAAATCTTCTAAATCACGTGGTTTTAATAATTTTGTATTAGGGTTGATATTTCAATTTCGGATTTAAGATCCTAAATATAATTTTTACGATATTTACGTGAAAGAGAAAATCATTTCTTTTTGGGAAAAATAGATGCTGACGCTGCAAATAACCAAGAGATCGGAATGGGATGATAAATTTAAGGTTACAGGGATATGATCCCTGCCTTTGATGACGTGTATTTGTGCCTTAACCACGTGGTGATCAGAGTAAGGTTAAAAGAAAATTGGTTGATCTGATTCTTCACAGCGATAACTATCAATCAAAATATATGCTCTGGTACACGTGTCTAGGAATTATGTGCCAACACGTAGCCTTTTACAGTTGGGTACCTCTCGTCCACACAACTTCTTCCTCAAATTTCGAAGGATGTATTTTAGTCTTTAGATTATATTAAAATGTTTGAAATAGAATTAAATTTTCTATTAAAATATTAATATTTCAAAATTTAAACTTGATCTTTTTGATTTTAACTTTAATGGAATTTTCCCACTAATTCTGAGACGTAGTACACACTTTAAACGGTAATTCGGGTTTGACTTATCCCACCTGATTACAAAATATTAATAATTTCTGTTTTACAAAATTTACTGTCTGTCTGTTGCTAATCCAGTTTAAGCGTACATGAGAAAAAAATTAGAGAGCTGTTTTGTTCTTCCTTTCTTTTTTCATTCAATTAATTTTGGTGGGAAATAATCGCCAAAAGAAGTATGTCTGTAAAAGCAAGACAACAGATTTTACCATGCATTGGCAATTAATTGAGATGCATAAAATTGTGCTATCAGAGTATGACTTATACATACTGATGCATATATAAGTATTTTAATTTAGAATGCTCATCTCCCCCAAAATAAATTTTTTTTTATCTCATGTTAGAGATATGGGATGTATACCTTTACACATTTAACCTAATAGGTTAAGATTATCGCTATACGCAAAAAATGTAAGAAGGAATTTAAGATATCATCAACAAAAATAAATACGCCGTGATTTTGGCCTAAACAAAAAAATCGTAATAAAATTAATCAATCGTGTTATTTCAAAAAAAAAAAAAAAATTGTTTTGGTCCTCAAGGGGGGGGGGTCTTCAGCCCCCATAGCCCCCCTTATATCCGCGCCTGCTCATTGCCCATAAACATTACAGCCTAAGTTCAACCAGGCACTATCCACGGCTCTCATCTGAAAAACTGAACTGGTTTTAAGAGAGTTTCAATGTAAAATCACAAAAAACGTGAAAAAGTGGTATTTTTAATTAATTATTTTTATTGTTTTTAAGCAATTTTAATTAAATTGTAAAGTGCACTTATGTTGTTTGATATGTTCTCTGCATTAGTTTTGCATAATTAGCACAAAGTTTTGCTTATTAATATTAAAAAATACGCGTTAAAATAAACACTAAAAACTGTTTCTCTTAAAACCAGTTTGCATATAAAATTAAAGAGACTTTTTAACAGCAGTTGAGGCTGGTGGTTTGTCTTTAGTCTATATAGTCGTTGGTTCAACCAGTGGGTATCTATACAACTCTTGCTCTGTTAACCTTTACACTTTATTTTTGTTCGTGAAGTCGGGAAAGAAAACTAAAACATGTTGGTAAACATTGTAAAAAATGAGAGATTGAGTGGTTTTTTTTACACATTTCCCTATATAAAAAGCATTGAGGTTGAGTTAGTTTTTTTAGATTTTTAAGAGAATTTTCAGATTTTTAAGAGGATTTAAGAGATTCCAATGTTGCCTAAACATTCAAAAAATTCCCGTGCCAACAAACATTTGTCAATAGTGTCAACTTTGGATTTTTTAACTGATAGTTAATATAGTTTTATTTTTTAAAATATAGTTTATTTTAACAAAAACAATATACATTTAAATTAACAAGAACGGTGAAAATGAATTACATATTATTTGTATAATAAAATAAATTATTTACAAAATTTTCAAATAATATTAACAAAAATTATTAAAAACATAAGTTGAGTTATATATTATTTGTATAATAAAATAAATTATTTAAAAATTTTTAAAATAATATTAACAAAAACTATTAAAAACAATAGTTGAACAAAATTTACTACACTTATTAAAAAACCCCTAAATGGAAAATCAAACTTGACAACATTGATCAAAGAATTTTTTTTAAAAGAAAAAAAACGAAAAAATGTTTCTCAAAATGCTCTTCCAACTCATTTTTTCTCTTAACAACATTATCAACATGTTTTCTTAGCCTTTCCCAAGTTCGCCACACAACAACAAAATTTGGTGAGGACGGTAGTTTCTCTATAGGTTTATACTTGTTGGTTCAACCCAAAAATGACACACAGTGTGTTCGGTCAATGAGCACGAACTGGACACAAGCATAACCTTTAACATTCAGATGATGAGCTGTACAACTTTTTTTATTGTCATTTATTTTCTGACAACATTGGTAACCAGATTTTCAGCTTATATACAAGGGTTTGTATGGAACTCTTTCAGATTTATATATTTACTGTTTATTTACGATTACACCACCACTTCTACAATATACATTTCAAAATGTATTTCCCTAACTAAATAGAATCAAATATTTAAAGATACTTTATACATACACTCTACAAAATAATATAAAATATTTTGTTGGCTTAAAATATTGGATTCATAATTTCATATTTTTTTGATATTTACATATGTATGTATATTCATTTCCGTAGTTTATAAAATAGATCTTGATATGGGCAAATCTACGGAAAAGGGCGATTCCATGTAACTCGGGATTTAAACCATTTTAATAACAACGAATTTAATCAGGCGAATATCTTAAATTTTAATATTTATACTGCTAATGTGCTCTACTCAATTAAAAACTACCCTAATTTACCCTAATTTTGCTTGTAAATTTCTAGAGTTTTTTAACTCTTTTGGTTTAACTTTTTCAGCATAAAAAGAAATCGCCCAAAACCTTTGGTGGATAATAATTATGATGTTAGAAAATCTCCCACTTGTTAAAAAAATAGGTGCCATCAATTAGGAACAAATGGTAGTTCTTTAAAATCTGTAACTCTGTTTTTTTAATAAAGAGTAATTTCAGAAAATTAATTGAATAAAATCAAAAACAACTTTGAAAAGCGAATAAATATGTATATTTGTGCCGATTTGCAAACTGAAATTATACGTATGTATTTTCACATCAGTGATGGGATTTTTGGAACAATCTAAGATTGATTGGTACAATGGCACAACCGATACTATTTTGGCACTTTTTGGTTATCTACAAAATTTAATAAAAAATGAATTTAAAAAATAACAATTCTTTAATTTTTAGTTTCTAAGCATTTATTGGTATTAAAATACCTTTTCGAATAAAGCAAAACTAAAAAATGGCATCGAAGATATTACCGAATAAAGCACCGTAAGTTGTTTTTCACGTGAAAAAAAATCTCTCAGACTTTAAATTGCAATTTAAGTTAAAAAAATTAACAATATTTTAATTTTATAACAAAGCCACAATCACAATTAACACAAAATGTCACTTTTTCACCAAAAAAATAATAGTCTTGTACATTAAATTTGCGTGAAAACTAAGTTTGCACAATTTTCACGTGAAACTCATTGTCGTGAAAAATAATTTTTATATGGAGTATAACAGTTTTTTCACGTGAAAACTGAACAACTTACGGTGCTTAATCCATAGAATTTTAAAAATTCAAATGCTATAAATTTATATCAGAGCTTCGAAAGAATTAATTTAAGTTTAATTCATGAAAAAATTAATTCAGTTTTAGAAAATGTTTATATGTATACCATTCCGTGCAAACATTCCTAAAGAATTCATTCATTGGCTGCATTCCCAAATCTTTAATAAGAATCGGATGAATTTAATTTATCATTCACCTTTTAATTGAAAGAAAATTTTAATTCATTTAAATATAATTAAGTCCATAAGAATTCAAGATAGAATTGATTCCATAAGAATGCATTTACAAAATGAAAGTTGAAAACACTGGTTCTAAGTTAAAATTGAGTTTTGACACAATAAAGGCCCATTTGGCACATTTTAGTCACACACTTGGCAAAAAACAAAATTTTTCAAGTCCCATCACTGTTTAACGTTATTCTTTGAAATAAGTTTTTGGGCTAGAAAAGTGGTTTTTTGCGTTCCTGTACTATTGGGTAATTTTGTCATTTTGTGAGAGGATTTTGTGCTTACTCTCATTTTACCGAACTTTACCCAAAAAGTAAAGAAACACACCTAATAATCTTGAAATGTGATATTTTTTGAAGGGCACATCCGCAGTTTGAGAAATAATTAGTTGCAGTCCTGCGTGATCGGTATATATCGGTATTATTGTGCGTAAGTGCTAAATGTATCGTACTATTAGTTTGGTGTCCAGACCCATTTTAGGTTAAATTTTGTAGCTTTTCATAGATTTTTGGAGCTCAAAGTGGTGTAGAAACCAAACGGATAATCCGATCGTTTTAGCACTTACACACAACAATACTAATTGCGATATATATCATATAAGCCAGATTTCAGCCATTACTTTTATCTGTGGATGTGCTAGTCAATTTAAAGTTGGATTTTTAGCGTATTGTACAGCGAAAATTGATGTAAAGCCTAAAAATAAAATCCGATTTGTTTAGCACTTTCATATAATGACAGCTATGATAAGATTTACCGTTCCAGATAGATTGGACTCCATAATTCTTAAATCTGTGGTTGTGCCTTCAATTTGAATTTAACCTTTTAGCGAATTTTGGAGAAAGATATGTTGTAGAGAATACGAAATTCGTCGGATCAGTTTAGCACTTTCAGGTAATAATAGTAATGAAGATATGTACCATTCAAGATATATTTGATCCCATAATTCTTTAAACCGTGGATGTGCCATTCAATTTTGTGCTGCAGTTTTTAGGGAAATTTATATAGGCACAAGTCCGATATAAATCGGTCTACCAAATTTTGTCAAAAAATCTTAATATTTGCTACCTGAAGCGTGCGGACAATATTACATGGAGAGACAGACGGACGGACGGAAAAATTAAAAAACAACATTACTTATAATCATGGATGGTAACCAAAACGAATGCGGTTATCGTTAGGGTAACGATATTTTAGGTTATTTCGGTAACGGTATTTTAAGGGTAACGCTATTTCATTTATTTCGGTATCGGAATTTTAAGGATAACGGTATTTGAGTTATTTCGGTAACGGTATTTTAAAGATAACGATATTTGGGTTATTTCAGTAACGGTATTTTAAGGTTGACGGTATTTCAATTATATCGATAACGGTTTTTTAAGGGTAACGGTAGTCAGTTATTTCGTTGCATCCCGCAATTTTTTTACAAAAAACAAACGAGATTAAAAACAGAACCAATTTATGAACTTTATGTAAAAAAGTACTCAATAACCTCGTGAAATTACCAAAAACAGAAAATTAAAAATAACGGTAACGGTATTTTAGGGATAACGGTATTTCATTTGTTTCGGTAACGTTATTTTAAGGGTAACGGTATTCCGAATATTTCGGTAACGGTATTTTAGGGGTAACGGTAGTCAGTTGAAAGGGTTTTGAATCGATAACGGTATTTTAGAGGTATTGCCTGCCAACCTGCTTATAATCAATAATGGAAATAATTGTATGTAAAAACAACTCCAAAATAGCCAAAAAAAAAGGTTTTTGGTAGCTTTGACCTCAATTTGCTCAAAAACCAGATGTGGTGGAAAAATTTGGAAACCAATTTCGGACTCAGCACGGAAAAGTTACTTGAAAATGTGTGGTCGCATGCCCGAAAATTCCAAAAATTTTAAAATATTTATTAGCGAAAATGTGTACGCTTTTATGTTTATAACTTTTTAAGCACTCCAAAAAATTTATTCATGCGAACCGATTACTTCTTTTTAGTGTATTTTAAATAAGTTAATCTAAAAAAAATGTCTGCCACTAATTTGAAATTTTTAATTTTTAAAATCTTAAATCGACCTGTTTCGTAGATTTTCCCAACCATTGAAACAAACGTTTTTACCAGTGTATTTTTATAATTAGTATAAAATATTAACCCTTATTTTATTGTACATATACTCGTATGTAAGTTAATATATTAAATTTTAATGTTTCGTTATTACATGCTAAATATCGTAGTATGCATATATACCAACGGTGGGCAAATCCGGTCCATTGGGCCGCATGCGGCCCTTTGTTGATTTTAGTGCGGCCCTTGCTGAAATTCAAATTTCTATTTTTTAAAGTATTTTTTTCACAATTTTCATTAAAATTTTTTATATCTAAAATTTTAGGGCCAGTTTTATTGATGTTAGTTCTGACTATTAAACTGACTCCTAATTATTTACCAAATAAATTCAAATTATTTTTTTTTTATACTATAGACCAAGGGTGGGCACGGATTTGCCACCCAGGGCCATATTGTGGTTTTTGATAAATTATAGAGGGCCGCACCATACAATAAAAATAACTACAAATCTTTAAGTAAAAGGAAAGCGGAAGAATTAATGTTTTATTTATTTTTTTTTCCGAACTGGTCCTATAAGTACTTATTGCAAACTCAGCTTTTTTCAAAATCTGTTTTGGTATTTTTGAATTAATAACCCTGCAAAAAAGAGATGCCGAAGCAGTAGAAAAAGCACTACAATTGATGATCTAGATGTACTTATTTTTTAACATAAACACTAATGATTTTAACATTGAGTTGTCATAGGAGAGGAGTACTCCCACTTCAACATTTTTTCAGTACTTTTTGAACGAGTGCAAAGGAAGCTCTTTTTCACCATTTAAAAGTTAAAAAAAATTCTTCAGAAAAGAAAATTATATTTTTTTATTTTACAAAAATTTTTTTATTGCCGCCACCGGGTATCGAACTTGCGACCTCACGATTACTAGTCTAGCGCTCTAACGCTGAGCAATTCTTTGATATGATTGGCATAAAAACACCACTTTGTTACTGCGAGATATTGTTCCTTATTCTCTTCAATAAAAGTACTTATTAAACAAGCGTAAAAGGTGCACTCCAACTCAATATTGTTTTCAGTACTATTTTTACAGGTGCATAAAAAGCAGTTTCTCACCATTTTTTATACATACATATTTTAAAAAATGTTTAAATTAAAAAATATTGAATTTAAACAAATTAATTTAAAATATTTTAAAAAAATTAATAGAATAAAAAAAGATTTAAAAAATATTGGTCTTGCCCGGAATCGAACCCGGGACCCTCTGTTTGGAAATGCTAAATGATGCCAAAATCACTTTTTAAGATCACTTTAAGAGAAATTACTCTTTAGAAGTAAGTATTGTATAGTGGTTTTTTGGAAGTGGTTCAGAAGTAATTCTAAAAAAGCTGTAAAAATATACTAACGGATACTTTGGAAGCAATGAAAGAAGTGATTTTTTGAAGTTGTTTAGAATAACTTCTAAAAAAGCAGTAAAAATACACTAACGGATACTTGTGAAGTATTGAAAGAAGTAGTTTGTAAAGCATTACTTGTAATTTTTTGCTGGGAAGTAGAATTAAACATTATTGGAACACTTTTTTATAGTTTTTGCATTGATCAGCGGTGTCGCGGAATCGGCCAACGAAATTTTGAAAACTCAACGAGTTATACTGAATATTATTCCGACAACAAAAAAATTTATAAAAATTCAAAGCCTTCTGGATTCGAATTTGTATTTAACAATTTCTTTGCGCACAGAAAAAAAATCCCGCCAATTTAAAGGGACACTGCACTAAAGGGCTAATATAAACGATGATTAGAAACTTAAAGACTTAGTGCCAATAACAATAAACAAATAACCTAAAGTTAACACAAATTGAAAGTTAAAAAATTCAAATTTGTATGGAATTTGACATCTGTAACACTAAGTTAGCTCTAACTTTAGGTTAATTTGTTTATTTTTAATGGCCCTTAGTCAATGCTTTAGAAAAATTAAAATGCCGACTTTTTCACACATTTCAATACGGGGCAGTATTAAGACCAGTGCGGCGCAGTATTATAGTCAGCACTGAGTACGATTTTAAATAAATCTTTATTTGAGTAATAAAATTTCAAACGAAATTTCTCACTACACAGAAAGAATTTACAAAATTCCAATTAAATTTTTAAAAACCTTTCTCATACCAAATTTGTAAATCCAAAAAAAAAATTATTTTTTTTTGTAACTTTGAATTTTTATTTTTAAACAATTTTTATATGAAAGATAACAATTTACAAACGAGTTACATATAGTTCAGGCCCTATGCTCCTTATAGGAACGAAAGGAATCAATATATATATATACAAATATTTCAAACAAAAAAATTGTTGGGAATAAAATTTCAATTGAAAAGAAAATGTAATTGCTTTTATAAATTCCCATTGATGGTGCCTACAGTTTTTTCTGTGTAAAATAAAATTTTAGTTTAAACTCGTTCTTTGTGCTGACTATAAAACTCGCCCACTCAACAAAAAAGTGTGTACCTTGGCTACTGAAAATTTTTATGTAATTACTGAAAATTTAAGTATTTTGCGCTCTTCGGTATATTTTGCTAATTTCAGCAACTCAAGCCTACTGATTTGTAGTATAATGCAATTAGTATAAAAAATTTGTAACCACTACTAAATTTCAATACAATCGTTGTAAACTGTAATTTAAAAATTATTTGCTAAAATTAGCAACAAATTTTACAGAATATTAGTATCATATTTATAAAAAGCTTCACAAATATGATGAAAAATAAAAATAAAACTTAACAAATGTGATAAAGTATTCTTTTTAATGAAAAATTACATGTTTTTTATATTTATTAAATGGTAGTTCCTTATGTATTTGTAAATGTCGACATGTTTCGTAAAAGAAATTGAATTTTCGTAAAAGAAATTATTTATATATTATATAGTTTTATAATTTAGTTAAGTTAGATTTTTGTCTTAAACACTTCTTACGTAAATAACAAATTTCTAACTAAAATTGACCTAAGGGTAAGCTCGATTGTTCCTTTAAATATCTCTTAAGTAAGCAATTTTCAAATCGATTTTAGTTCCGACTATAAAATTGGCCCTAATTTTTAACCTAAAAATTTTCTAATGAAAAAGCTTAAAAAAATAATGCGAAATAAAATATTAAAAAAAGATTTTTAAAATAAAAAAAATCGAAATTTGAATTTCAACTAGGGCCCACCGTTGCTATAGACCAACACTCAGGGGATGCCCGCTACTAATGCAATGCATTATGTTGATATCAGGAAAATAGGTTATGGGGAGGAGGAAATAGGGAGTAGTGTTTGTGAACGTTAGACTTGAGTTTCTCTAAATTGTAAGTATCAGGAAAGACATCTGCGGGGAGTTTATTCCATATACGAGCGGTTCGACTAATGAAAAAATTCTCTCTATAGTGCGTTGTGCGATTAACTGGACAATCGACTACAAACGGATGAGATCTACTAGACAAACGAGTGTTACGGACAAAAACGCGGGACCTCGGAATAAGTACACTTATCTCAGCAGAACACTTCCCATGGTAGTAACGATAGAACAGTGCTACACAACCCACATTCCGACAATGATCCAATGAGTCAATAGAGCTGGATACCCTACTGTCATTAATGAGCGCCGACGCCCTCCTTTGTACAAGGTCCAAAAGCTCCAAAATAGACTTTGAAGCCCCTGCCCATATATAGGAGTTGTATTCCATCTTCGGCCGGATATAGCTGGTATAAATAGTAAGGAGATCAGAAGAAGTGAAGTAGTTCTTGCACCGGTTAAGAAAGCCAAGACACTTGAATGCCTCTTTCGACACTTGAATGACGTGATCCTTCCAACGGACATCACACTGTATTCTCATACCCAGAACATCAAGAGCTTCAGAGTCCTCAATATTGATACCACCCATGTATACAGATGACATTGATGGCTCAGCCGTCCTATGAGTCAGCAAACAACATTGGGTCTTGCATGGATTAAAATCGACCCTATTCGCGCGACCCCATTCAGAGATTGTAATTAGGTCCTGATTGAGTGTGTCATTCATAATCTGCCTCTTGCCCCCAATCTCCACAAGGCTTGGCCTATGATCAAAGGAATATGAACAGCAAATGTTGCTGTCATCTGCAAAAGAGTAGAAAGGATTGGAAGTCTGACAAAGGAAGTCATTCAGAAAGATAAGAAAGATAGATGAGACCTCATCTATAACAACTCTTATAGTGCGATCCCTGAGAAAACTCGATATGAATCCAGAGAATTCATCACCTATAAGGCCAGTTTTATAGTGAGAATTAAGAACTTAAGACTTTATACTTAAGTAGGAATTTTGTTTGAAAATTGTTTACTTGAGTTTTAGTAAAAATTCGTAATTAGTTCCGACTATAATAATATTTGTAGTAAATTTAGAACTGTGTGAAAAGTTAGCGTTTTAGTTCATCAAAAGCACTAAAATTACTGACCAACGTGGTATTTATGAAATCCCTACCGGAATTTGATTGGAAACGGATTGGATTGGAAATGGATTGGATTTTGTAAACGGGTTTATAAAAATTAACGGAAATGGCATTACAATGACGTCATAGAACTTTTTAAATATTTATATTTCATAAAATTTGATGAATATGTGTGTAACAAATAAATAACTAAACATTGGCTGTCAAAATATGTTATTTTAAGAAAATAACATATTTCCTCATTAAATCCGTAGAGTTGATTTATAGAATCCAACAATCGGAAATTTCCGTAACAAAAATGTAGGAAATTTTCTAATTTTTCTTTTTGTACGGAAAATTTTAAACGGAAATTTCCAATATTGGGTTCTATAAATCCTATCTACGGATTTGATGAGGAAATTTCCAATCCGATTAAAATTGTTTTCATTAAATTAACTAATTTTAATACTTAAAAAATTTTAAGCGTTATATATTTATTATATCGTCGAACGGCCTGCAAAATGTCACATGTGTTTTTTAATAGATTTTCAGGAGAGCGAAAAAACTGTTACAAAATCTACTTTTAAGATATTTTTTTGAAAACATGGTGTATTTTATTGACATCATATGCCCTAATGATGATTTTACTAAATGAAGTCGTGAATCATTAAGGCATATGATGCCAATAAAATATCTTAAAAGTAGATTTTGTAACACTTTTTTCGCTCTCCTGAAAATCTATTAAAACACATGTGATATTTTGCAGGCAGGTCGATGATATGTTTTTATTTAATATTTTAAAACTCGAATAAATTAAAATTTTTTAACGTCATTGTAATGCCATTTCCGTTAATTTTTATAAATCCGTTTACAGAATCGAATATGTTTTCATTCCAATCCCGGTGAGAATTTCTTAAAGACCACGAACATTTTAGGTTTGTAATCACTAGGGCAAGGAATTCCATGAAAATTTATGTTTTTTCTCGATAGTCCAAAACAAATATAGCCTAAATATTTATTCGAATCATCAAATTTAGAACAAAATGGCATCGATTTGTAGTTGCATATTTTGACAAAAATGCATGTTTTTGCATATTTTGACTATAAATACATATTTGGTGCCTTTTTAATGCATATTTTTTAGTTTTTAGGAGCATTTTATAATTTTTAAAAAAATATAAAACATTTATACGTTTCCGTATTTTATCAACGAGGATATAGGCTAAAGAGTTCCTATACGTAAAAAGTATACTCTTTGGTTCCCTTAAAGTTTATATGGATTGTGATCCTCTTAATTCCCGTGAACAATAAGAGAAACAAAAGGAAACCCGAAAAAGTTAACAGTGAACTGTTTTTATTGTTTCTTATGATTATTGATTAAAGCGGTAATAAAAACAACTTTAAGAATGAAATAAATAATAAATAATCAATTTTAATTATTTTTTTATTGTTTTTAATGTAGTTTTTTTGCTTGTAAAATCGTTTTTAATAAATTTATTGTTTTCGCGACGTCCTTCATTTTTTCTCGTTCGTTTTTAAATTTCTTCAAATTCTTTGTGTTTTTCTTCTCATTCGTGTGTGAAAATTTTTGGCAAACTACGAACTCTTAAAACACTTTAATGGATACCCCCTGATTTTATCCAATCAAAATATTTATTTTTTTTCATTATTTTTAAAAATAAGCTTTCTTAAAAACCTTACTGACCTATGGAAAAGCTTAGAGTTCTATAGATATTTGCAAAAAAACTAACATACATAAATTTTTTTTATTTTAAAGTGTATTATGGCAAAGAGTATATATATAGAGAGAAACGATCCTTCATATGACTCTCTTATATTTTTAGCGAACCCGGGCGAGCAAATAAAAACCGGGTGAAAACAGTTTGCGCACACAAAAGATGCTGTGAGTACTGTGAGGGGAAAAATGTGATGACGTAAAATTTCCTTTTTCATTATTCTTCTTTGAAATGAGTGTTGTCAACTTCTAACAGAACTTCATAAACACAATGAAGTACACAATTTATAAAAAACTTGATGAAATTCACGAATTTTAATGAACAAATTTTTAATAAGTATGCTTTCATCATTTTCCCTCATTTTCCACGTAAAATAATTTTCTCTGCGATTGATTTTGAAGTTAATTGATAAAAAAAATATTAAACCAAATTATTTTAAAATTTTATTGCGTATTTTATTTCATTTGTAGACACTACATTACGTTTTTTTCGATTCCTAGCGCTTTTCATGTTATATTTTGTGTTTTTCGGCCAACAATGCTAACAGTGAACACAGTAAATTAAATTATGACGCATTAGGAAATTATCACGTTCCCCTTAAAAGCATCTTATTTCCCCGCAATTCCTCTGTATTATAGTTGGAATTTCTCCTTATTTTACGCTCTTTGATTTTACACAAGCAAAATGTGTTATTTTGCTTGTGCCCGAGTTTGCGAACAAATAAAAAGAGCCGATTGAGCGAGACAAGGGGGGATCGATACCCACTGGTTATGGTTGCAAAAATAATCGTTTTTAGTGCATATTTTTTATGTTTTTAATGCATATTTTCCTTTTCTAACCGCAATTTTAGGCGCATATTTTAGATTTTTAAGTGCATGAAATTCCTTGCCCTAGTAATCATTTAAATTAGTCCTTTAGTGAATGGTGTCCCTTTAAAAACTGCAATTTCTTTTGATCTGCGCAATAAAATTGTTAAATAAAAATTAAATCAAGGTTGCTATTTCTTATTCACTCTCTTATAACTCATTCAGTTTTAAATTATCGTTTGGCAGATTCTGGGGATCAAAGAAGAAAAACTTTAAAAAATATTCCCAAAATTAAAAACTTAAATAATTTAAAAAGAAAAATGTGATACCCTACTCCAGTATGGTTGAAAGCTATCGCATGGTAAAGCTATAAACATGGTTGAATGTTTGGATTGGAAATTCGAATGGGTTAAAATGGACTTGTGCCAAAATTTGTCGATAAAATGATAAAAAAGAATACGGTAAGAAATTTAGCTTTTACCTAATTTTAGGTGCATTTAACCCTTTCACTACCGACTTTTTGTTTGCGGATGTATCGTTATTTTGACTTCAGATTCTTGTTAAGAGTTCTCAAATTAGAAAAAAATATGTAACATATTTTGCACCCTCCCCCTCCTACCCACCCAAAATGACGCTCGAAAATCGATTTTATAAAACTTCTGAGCCCCGTTTTTCTCCTCAAACAGTCGAGTAACCAAAAATCCTTTGGTTGGGCTTATTCTCGTCATAAAACGAAGCTATATGCCAAATTTCAATTATCTATCTTCATTAGTTTAGGTGGAACACCAAAACCCCCTTTTCACGGAGATTATGATATATTAAAAAAAGTAGACTTCATTAACGAATTTCGCGACCAAATTAACATGTTGAACTGTTTATACATATAATGATTTTTATTAGAAGTCCAACATCGTAATAAACTTATTTGCAAAAAGTATAAAGTTTTTTTTGCACTATTAAATTTTATATATTCTTTTAAAGATGTGTACACTGTACTGTACAAGGGTAGTGAAAGAGTTAAGAGTAAATCGGGAATATAGTCCATATGGGCGATAGGTTCAAATATGGACCGATCTTATCTTGAATCAATTGGCTTTGTCCTTGAGCACATGCCAGTCAGCGAACTAAATTTCATTAAAATATCTTCATATTTGTGACCTGCAGCCAGAGGAAATCCAATTCTTTGGGACCTTAATATGGGCACTATGTCCAACCATGGACCTATTCAAACCAAAATAAACAGGCTTCGTCCAAGGGCCGATAGAAGTATACCAAATTTCATTAAGATATCTTAATATTTTCGACCTGAAGCGCCCGCACAAGAATACATGGGCAGACACACAATCAAAACAAAAAGTGATTCTGAGTCGATCGGTATACAAAAGGTGGGTCTGGGTCCAATATTTTTTGGTGTTACAAACATCAGTACACATTTTTAACCAGTCCACTATATAATAATAAGTTGTGGTGTAGGGCTGCAAAAAATTTAATTTACAATCGGTTCTTGTGGAAACAGTTTGGGAACAGATGGAGTTGAGAACCTAATTTTTCTTAAAAAAGTAAAGCAGTAGTTCCGTTTAGTTTAGTAGTTTTATTTTTTTTAAATGTCCTTTATAATTTGTGAAAAACTATAATTTGGCCCTCGGTGACAAATCCGTGCCCACCCTTGATATATACACTAAGGAGCAAAAGTGTAACAGGGTTCAAATTGTTCAGATATTTTGCTTTAAGTTTTTAACTACGAAAGCAAATCAAATAATTTTTTCTAGCGTCATTTGTTTAGTACCTAATCTGTTTTAATTTTAAATGAAGAACACCATTTGAATTATTTTAATTAACGACTGCTGACATAAAGTCATAGTTGTATGTTCTAGTTTTTAATTATATTTCTTCAAAAATTGTATTTCCATAATTGAATTTAAATAAAGAACAATTAAATAACTAACTAACTAGTAAATGAAGAATGTGATGAGATTTTTCTATTTTATGGCAATTCCCAGTGTAGAAACGGTAATGACAAATCATTATTTTTTGGACTACCAGTAATGAGATCCACTTACCTTCTGCATTATTTTAAAACATATAATAATGATTTACTGATAATGACTTATTTTTATCATTATTTTTAATAGAAATTAATTTTCTAGATTTTTTTTAAAATTTTTTGAAATCTATTTTTAGACTCAATATTTTTTATTAACACTGGTAAGGATATGTGACATATTTTTAGATTTTTTATATGTTGGCGAGTAAGCTGACTTGTGTGCAGCAGGTCAATTACGATTTTATCTATCAAACATTACATGTCGATATAGCTCAGATGGTAGAGCTATTTACTGGCAACATGGAGTCCCAGGTTCGATTCCCGCACTAGAAAATTTTATTTAAAAAAAAATTTATAATAAAAAAATATTTTTTTATAAAACTTATTTTTTTGAAAATCTATTTTTAGACTCATTCTTTTTGTCAGTACTGGTAAGCATATAGGTAATGACATATTTTAAGATTTTTAGTATGCTGGTGTGTAAGCATAACTCATTATTTTTCGCGACATCGCCATACAAAGGTAATAATAAATGTAATAAGAAAAGTAACTAGTTACCATTACCAAGTATGTAGTTATATAGGGTAGAGGGGGGATCCTTCGCCACTTTTTTTTCAAAGCACTGTCATTTCTCAAAAGTTACTTTTAAATTAAAAACCTTCATATCTTGGCTTTTATTTCTATGATTTTTATTCTAATTATTTGCATATTTTCTATTATTATTTTAATAATTTTCAAAGTAACTCAATTCGGCGTAACTGCCCTAAACCTGGGGTATATTCGCCAAAAGAGCTAGATACAATTTCAACAAAAAAATTTGTTAATACAGCAAAGTCAATCTTTTAATGACTGAAATAAATAATTTATAATAAGTTCTTTAATATATGTGATTCTTTTTAAACAATAAATCTCCACTACATTAAAAAAAATAATTTAAAACTATAATATAATGATTCTTCAAAATTAAAAAAACTGAATAATTAATATAAATTTAAGAATGAACACGATTGTTCTAATTTACTATTTAACATATTTTAAACATATAGAAAAGTCTTATAGAGCATTTTAGGCAGGGATGCACCAACTGTTTGTAGCTCCAGGGGCCATCTGGTGAGTATGCCCTAGAGACAGGCACTAACATAAAATTAATATTTTTCACAGTTTTTAAGCATTTATTAAAATCAAATTATTATTTTTCGAAACCTTAGGATCGTAGGTCTAACATAATGAAAAATTATTTTCTTATCACACGATTTGAGGAAGTTATTGCCAAATATAGTTGCTTCGTATTATTTTTTTACACCCCAAAAAACACAAAAACACGTCTTTCTGCGACCACATGTGATATAAATTCATCAAAGTGGAATGTCAAGGAAAGATAATTGAAAAATGCACAAAATATATTTTTTCCAATTTTTTGTCTCCCTTAATAGCGGAGAAAAATGGGATTAGTGTATATGCCCACTTTTGAAGGATCCCCCCTCTACCCTAACCACATATCTGGTGATTTTCTACACTGGGTTGTTACACGTGCACCCGGTTAATTTTGAATAATTTTCTTGAGAATTTTTTAATATTAACGTGAAAAGTCATACAATTTTTACAGTTTACAAATTGGGCAAATACTGAATTTATCTGTTCAAAAATTGGGTATCATGGGCGGGCTATGTTTATCATGCTGAGCATTTTCTTAAATCCAAAAGTATTAAAACTATTTAATGTCTGTCAATAGCACGGGACATTTATCATTGAAAAAAGTGTTGATTAGGTTGCTCTTTCTAATAAATAATGTTTTTTGATGATTACTGAATTTGTGGATTTGGGCAAGAAATTTGTTAAATTTTTATGATGGCTAGTAAAATCGGATCTTAATCAATTTGAAATATCAAATGAAACCCATTTTTACCGGGTAGCCCCATATCCTGGAGTAAATAGCTACAAGTTTCTTTGTTTGAAGCCCTCGTATTGGGGAAACGTCGTAAAACCGATAATCGGATTAAAGCGTATTCTTTAAATGTATAGTATCTAAAAAGATGACAGTGAGTTATTTTTTACTACGAAACTGGTTCATGTCACTTATTTATTTGATAGTACTAATAACACTACCTCTTAAAGGGAGCTCAAACCATGAAAACTGTTGATATTTTCATTACAATTTTGGGCGGCCTAATAAAAAAGGGTTTCATACGATGTTGAAAATTTACTGTATATCGAAGAAAAACTAATGCCATCGAAATAAAGGACAAAATTTACTAGCTACCGTAGGAAAATAAAGCATTTTTTGCTAAAAATCTAGAATATTGCCAAATTCTCAGATTCAATAGTCTTCAAAAATATATTGTTTAATAGGGAAAGCTATGCGATCGAACCATTTTTCAATGCCAAATGGTTGGTTCTATCATAAATTAAAATCTTTTGGATTTTCTAAAAAACTCAGTATGGCTAATATTGCCAGTTATCAAGAAAGGCTTACGACCTGAACAATAGGGAAATATTTATTTAACACCCAATGCAAACGTATAACATTTGTCTTCAAAAAGAACACATTACACATTTTTTCCAGTCAAATAAAAAAGTTAAATTTTTTTCTTGATTTTCAATTAGGTCAGGTTAATAAATAAAAAACGCCAGAATTAATTATTTGATTTGATTTCATAGTTAAAAATTTAAAGCAAAATATCTGAACAACGTGAACCCTGTTACACTTTTGCTCCTCAGTGTTTATGTACATAATATTTATATATTCATTCATTCGTACTTACATCCATACACATATTTATGTAAGTAAAATGACGACTAGTGATGGACAAGGGTCATTTGGTGGTTTAAAATATTTTGAAGAGGGTCGAAAACTCAATTTTAAATAAAAATAATATCACGCCCAATACTTCAATTTTTATTTCTTGTTATTTTTGTATATTTGAATTCGTACATAGTTGTTACTTAAAATTAGGTTAATATAAATGTGTATATCGTCGCTGCGCCTAAGAAAATAGCTGTTTGTTTTTTTCCTAACTTTTTTTCCTGAAATCCAGCTTTTTAAGGTGCATAGGCGCTATTACCCAGCAAAAAATTTTTAGTATTTTGGAAGCAGTAAAAATACGAAGCGCTTAAACACGCGCTACAAATTCTGCTTTACAGAGTTGCGCCACTTAATGCGTATACAATACACAAAAAAGTTTGCAATTTCATTGTATACCCTGCAAATCTGCCTTAAACGAAGCAAGTATTTAAAAAATTATAGTGCTACGCTATTCCCTTACGACGAAGCAGGTTGTAAGGGAGTAAAATAAAATGTAAGTTATCCAAAGATTAATGCACACGAAATCTGAGTCATCTCAATCATTAAACCCTTCTTTAGTAGAGTTTAATGTATAGACGCCACATACACTGAACCAAAAGTCGTAAGTGAAATCAACATAAAAATTTTGTTACTTTTTGATGAAACGAATTGTTAAAACAATATATTTTTTATTCAAATTAATGTGTGTTTTTTTTAAATCAACTACTTTTTTTTTAAACGAACATACTTATTTCCGTCAATAATTCTCTACAAAACAATTGTTGTTTTGATAATTTTTTGTCCATTTTTTAACAAAATTTAATTTGTTAAATCTAGAAAATTTTGTAAAAACGCTGCAACGTAAATTTGATATAATTTTTCTTCAATTTGAAAAAAAGAGTATTAAATCTGTGGAAAAAAGTTTAGTGAGGTTAGTTTTGTCGCGTCATTACTCGTGCTAGTATGTGTATTTGTAATTGTCGGAAATATCAACAAATTGACATTAAGTGTTTTTGTTTTTCAAAGTATAGATAATTAACAAATTCAGTGACTTAAAGTGAATTGCTAATTGAAGATTTATTAATTTTAATTTAAATAAATTTATATAATTTTGAACGTTCTCAATTATATCGTACATTAAAATTTCTGTCATTAATATTGATATTATCTATCTTTTTGTTATTTTGTTTAAGGCAAACTATTAATGAAAGTTATATAATGTATTTGAATTATTAATTTAAATAAAGTTATATGTTTTTGTATATAAAATGGTACATGTGTTTTAAATAAAGAGTTTTTAGTATATGCTATATTATAATTTCAATTTTATATTTCATTATTTTTTATATTTTATCAAATTCATTATAAAAAAAGACATTGTATGTATATTGCTTAAAAAAAATTGAAATTGGTGAAATATAAAAATCGATGAAATATAAGTCTAAAAATTAATAATAAATAGATAAAAAATTAATTAATTAAATAAAATGCATTGTTGAATTTAATAAAATGCATTGGTAAAACAACAAAATCATTATGCAATTTAATTAAATATAATTGTTAAGACAACTAATTTTTGTTAATACATTTGACGATATTTTGTCAAAATAATACCACATAAAATAGTTAAACGTCAAAATATAAATCTACTAAACAATGCGTTAAATTGATGGACAGGTTTTGTTAGTTGTATAGTGATCACCCATTCATCAATTTAATATGGATTTTAGTTGATTTCACAGCTGTTTTTGGTTCAGTGTAAACATGAGTCAGTCTGCATTTTGAAGTCGGCAAATTAATGCATTTATTTTCATAAGAAGTCCCGTTTAAATGCGCTCAATGAAAATCATGAATTTACTGCATCTTTTCAGCAGCAAAAAAAACAATTTTTCCAAAAAAAAGTGCATGAATTTATTTGCGGTTAAATGCACTTACGAAAAACATGAATTTACTGCAATTTTTCAGCAGCGAATAATGCGCTTTTTCTCACAAAACAACGTGCTTCTAAGCGGGCCCTTTGTATGGAAAAATCATGCCTTCCGTAAGCAGCTTTGTAAGGGATTAATTTTATTTATTCCCTTACAAAGCTGCATCCAGCGGTTTTTTGATGCGTAAAGAGTTTTCCCAAAACTACACATAGCTATTTTTAAATTGCCATTTGATGTACCTTACTTTTGCTTTTTATACAAATAGCTATTTTTGTTTATAAGGATCTTTTAAAATGCCGAGTTCTTACAAAGTAATTGTATTAAAATTGGATGATGGGCTTCTGTTAATATTACTTGTGGTGTCATATGCAACACTACACTCATATAAATAAACCTGTAAAAATGTAAAAAAAATCTACTAAAAATTAGTTAAAAATGACCTTGCAGAAAACACTGCTGATATTAGCAGATTTTTTTGCTAAACACTAGTAAATAATTTTAGTTATATTTGAGTTAACTTTTAGTTAATTGAAGATAACAAATTATTCTTTAAAATCTGCAGAAAATTTTGCTAAATATTAGTGGATTCAAAATACCAAAACCAAACCGTATTGCTACAAAAGTTTTTTTATTTTTAAGTTAAATCTAGTTGAATGCAAATAACAATCTATCCTAGTAAAATCAGCAGAAATATTTGGTGATTTCAGAGGGGTCAATTTTTATTTGCATTAAAAAAATCGAAAAAATTGAAGGTTTTTCATTTGTTTGTGATTTTTTGACCTACTAATTATTTAGCAAAATTTTTTCTGATTTTTGCAGGTTAAGTTGTTATATTCTATTAACAAAAATTTAACTCAAATATAACTAAAATTCTGTATACTTAACAGTTTAATTTTTGCTTTTCCTATCTTACTAATTATAGCAAAAATAATCTTCTTATTTCAGCAATTTTTTCTGTAATGTAATTTTTAATTAATTTTTAGTAGTTTTAACTAAATCTTTTACTAACTTTTTTCTATTAGTGTATAATTATTTTTTGGCAGTTTAGAATATTTTACCCAAATTATTTATATCATCCTTTGGCCTAAAAATTTGATAGTTTGAGATCGTGGTGATGTATTAAGCGGCCCATACATTTGCAATATTATGGCGCAAGTTTCCTAGTTGTGCAAGCATATTGACCGTGTGTGTATTAAATTGAAGGTTGAGCAATATTATGGAGTGAATCAAAACAGTTTTGATTATTATTGGGCAACTTGATATATTGTATAATCTATTGGCAACACTGTGCAATTTTAATTTTGCGCTGTTTATATGTGTGCATTTTCAGGTTGTGTAAAATATTGTGGCGATCTTTTGTTACATATATCTTGCAATGTATTGTGTGGTGTGTGGCAAAAGGAGAAAAATACTGTGCCTTTGTATTGGACATAGTATTGCAAATATATGGGGGGCTTTAACCCTCTAACAATCTTTCTTCTGATTGCGATAATATTTAAACTATATATTTGGCATTGAAAACCTATCATGGAACAATTATCAAACTTTGAATTTATCGCATTATTTAGGCGATATAGCATAATAAAAGTTGAAGGCGAATCAAAAAATCCAATAGTCAAATAATTTCGGGTATTGCTATAAATAATACTATTAGTAACATAAAATTACATACCGGAAACTGCTGATCTTGTGTTGTTATTTCAGAAGTTATGGTGATTTTCGATTTTTGAAAATTACGAAATCTGGCGAATTTAAATAAACATCAATAATTTTTGATGAAATTAATTTTTCTTACTACTAACTCTGAGCGTATAATAATTAATTTCAGAAAAATTTGCCAACTAGTTTTTGAGTTAGAGAGATATTGATAAGACGTGTCCTGACGTTATCCTTTGAGCCCTGGAACAAAACTCATTTTACAAGTAGAGATTCTACACTAGCTTCGTGATTGTCGATAATATATGCCAAATCGTAAATGTATTTTTGGCGACTTTTCAAATATTATTTCCTGTTTTAATAAGTTACTTTTTCAAATTTACGAAATTTTCACTTTAACTACATCCTTGTCGCTTTAAAATCATTTCTTGCACAAAGAAGGCAGAAAAGTAGCTACCCGGGTGAAAATGATCATATATGCTCATATATTGCCATATACGGTCGCATGCATGATCATATATGAACATATCTGACATATATGGGAGCATATATGGGTAAATGCATTCAAAACAAAAGTTCATATGTGGAAATGTATAACACCATATATGATAATACGTTGCATATATTGTTCCATATATGCCATACATCTTCATATATGAATTCATGTATTGTTCCATATATGATAATATGTCACGTACTTCCATATACGGAATCATATAGATTTTTAATTTTTTTTTTATCCATATTCTACTAAACTAAGATCCCTATGAATTTTTAAACGGAAATTGGTATGAATGTATAAATCACAAATTATACCAGATATGAATCAGATGATTTGGGCAATATGGCCGACAGAAAATGAGCAAAACAGAACGCAAAAATTTAAGAAAAACACAAAATTTAAAGCACAATAATCTAAAAAGAGACAGATATATACAAAAAATGCGCTATACAAATTGTATGGAGATTTTATGTTGTTATCTCCCTCTTCACTTGACTTCCATGTAAACAAAACCATTCGGTTCGAGAATACTTTTTTGACACCTGTCATTGGTTTCACATCTGGTATTAATCTGTGGTATAAATTATAGTACTAAAAATTTTAAAATTTTTTTAAGAAATTGTAATTCAGTTCAGTAGTGACTGTCGTTTGAGCAAGTCGTGTTTTTTTTTTATTTCGTTTTGTCTAATGCATTCTAACAATTTTTGTGCTAGTTGCTTTAGAGCAATCGGTAGTGCTTTCCTTAAATGCATCATTTGCAGTGGATATTACCACAAAATATGTTCTGGTGTTGATAGTGATAATCACTATAATCTTATAAAATCTTCAAAAAACATTGCATACAATTGTAACAACTGAGCCAACGCATCAAAAGCCTTAGTTGCTATGGTGTCAATATTGTCAACAGAAGTTAAAGAACTAAACGAAAAATTTCATATATACGTAAACAACAATAATGAAACTGCTCGTGTGTCTCTAAAAAAAAAACAATTTTCAATAAGTGCATAACTTCAAATAATGATAAACAACGAAGAGTTCGTTCACCTTTGCGTGGTTATTTTCCTTCATCTTCTCTCAATTGCCTAAATGTCTCTAATAGTCATCATGCCGACGCAAATCCTGTTGTTGTAGCCAATGTTGCCAGGTTAATTACCCAGGAAAAAAAGTGAGGAAAAAGAATTAGTAAAAACATAATAACAGATGAATAGGGAGTAGTGATAATTTGTGGTTTTCACTGATGAATTTAACATTGGCTTGTCATAGGAGGGAAGTTGTTCTTTTTTGAAACAAAGTATGTATATTTGAACCGATGAAAAGGAAGTTCATTTTCACTTGTTTGAATTTTAATTTAATTAAAAAAAAAAACATCATGCATCGTGTGGGGTTTGAACCCACACTCGCTGGCATTTCAAGCAGACGCTCTACCCCTTACGCTATGGCTTGTTATAACTTATAGCTGACTTTTAGCAGTCTTGTTCAGTAAATTGTTATATTTATTTATTTCTATTCCCTACGGGGAATGCTGAGTCAATTTCCCTCCAAGGACCGATCCCGTGACCGGTCAACCGAAGGTATATTACTAAATTAGTACAAATATGAACCAAAGAGAATGAATTAGTTTTATAAGTATTTTCTGATTCGTTACTTTCACTGTTGCTTTTAAAAAAACTTGACCGATACCGAAATATAAAATAAAATACGCGGCATATTTTTTCAAATATTTTGTTATTTATTTTACTCTTTTATTTATTCTGAACTTTATTTTTTACAATTTGCTTATTTTAGCTCTTATTTTAAATTTTTATAATTTTTTGCTAAAAAATTTTAAGTTTTGTATTTTCAACGTTTTTTAATGTTAAAGCTGTTTTAGTTTTAATAATTGGTATTTCATTTAATTTTCTTTTTAACTTAAGGGCAATTTTTTAAATTTGTATTTATATTATCAGAGTTTTGAGTTTTTTCTAATTTTTAATTGATTTTTTTAATTAATTATGGCCAACGAAAAAAACCAGTCAACTGCCATTAAAGGACATATCCCGTGACCGGTCAATCGGGGGCATACTGAAGGCACTTCCACTATATTTGTGTGTGTGTTAGTGTTGTTTTCTTTTCTATTTTTTTCTTTTCCATTTTTTTTTATTTGCTTGCAGTGTTTGTTTTTTCTTTTTCTTTTTTATTTGAACAGAAAGGAAAAATATATAACTTTACCATCAGCCAGCCATCACGCATAAGCAACATTAGCTCAGACGGTAGAGCGTTTGCCTTACAAGCAGGAGGTTGTGTTATCGAGCCCTACTTCGACGCCAAGTAGATTATTTTTAATTCTTAATTTTTTATTAGTTTATTTGAAAAGCTATTTTTAGACACACCACCTTACTGTCACAAGGTGTCTAAACTGTGGCAATTGGTCATTTTCAATGACAACGCCATGTTAAAGTGATATGTCTCTTTCAAACAAAAAGACCGATCAACGACCGGTCTCCGCCCCCTTGGGACCTATCCTGTGTGTCGTCTGGGACCGATCGCTTTCCCCGTCGGGTTTTTATTAACAAAAATATATAACATATTGAAAATATAAAAAGTTGTTTTTTTTAAAGTGTTTTTTTTTATAAAAATAATACACTCATAGAAAGAAATAAAGCTGTTAAAAATGACCTTGCAAAAAAACTGCTGATATTAGCAGATGGTTTTTTGCTAAATACTAGTGAGATAAAAAGGAAAAATAAAACTGTTAAATTTACAAAATTTTTATTACATTTAAGTTAACTTTTAATACGAATTACCTTGATAAAATCTGTAAAAAATTTTGCAGCATATTAGTAGATAAGAAATAGTTTTTTCTGCAAGGTAATTGTTTGCGTGAAGGCAAAATAGGCAAAATATGGAAATAAATAAAAACAATAAAATTTCAATTTTTGTGAGAAAAAAGGATTCTCTAATTTATTTATAAAATTATTAAATTACCGTCGGTAAATTGATGTTGATCGTATGTAGTAAGGACAACGAATAAGAATAAGAACAAGAATTCTTAAGGCGGTGAACAACAACGTTTAAGTACTCGCTAGAATCTGTATAAAAAGTCCCAACAAAGTTGTACAAAAAGGGGAGTAAAAGTTAGATTCTAGTGAAAATTTACCCATCAATGGCAAAAGTGCCCAAAATGTCATAAAGAGACAAACTATTGATTTGTAATTAAACATTGCCGGCCACCTTGCAACATCCAGGTGTGTTGCAACCAAAATCTTATATCTAGGCTATATTTAAAAAAATGTATAGTTCAGTTTATACATAAAATGATGTGAGCTTGAATTCAAATAATTTATTTTCATATAACACTTAAAACTAATTGGGTTAGTAGGGATCCCGTAGAAAATTCATACAAAGTTCATGGTTTGAATAGGGACCCCGTAGGTTATAAAAAAAACAATAGTGGATCAGTAGGGACCCCGAAGCGGCCAGTAAGGACCGAGTAAATAAATTTAGGTGGTCAGAATGACCAGTTTTGTGATCGGTCGTTTTACAACCCCGTTTGCTGTACGTATATCAGCGACCCTTACATGTCCGTCGCTTCCAGGATAAACTTTAACAACCCTGCCTAGTCGCCACGAAGTTGGAGGTAATTGTTCATGTCCTACCACGACTAAGTCATTTACCTGAAGATCGCGTTCCAGATTTTTCCATTTATATCGTTTATGTAAACTCGCCAAATACTCTTCCTTCCACCGACGGCAGAAGAGTTGTGCGATAGCTTTCATTCTCTGAAATCGATCAATTAAACTCAAAGGGGACTCGTGTAGTATAGGCTCTGGAGGGGCCAGAATTGGAGAGCCAATCAAAAAATGACCAGGAGTCAGAGCAACCGGGTCCTGGGGATTGTCCGTCATAGGACAAAGAGGACGCGAATTCAAACAAGCTTCAATTCGAGAAAGAACTGTAGAGAACTCCTCAAATGTATATTTAAAAGCTTGTGCCTCTTTCCTAAAATGGAGTTTAAAACTCTTGAAACCGGCTTCCCAAAGACCACCCATGTGAGGAGCCCCAGCTGGGATAAACCGCCACGACAGCCCTGAATGTGATAAGCGGAACACAGAGTTGTATGACTTTCCTTAATAAAAGCTTTAAAATCCCTCTCTATTTCACGCGAAGCACCAACAAAATTTGTCCCATTGTCAGAGAATATTGTATTCGGACAACCTCTTCTCGAAATAAATCCGTGAAAAGCCGCTAAAAAGGTCGGCGTAGACAAGTCAGAGGTTGCTTCCAAATGAATTGCCTTTGTAGAAAAGCAAAAATAAACACAAACGTAGCCTTTAGTAATCTTACAAGCCCTACCAGTAAAACTCTTAATATCAAAGGGGCCTGCAAAGTCCACGCCAGTTGTAGTGAAAGGCCCATCGAGAGTCCTCCGTTCGGGAGGAAGAGCTGCCATAATCTGACTACAAGACCTTTTTCTGTCAATAATACACCGTTTACAACGACCAATAACTCCGCGAATCTTAGATTTCAATCGTGGTATCCAATATTCTATGCGAAGCATTCGCAACATTAACTGATTTCCACCGTGAATAGAAATCAAATGAGTATATTCCGTCAAAAGTAGCGTAAATCTACTGGAATACGGCAAAATTATAGGATGCCTCTCTGTATAAGAAAGAGAAGGCGATTTAGTCAAACGACCATTCAGTCGAATGATCCTATCCGTATCAAGAAAAGGATTTAAAGGGAGGAGAGAACTTTTCGAACGTAAGTGTTTTCTCTCCAGAAGGCATTTATATTCCCCAGCAAAATAGTATTTCTGAGCCATAATGGCCAAACGCAACTTGGTTCTTTTCACCTCAAGACTAGAAAGAGTCTCATTCTTGTATATATTACGACCTAATCTATGAGCCGGGTGAGTATTCTCAATGAATCTGAAGACATACGATAGAACACGAAGTGCCCGATCAAGACTCGAATAATTCGTGAGAATATCCTCACATACGTCAGCGCCTCTGGTATCGGTAAAAAACGAAGCATGAGTTCGAACTACTCGACACTCAATGTCCGTATTAAGGCAAGAAAGATCGGAGACAATCCACCTAGTTTTCTCCTGACGAAGCCATTGTGGGCCGTGCCACCAAAGTTCACTAGTTGCCAACTCAGAGGGAGAGGTTCCCCGACTACCTAAATCTGCAGGATTGTCCTCAGATCGGACATGGTACCAATTATGATTTCCCACATTCTCCTGAATACGACAAACTCTATTTGCCACAAACGTGGTCCAAGAACAGGGTGCCCTTTTCAACCAAGAAAGGACTATAGTGGAATCAGTCCAACAATAAATTTGATCCAGTTTAATATCAATTTCGCTTAGCACTGTTCTCAAAAGGTCAGACGCCAGTACTGCACCTCACAGTTCAAGTCGCGGTAAAGAAATTGACTTAATGGGAGCCACTTTTGTCTTCGATGCAAGCAAATGGGTGTGAACATGTCCGGTAGAGGTCTCAACACGAATATAAATCACCCCCGCGTATGCCTTTTCAGAGGCATCAGAAAAGACATGAAGTTCCGCCGAAGTTTCTGAGGTATAATGAACCCACCGTGGAATCTCAATATAATTAGCTTCGGAAGCAACAAATTTACGCCAGTCATTTTCCGTAGAAAGCGGAAGCAAATCATCCCAATTGATATTATCAAGCCAAATCATTTGCATGATAATTTTCGCGACAACAATAACAGGACTTAACCAACCTACAGGATCGAACAATTTTGCTATAGTACATAAAACTTCCCTCTTCGTATAACCTGACTAATGTGCTATAGGAGTCGCATTAAAATAGAAAGAGTCCAGCTGAGCATTCCATTGGGTTCCCAAGATCTTTGAGCTACTGGATTCCACAAAAGTCAGTAATTTAGCGTCAACTAAATGTTCTGAAGGAAATCCGTCCAAAATTGTACGTTCGTTTGAAGTCCACTTTCTAAGTTCAAACTTAGCAGAAGATAAGGCTGCGATAAGCTGATCACGAGCGATCAAAGCAGTTGAAACGTCGTGAGTTCCCGTTAAAACGTCGTCAACATACATACACTTTCGTAAAATGTGTGATGCCATAGGAAACTCAGCTTCAGAATCGTCCGCTAACTGTAGTAAAGTCCGAATCGCAAGATATGGAGCGCAATTGACGCCAAAAGTCACAGTCTGTAACTCGTATTCCCTAACGTCCTCCGTCGGAGAACTTCTAAACAAAATACGCTGAAATGGGGTATGAGAAGAATGGACCAGAATTTGTCGATACATCTGAGTAATGTCACAGTTGAAAACAAATCTAAAAAGACGCCATCGAAGAATTAAGAGGACTAAGTCTGCCTGCAGTGTTGGCACAACGTATAGACAATCGTTAAGACTATTTCCATTTGAAGTCTTATTTGAAGCATTGAAAACAACTCGCAATTTTGCCGTCCTCCTTACTGGATTAATGACCGGGTGATGAGGCAGGTAGCACGAAAAATTAGGATCCAAGGTAGGGTTCGAAACTGGATGCATATGACCGAGATCTATATACTCCTTAACGATGTTATCATACATCTCCTTAATCTCAGGTTTCCGCTGAAGAGAAGATTCCGTCCTAAGATACTGTCCCATGACACTCAACCTAGACGATCCTAGCGAAAGAGATTCAGGAAATTCTGGTTCAAAAGGTAGAGATACAATATATTTACCATCAGGGGAGCGACGAGTAGTCGCCTTATAATTTTCCTCACAATATTTGTCAAAAGGTGACAAATTTTTCCGTCTAGGAGATTCCTCAAGTTCCCAGAACCGAAGAAGATTTTTATTAAGGTAATCTTCTTCTGAAAATTCTACATAAGTAGAATATACCTGAACCCGAGGTTGCAAGAGAGGACCAGACATAATCCAACCAAACGCAGTGTTTTGAGCAATCAAAGAACCCAAAATATGCCGAGGAAGGTAGAATCAGCCAAACGAAGATTTGGCTTTTCCCTTTATATTTGAAGGTACTTCAAAAGATGGCAGATTTCCAGAAACCTTGGTCAACACAAGAAGTAAGGCCTCTATTGAAAACGCAGAATCAATAGGAACAAAGCTTTTTCGACCGAACAAAGCTTTTTCGACGAAGTCGAGATCAATTCCACACCTGAAACGCCGACTTTCATAGAAAGTGTAGGAAGTTTCAAACGATTTACTAAACGTTCCGAAATAAACGAACTCTCGGAGGCGGGATCAATAAGCGCACGAGCTGGGTACGTAATACCCTGGTGAACGATGTTAACCATAGCCGTTCCTAAAAACACATTCCTATTCACCGATGCGTGAAATACCTGTCGATTCGATGGCAATGTGGGATTGCCACCACTAGAAGTGGACTGTATATTCGGATCAACTAACGCAGAGTTGGGACGACGAGGAGCTGTACCCAAACCTGCAGTCAAATTTGTAGAATTATTCCCCCTGGCCCCACCAGCAGCTAAATCGCGATGCAACAAAGTGTGGGGACGTTTACCGCACATTGAACAATTATGTGTACTTGTACAGTTTTTAGCCTCATGTATCCTTGAAAGACAATTGACACAACAATGAAACTTCTTCACATTCAAATACCTATCAGCAACCGATAGACTTTTGAAGCGTGGGCAAGAGCGCAAAAAATGCACCTGATTTTTACACAAAACGCACGAAGTGCTCGCAGACGTGGAGGTCGCAGTATGGTGTGCTTTTACCTTCAATTCCGCGGATCTTTTTGACAGGTGCGAACCCCTAAGATCACGAGAACACTCTAAAGTGTCGATTCTTTCCGTCAGAAAGCGATCTAAATCACTCCAAAGTGACAAAGCTTTTTTATCCCTAACGGACTGCTCCCAAAGATTCACGGTGATGGCAGGTAACCGTTGGATACACATAAAAACGATTATATGTGAACTTAAATCACTGTTCGCGGAAATGTCCAAAGCAGATAAAGCTGAAAGACAACTATTTATACCGCGCTGTAACTTTTTCAAACCCTCATCCCTTTCCTTGTCAAGGAAGGGAAGATCGAAAAGCGTAATGAGCTGGTGGTTCACCAATCGACGCAAATTTTCGTATTTATCCGTTAAACTTTTCCAGGCAATGTCGAAGCCCTGAAAAGATCCCGAAAAGTGGGCCAAGAAATAACTTCGCTATCGAAAACTGGTATGTTACACGGCGGAATGTTAAAATTATGACCAAAATCATCCGTCATAACCGGTACGACCGGATAATCTTCGTTTGCTTTCGCGTTAGCATTGTTCCGCGGTTCCAAGTTATGCAATTTTTCATTAATTGCTGCCAAACAACTAACATATGCGTTAAAACTCGCGTCGTATTTCGCCTCGGCCGCGTCCACATCAGCTGGTTCGGCGTTTTCCGCGTTTTCCAAAAAACCTAAACACGATTTGTAGGATGATTTAACGCTTTCCCACAAAACACTTAGTTCTTTTCCGCGAATTTCAAGTGTAAACACCGTATGTACGTTCTCGCGAAGTTCATTGAACTTTGCCTCAAATTTAATAAGAGATTCGGACTCTCTAATAAAAATATCTAAAGCGTTACTAGACATTTTGTGTATATTCGATGGAAAAAAAATTTTAAAAATACGAAAATTCCCAAACTACGAAAAATTTTACAAAAGAAAAATTAAATTAGTGAAATCTAATTCAAAATCTCAATAAATTCAACAAAAAATATTAAAAGAATAATATTTTCCAATGTAAGACACAAACGTTATAAGTCGCGACTATACTGGACTATAGGGTGCATATGCGTAGTTAAATGAAACACTAACAACAATACAGGGTTTGTACGCGAGTTAATTTCAATTTGTAAACAATACAGATTTTAATGCTTTTAAGTTAAATTTAAAGAATATAGCATGTATATTTCATTTCTGAAATACAATTGATAATTTCTGAAATACATTTGATAATTTCTAAAATACAATTGATAATTTCTGATATAGAATTGATAATTTCTGAAATACAGTTGACGATTTCTGAAATACAATTGATAATTTCTGAAATACAATTGGTAGTTTCTGAAATACAATTGATAATTTCTGAAATACAATTGATAATTTCTGAAATACAATTGATAAAACTGAAATTCAGTTGATAATTTCTGAAATACAATTGATAAATCTGAAAAACAATTGATAAGTTCTGAAATACAATTGATAAAACTGAAATTCAATTGATTATTTCTGAAATAAAATTGATAAATCTGAAATACAATTGATAATTTCTGAAATAAAATGATAATTTCTGAAATATAATTGGAAAAGGTTTAGTTCTAACTAAAATGTTTACAGGATTTTTCTTTTTCTGTTATATTTAGTTTCTAAATACATTTAGTAAAAATTTGATCAAAATGAATTTTTTAAATTACAATTTTTTAAATACAAACAAGATTGTAATATTTACCTTTTCCGTATTTTAACAAAAAATATTTGAAGAATTACATATTTATTTATAACTTTTATATTTCCATAAAATTTCATTAAAAATTAATAGAAAATTAAAAAAAAAATTTTAAATCGTTTAAAAATTAATTTTTGAGTGTACCAAAAAAAAATAAAAATTTTACTGTAAAAACTACAAAAAATTATTAATTGTGTAAAAAAAGTTCCAAAAAATTTTTTTACACCTGGTGGGATTCGAATCCGCAACCCTCTGATTTCTGTGCCAGCACGTTCCTATGCAACCCCCATACAAAATATTAACTTCTTATCACCCATGAAAAAGAACTTCTGACTAGCATATATTTATTGCAGCATTAGATGTTGTTTAAAACCCATTCCTAAGGGAGTAATTCTTTGTGATGTAATGAAGGAAGTGATTCATTTAGAAGTCATTCCATTTATTTTTGCTGGGTAGGTACAAAATCGTTAAATATTTTCGATATATATTTTAAAGTACTTAGTCCGATATTAAATATACATCCCTTCGAAAAACAAGTTATAAGCCCAAACCACATAGTGAAAGTGCCAGTGGCAGCGCTGTCAAACTTTGTTCGCGAATTTTGCGAAAACGATTTAATATTTTTAAAATATTCTTACTGCGTTTTGTTTCAAAACAGCTCTTGTTTATTTAGAAACTTTTCTAATTTCTCGGCAGTGACAAATACAGAAGATGCAAAAACTGCTTTATCGGCAAAACGTCGCACTGCGGTCGACACTGCTTTTATGTGGTTTAGGCTATATTCATTACGGATTTTGGGAAAACCCTTTTAAATAAAAATAATTACCAGATTCTGTGTTAGTTTTCCTACAAAAAGCTTTCAGATTCTAAAATGATTACCTTAAATAAAAATATTGTGATAAAAATTTGTGAGTTAATAATAATAATAATTCTTTATTTACAAAATGTTTTACACTTGTTTGGTTTAACAATTCATAACTTTTACAAACAGCATGTAAAAAAAGATTATAATTCACGACTATGTTTTGTTTTTAAACGTCTGTCGAAAAAATCATATTGTTTCGGTACTTAATTAAATTCAGTTACTAAATAATCTCTATATCTTATGGTGATTTTTAAATACTTCACAAGTTTTTCTCAATCTCCTTCTTCTCGTCCATCCAATATATAAACTAGTTCCCTTTCATTAAGTACAGGTTTCCGGAAAAGGCATAATCTAAATTCTCTTAATTCAGGACATATTCCAAAAAAATCTTGAAAGGTTTGGTATTCATGTAGATTGCACAAACTGCAATATTTGGATTCTTCTTCCGCGCCATATTTGTTATAATTAAGTCGTATCAAACCCCTTCTGGCCTTAAATATCCAAGTATTTTATCAATGTTGCTATTGCTTGCAAAATAATGAAGTCCACTATACGCGTCTAGGTATTTATAAATCCTTTCCGTTTCAAATTTCTTTCTTAACATTTGGTGATATTTGTTAATTTTCATATTAGTTAAACGATTTGTACTAAAACTGTTCCATTGTGATTCTGTAACATCATTTCCAGGCCATTGCAAATTCATCTTTGTGGCAAGTTCTTTTATGCTTTTAACCCAGACAAAAAGTGCGGCAATCTACTTTCCTCATATTGAAATAGTATCCTACTTATGTATTGCAAATGTAGACTCGTAGTGTATATATGGTTGTCTTCAGCGGCTGTTTCTAACATGAGAATATAACTAGGCGTATCATTTGGCAATTTCAGAATTCTCTTAAGAAAATATCGTAAAAGTTTGTCAACTTCATCAAAATATCCAAAACCCCATACCTGAGCAGCATATGATTGGATTGCTCTACAGACTGCTAAGAAGACCTTCCACTTCATTTGCAAATTGATATCGGTACGTGAATTCAGAAGATATTTTGACTTCCCCACTATTGAAGAACCATTTTTTATGTATAGCTTAACGACCTCCATTTCTAAAAACAAGTATTTCTGATTTGGAAAAATTTACTTCCAAATTCCATGTCATACAGTATTGCTCAAGTTTTGTATCATATTTTGCTATACTAAAGCATATTCGGCCAGCAGCACTATATCGTCGGCATATAATAGAAGCATAATGTTAACACCGTTTACAATTAAACCGCCTTCCAGGCATTCATGCAAGTCATTGACATATAACGCGAACAAGAGTGGAGACATCAGACATCCTTGCTTTACACCTGATCTAGTTTCAAATTAGTCGGATATTTCTTCACCAGTCCAAACAGCATATTGTGTGTTGTTGTAAATGGTCTCAATCATTTTGACAAACTTATAAGAGACACCATGGCATAAAGTTTACAAGTTAATGCCTTTCTCGAAACATTGTCGAAAGCAGCTTTAAAGTCAATGAAAAAAGCGTACACTTTCTTATTTTCCCCTAATTTAATGCTTACTATTGCTGCCAACTTGTAAATATTATCTACTGTTGAGTATTTCCTTCGAAAGCCAGCCTGGTATTCTGTGATTACCTTATGACTCTCAACCCAATTATATAGCCTTTCGTTCAACACACCCATTATTATTTTTTACAATGCAATTTATAAAGCTTATGCCTCTATAGTTTTGAGGTTGATTTACATCACCTTTTTTATATATAGGAAAAACCAAAGTCTTAGAAAATAAACTGTCCATACTAATATTGTTAAAGATTTTGTTATAAACTATTAGTAGTTGCATATAGAATTTATCTGTAGCATATATTAAAAATTCATATGCTATCCGATTCTCTCCCGCAGCTTTATTTAGTTTCACCTTCGCTAGTATGCATTTTAATTCGGCAAGGGTTATCGGTCCGTCTAAAATTTAATTTTTTATGAAAACTGGAGCGTATTGAAAATCGACCATTGGTTGTGGTGGATTTAGCATGTTTTGGAAGTAATTCTTAAATTCTAAAGCAGATATATTTGCGCTTATTTGGAATTGATGATTTCTTATATCTCTGGCCATTTTCCACCACATTTTGCTATCATTAATATTATTTATTTTATGTATAAGTTGTTCGTTATATTTAATTTCACTAGCTTTACATAATTGCTTGTAATTGTTTTGCGTTTTTGAATACATATATTTCCTTATCCTCTGTACTTTTAGTATTTCTATATTGTTTTAAAGATTCAAAGCTTTTTACTCTTGCAGTATTGCATTCATAGTTGTACCATTTTTGTTTCCCTTCAAAAGTTCTGTTTCTATTAGAATCCATTGGTGTGGATTTTTTCATTACATTACATCATACATGGGAATTTTTCATTACCATTGAAATTTCATTACCATTAGTTCATGCTAATGACAATGAAAAAAATTTCATTACCATTTAATGGTAATGAAATATTTTTCATTAGAAAAATCATTACTAATGGTAATGAAATTACACTAATGTATAAAAAAACTAATTACAATTGATTAAAAACCATTTGTTTATAAAAAAATTCAGACAAATGAAAACGAACAACGGGTGTGGACGGGGAAGTTATAAAACATAATTTTTTAAGGAGGATCCATTCCATTCCGTCAAACTTTACCTGGATACAAATAACAATGGAATGGAAAGTAATATTTAATTTCAAATGAGCATGAGCCTGAATGAAAATATTCCATCTTCGATTTCAGCGAGCATTACTCCATTTTTTCGTCTTTTTGTCAATGGCAATTATTTTTTTTTAATTTATTCATTACACAGTACAACAGCCAATCTGGGGGGTGAGAAATTCCAAGTCAGGGTGATGGTACTAGGTCAGTATAGTAAAACCCTCAAAGGGTTTGGCGTTCGTATGTGTCATTTTTTTTTATGACCTTTTAAATTTTTTCCTTATCTTGATGTTTTTTCGCTTAGTTGTAACTCGAGAACCACTTGTCCGATTTTGATGAAACAAATTTAGAAAAATTTAGAATTACAATTTCTTTAATCCGTTCATATAACATTTTTCTTTATAATCAACAGTTTTGCCGGTAAAAATAAATTTGTGGAGAAAAAAAAATATTTTTTTGCCTAAAAATTAAAATTTTTTTTTTTTAAATTCATAAAAAATTTTAATTTTTAGCCAAAAAAATATTTTTTTTTCTCCACAAATTTATTTTTACCGGCAAAACTGTTGATTATAAAGAAAAATGTTATATGAACGGATTAAAGAAATTGTAATTCTAAATTTTTCTAAATTTGTTTCATCAAAATCGGACAAGTGGTTCTCGAGTTACAACTAAGCGAAAAAACATCAAGATAAGGAAAAAATTTAAAAGGTCATAAAAAAAATGACACATACGAACGCCAAACCCTTTGAGGGTTTTACTATACTGACCTAGTACCATCACCCTGACTTGGAATTTCTCACCCCCCAGACAATAATCCCAAAAATGTTCCATAGTGTTATCAATGGTAATGAAATTTGAAATCATTGTCATTTATCAATGAAATTAAATTTTCGAATCATTACCATTAATTAAAAAAATGGTAATGAAAATAATTTCATTAGAATTGATATCAATGCAATGGTAATGAAATCGTCAATTAATTACTCCACCTAATTAATTAGTCCCATGTATGCATTACATAGATCGTCTAGACTGATTTGATTTGAAGTTAACTTTTCTAAATTTTTATTTAATTTGTGTTGGTACTGTTCTTTTTTGTTGTTGTTCCAATATATTTTCGGAAGTTTAGTTTTTTGCTAGCTTCCTCTTCTCTTTGTATTTTCAACCGCAACTTTATTTATTTATTTCAATGTCAGCTGTAAGCCTAAAAGGCCAAATAGCTACAGATAAACTCAAAATATGACAACTAAATAGATTTCAGTATTCATTTTCATAGTATATATATATATGTTTATGTATATATAAAATTTAGTTCTACTATATGTCTACTTAACTAAGTATTTCCCCCCCCCCCCCCCCCCAACTTACTCTCTATACAGACACAACAACAATACAATAAAAGATGATCCGCAACAAAACCAGCATAAAAAATTTTAAAAATTTAAAGATTGGTTCTAAATATATTTGCAAACTGAGAAACCGTTTGTGAAAATGTCCTTTCGGAATATGGAATTACATCATTCCACAGTCTACCCACCTTCATAACAAAAGATTTTTACATAACAAGTGTTGAGTGTGCGGGGTAAATTAATAAATTGATTCTGTCGGAATTACCAAACACAAATCTCTCCGCCAAGTACGAAGGGCAATTATACTTCATGATTTTGTAAAATAAAATAATCTGACGGAAGCTGATAAAGTCCTCAAAATCGTACCCGAATAATTGTATACGAAAACCCGATACATGGTCCCTAACTCTTAAATTAAAAATGTACCTTATTACCCTATTGAAGCACAATTTAAGAGCGTCCACATTACCTTGTGAGGTGCAGCTATACATTTCCAACCCATATAAAAACAAGGGCAAACATAATGCCATTCCCACTCGTTGTCTAACCGTGAGTGGCAAGTAAGTACTCATATTATACAATTTCCGTAAAGTCCATGATACCCTTAACACAATTGAGTTTATGTGACGATTAAAACTTAATTTATTGTCTATATAAAAGCCTAGCGATTTGTAAACGTTTACCATCTCAATCCTTTCGCCATTCAAAAAAAACATCTAGGTGGCAATTATCATTTCCAAAAAATACCATATGTTTGCATTTCGTGGGATTTGTTGTGGGTGTGGAAGAAACCCAGATCACATTTAAAAAAATTTTATTTTTTTTCAAAATTTTTGTGATTTTTTTAATTGGGTTTATTTTGTTGTTTTTCCATTTTTCGTTTCCGGGGAGATGAATCAGAGAACTGTAAAATCAATTTTTTTGATTTAATCGTACACTAAAATTCTTATTTAAATTTGAATAAAATCACCATCATACTGCTGAACGCGTAGTCGACTGATCGAACATTTAAACGTTATATGTATAAATCAAAGTATTAGTTGGTTTATAAAATAAAAGAAAAAGGAAATAGAATCTTATTGTTTTATAATGGGTATATACACTATACCATTGAGTAGATGTGTTTCTACAAAATGTGATAGTGTGAACCCCATCTTTATTGTTATAAAATTATTTTTCTTTTATTTGATTGTAATCATGAATAAACTCATACGTTCGTTTCTGTTATCTTTTGTATGATGGTTTTGCAATCAGCAGTTGCAGTTCTCTGTTGGGTATTCCCTTAACAATCCCTGAAAATATGCAGAGAAAATTAAAACTTTATTAGTAAAACTGTCATACTTATAAATGTGGAATGTAATAAATTTGTTATATTAAATATATAAAGTATATTATTTGTGTTTATATAAATAAAGATAGGCAATAAATGATAACTTACCTGTATAATTTCTGTTGTTGTCCTGGGGTGCGGGATGGTTGTCTTCTGAGTGTTGATTTGGAGCGTTTCGGATGGATGAGTTTCGGTGTGGTTGTGGTTGTTGCTTCTATTGTGCTGTCTGTATGCTTGTTCCCTTTGAATATTTCTTTTGTTGAATGGTTGAATGTTCGGTGTAGGTTTGTTTTTATTTGATGGTTGAGAGAATGCCCGTGTTTGTTATATTTTTTTTGGAGGTATTTTTTTTTTTTTTTTTAACCCTTTTTGTTATTTAATGTTTTATTTCCTGTACATATGTATGTGGTTGGTTGGGTGTGTTAGCTCGATTGGCTGCGAGTTTGTTTTTCTTTCTGTAGGTGCATGTAAGTTTTTTTTTATTTAACTTTTAACTTTATTATTTCGTTTTGTTTTCGTGTCTGTTGTATTGGTTTTTCTTATTTTTGTTTGGAGTGGGAGCTCGTGTGGTGGTCGGATTATAGCCGACTACCATGGGCTGCTGTTAGATAAGTTATCTACAACAGTGTTGATCAGGAGTACAGGGTTGGCAAGGGTGTGGCCAGACACCAGAGTTGTAGTTAGTACGCAGGGTATTAATAAGAGAATTTTTTTTGGTGATTCTCTTTAGAAAAATTACGAACCGCTAAAATATTATAGTCAAGGCTAGAGCAATGTCGTACATTGAACTAAGGTATTGCAGTACTTGTTTTTTCTAAATAGATTTTGTTGCTGTAATAGCCATTTGTACGCTTTCAGAAAAAAGGCAGACATTAAAAACCACAAAAAGTAACTCCATCTTTTTGTGTTCATTTCTGAAGTTACCAAGCAACAAGAAAGTTCAAGTGCATATAAAAGTGTAAAGTTTTAAACTTTGTAGTAAAATTTATATGGTAAAAATAATATAAATCACTTGAAGATAATTTAAAGAAATCCCATTTCAAATTAATAAGAACAAAAGTTGAAAGAAAAGTGAGTTCTTAATATAAAATTAGTTGTGAAACAAAAATCGAAGTGACAAAATTATTTTAATTAGAGAATTGCGATAAAGCAGGAGCTCTATTTTTCATGAAAATCTATTTGTGGAGAAGCAGGTGCCTATAAAATACATACATCCGAAGGGAAATAGAAATCCGTAAGTGTTTGATAGTTTAGACTTGTGTGCACATAGTGGTTCTATAATTTTTCTTTGGTGTGCGGTTTTTTTTTGTTTATCTATAGTGTGGTCAACGACAAAACCAATAAACTAAGGCTTGGACAGTACAGAAGCGCTGGATAGTATTGGCCACGGGAAGATTTTTCCATTCAAATTATAAAAAGGTAACCGAAATTTATTTATATACCAACTCTGTGTGTGTGCGGAAAAAGTGGCAACCAAGTCATCCCGGGTAGTGGTAACTCCCATATAAAATAGATAAAGGGAAGAGCACAGCTGGTGTAGATTACAGCAGAGGGTTGGTGCTTCACTCCTACACGGACAAAGCTTTTTTTTATTTGTGTGGAAGAGCTTTGGAATATAATCCACATTGGTTGACTGGTATACCAAAATATATGTATACCAGTTAATAGTTTCCCCGTAATTGAAATTGAGGGATTGTAAGAAAAAGGGGAGAAAAGGCCGAAGTGGTCATACTGTAATATACAGCGCTAGTAGGGTAAAACGGAAAATTTTAGTGGCAGAACAATTAGTTAAGTTTAAAGTTTAAAGGTTTTTATAAATTATTGTTAAATTTGCTATTGGTATTTTAATTTATTTTTTTTGTTACAAGGTTTAAGTTTTTTTTAAGTGTTTTTTTAGTTTTTTTATTAAGTGTTTGTTTGTAAAAGGGATCTAATACCAAAGTTTTTTTTTGATTTAAGATTTAATCGCAGAGGCGATAATAATAGTGTTTGCAAATTACTTCCTTCAAGGTGCACTTTTAGGGTAGATAAAGCGAAACCAAGTATGGAAAATTAGTATTTTGAAAATATATTGGGGTTAAGATTTTGACCCGTATATAAGGTGTGTTAGGTCCTTTAGTTAGGGTAATTTGTTAATAGTGTAGATATATTTTTATTTTTTTTTTGCCTAGTTGACTAGAGCGACTGAAGAAAATTGCGAAAAATTTATAAATAACAAAGTTAGGTAATTTTTATTTTTATTACATAAAAATACCAAATTTCCTAAATTTTGTAAAATAAATTTAGGAAGTGGGGTGAAATTTTATATTTGAAAATATTTCAAAATACCGTTATTGCTTATTGTTATAAAAGCAAAAAGGAATCCGTCATTTTTAATTTTTATGATTTATAAGTTATTGGTGAATCAACCGTTCGATTCGTTTGATACAAAAGTATCTTTTAAAATTTAACTGGGCATAAGCCAGAAATTTATATTGTTTTAATTTGTTTGTTTTTTTTTTGTCTAAGGCAAACTAAATATTTTATTTAGAATTTTAGGCCGCATATTTTCATAGACAATTTTAATTTAATTGCGAAAATTCTGTTTGTTTTAAATTTTAATAGTAAAAGTTTTTTTTAGATAATTTTGATTTAAATTTTTTTATATGAAAAAAAAAAATACCATAATTGTTTGAAAAAGAAAAGCCACAATAATTTTAAGATTTTTATAAGTAGTTTTAGAATGTTATTAATAAATGTTCAATGTAAAATTTAAAAATATTTAAAATGTGTTACTAATTTGTCCAGGGATTTTCAGATACAATGGTGTGATATGGGCAAATAATAAGATAATTTGGTAAGTGTTGGTAACGTTGAGGGTCATAGGGAAAGTTTAGGAAACTATGGCATATGTAGGGTGGGCAGCGTAGGTGGGCATAATACCGGTCCCATGGGTAAAATGTCGAGGGATAATGTCTATCGGAGTGTTTTGATAAATTTTTTTTTGTAGAATAACTTTTTTTTTTATTGTCGTACTTCCGGTCTATGGTTGCGGGTTGGGAATTCACGACGTGCTCAGAGCTGGCTAAGGTGGCAACCTAGATCCGCATTTGGAAGAGGTATCGTAACAGATTAAGATCCAAAAAATTTAGCCTTGACCATTCAAAAACATTGTTCAATTCAGAATTAATCTGCCTTTCAAACAATGCTAAGTTCCCATATTCAGAGCATCGCAACAATTGGATGTCATCTGCATAAGTGTAACACTTGAAAATATAATAATTACGAAATATATTATTTACGTATAACAAAAATAAAAGTGGTCCCAATATGGATCCTTGCGGGACACCCCTATAAAGATCCAATAAATCCGAACACTGACCTCCTACTTTAACAAACTGACAACGATTGCTTAGAAAAGACAATAAAAGCCTACTGGACATCGAACTGAAATTATATTGCTCAACCAACTTCCTAGCTAGCAAATCATGACTCAAAGAGTCAAACGCCTTGCGTAAATCCAAAAAGATCAACACACTCACTAAATGCTTATCCAGTTGCATTCTTATGAACTCCACGATATCAAGCATTAAAGTGGATTATACCCCTTCCGAAATCCAGATTGGAACGGGCGATCGCACGAGTCTCATCCAAATAGAACTGAATCTGATCTTTTAAAAGAATTTCTAAAATTTTTGTACAACAAGGTAGAATTGTAATGGGGCGATAGTCCTCAACGGAACTTGGACATTTTACCTTAGGTATGGGTACCACTCCACCAACTTTCTAGTCCTTAGAAAAATTGATCTTGTTATGCATGAATTAATTATATATGTGAGATGTGGAAGTATTTCAATGAAAATTGCCTTTAGAAATTTCAAAGGAATACCGTCAGCACCCACACTGTCTGATCCTAGCCTTGACATTGAATACATCGTGATCATTGATATTCCTAAATGAAAAGCCGTTACCATTATCATACAGGTTCTCATCAAAAGAGATCGTTGATGCTGAAATTGGAGGCATCCTTGAATACTCATTAAGATCATTTGGATCGATAACTGATTGAGTTTGATCGCCACCAACCACACCAACTGATCTTAATCTCTTCCAGATCTGTTTATGATTACAGTTAGAAAAAAAATTTATACACGATCTTCTCCTTATTTTCCGAATGATAGATTTCACTTTATTTCTGCATGTTCAGAATATCCTAAAGTGCCTTCTGACCTATTGTCACGCATAGCACGAAAAGCCAAATCTCTATTTACCATCGCCGCCCTTACCTCATGATGATTCATCCAATCATTAAAATTCCGCTTTTTAATCCTACGCAATGGAACATTGTCATGAAATAAATTGAGAATTGTAGAATTAAAAAAAGATACTTGAGCATCGGGCTGGGAATTCTCATATATTGGTGAAAAATCAATAGAATGTAACTGAGAAATGCTTTGTCTAAAGTCCAAAGACATATAATCCCTATAAAAAATATCCTCAGTTTCAGCATTAATTGGTATACTGTAAGAAATACATATCATAGCATGATTAGAATTCAATGCTGGTAGCTGAAATTGTCCTTTACACTTCACGTTTTCAATGTTTGATACAAAAAAGTAATCAATAAGAGACGTGCTACGCCTATCATCACAATAATGCTTAGGCTGAGAATTATGAACGACAGAGAGGGATGAGCGGTTGCAAACACCACGAACCTCATTCCCTCTGTAAAAAATATCAACATCAAAATCCCCCATTATAATTATATTCTCATATCGCGAAGCTATGTCGCAAAGCTCATCTTCAAAAACGTTAAAATTTCGATGAGGTAAGTATACAACACCAATTAAAATTGATTGACCATTACCAAGCGTCCCCTCCACAAAAAGACTTTCACTAACCATCTCGTTCATCCGGTCATAAATCAACCGAGTCTTAAACTTGTCGGATATATATAGACATACACCACCTCCCCTTCGTATCATTCGGTCCTTGTGATAAATATTAAAACCTCGTATATGCATCGCCCGATCTGTTACAGAATCTTTGAGCCATGTTTCAGATACTCCCATAACATCTATTAACTATTCTCGAATAAATTTTTAACCTCATCAAATTTGGTTGATCCTAGACTAGGCGCAAGACTTTGTGCGTTAATATGAGCAATCTTCATTCCAGAACCATTTAAAACCGTGTTAAACATATTATTGTTGCCGATCACCGGACCCAAATTGTCAATCATCATCTAAACATAATACTATATTACCTACGTTCGTTGTGTCAACATAGAGAATTGTAACCCCAATAAATACTTAAACCAAACTTAAAATGCAAATATATACAAATCATCGATAACTATAATCTTTGTACGTTCTTAATTTGCTATCCGCAAAAATATTTAAGAAACTTATCAGTTATGTACATCATTTCTTTAATTTCCAATGTTAAAAACACTATAATTATTAGGCCAACCAATATTAAAACCAGATGCAAACAACGTATCACGGGATCCAAAATACTATAAATGATTAATTTTAATTTTAGTAGCGATACTTGCCACTTCTCCAATTTTTATTTGTAGAAATTGGAAAATTCAAAAAATTAGTCAAAGTTTAAAAATTACAGAAGTAGCTTTCTAAAGTTGCCTACACACGAAGGAAAATTCGCCAGAAAATGTCAATTTTCTGACGAATGTTCCTTTGTGTGTAACAATGTATCGTGTTTAAATTCGTGTTATCAAAATTGTTTGACATTTTGTGTTTCCAAACTTGAATGTTCCATCGTGTGTATCGACGTTTACTGTTTTTAATGTGTTAGTTCATTGAGAGCAGTCGTACTGTGAGGTGCTTTTGTAATTGCGCAATAAGGAAAATAAAAGAGACGAAAATGGCGACAATTACAAATAATGAAAACTGCATTAAGTTTATAAATAAATATAAAAATGTTGGACAATTATGGGACATAAAATGTGATAGATAAAAAAATAAAACTAAAAAAAAAGCAGCATATGAAAAATTAACAAATTAATTAATTTGATTTTCTTCCGCGCATATTTGATGTGATCAGTTCGACAATTAAACAGAACTGATGTTTCGTTTGAGGTTTTGTTTGTATGTGGCATCGTCTGTATTAAAAAAATGTAAGAAAAATGAAACACATGTTCTGAGACGAATGTTCCCCCGTGTGTAAGCAGCATAATAAATGTTCATTGGTTGCCCTAGTTTACCTCTCATTGCTATTAAGTGTATTGATATAATAGAGGAAATTAATTTATTTATTCTCTTTTAAGGTTTATTTAACAAAATTTTAGTTATTAGTTCGATAATATTACAGCACTGTTTTGTACAACATCTTATTGTGTATTCTGGGAAGAAACAATTTTCAAAAATTCACAAAGTTTTTCTAGATTGATACTCCTTTTGTCACCCTCGAGTGTAGTAATCTTAACCTCAGGGACGTCTCTGTTATACAGCTTGAATTTTTTGATTTTGTTTTCTTTCCGCATTTTACGGCATATGAAATTTAGCTTAGCTGCTATTGGCGGTAGGTGATCGTTTATATAAACCCTATTTACTACGGATGCTTTTGGTTGATTGTCCTCTGTTACAGTTTCTCTAGCATCGTCTGATGAAATCTGGCCAAAATTATCACTATCATTTGTAATCAATTGATCGAGTTTTAAAGGGCGTGATTCAAAATAATTTTTCACTAGCATGTCTCGTTTGAATACGCTGTTGAACTTAACCATAACCTCTTTCTTATTTTTAATATAAGTACATATGTTTATATCGTTGTGTTGAATATATACGTTAAGACTTTCTCCAATTTTAAAAACCACAGCATATAAATTTTCTTTATTTAAGTCTGTAGGCAAACCATTAACCAGGATGTCAGCTCTATTTAGTTGCCTTTTTAAAGAATTGTTTTCAATTTCTAGGTTATGTATTTTTCAGTACACAAGTTCTTCAGTACTTATTGATTTCGACAAGCACTTTTCCAGCTCAGATTTAATTGAAGTCAGTTGAGACATAACCTCTTCTGAAATTATTTTAGTTAAGGCTTTGATACTATTCTCTAATTCTTCTAACTTTGATGCAGGATTGACATTGTTATCTTTGTTTGTTTTACATCTGAATAGAAGACCGCAATCACGTTTCTTAATCATTTTTACTATCTCCGCAGTTAAAGTTGGGTTTTCTTGAAGCGCACATTTCGGATGAATATTATTTTTACATATTCCACAGGAAATTTTATCTCTACTACAAGATGTTAAGCAAACTTTACAGGTGGATGACATCGCGTAATTTGTCTCTCGTTTTCTTTTAATTTATTTCCTAGGTGTCTTTTAAACTGAATTATCTGTTATTATTTTATTGCAATTCTTCAGAATTTTTTTTTCTCTCTTCAACACAAAAAGGGTGCAAATCAAATACAAGAAAATTTAAGTAAGCTATAGCAGATTAAAATATCAACAACAATCTGTTATTGTATAAGAGTGTTTTTATTATATATCTATAGATATATTTTTGTGTCTGAGTGTATATAAAATATTTTAAAAAATCAAAGATAATGTTTTTTTTTTGCACTCTTATAATTTTTCAACAGGTATATTTTGTTGTTTTTTTTAATTTTATTTCTTTTCCTATACTTTTGCCTTTATATATTCTTCCTACGAGAAACTATTTTTTTCTATTAAATTAAAAATTTTAAAGAACACTTAATTATTTCAAACGTTTTTTTTAGAGTTTTGTATGTTATTATTTTAAAGAATATATTTATTAACACTTTTGCATATTGATATAGGCTATATTTAATTAATAAAGTTTATTTTCACGGACAGCAAATAAAACACGTCTACTCTTGTCTCATGACAGCGAAGGCTTATTGGGTAGTGATCGGACCAAACCTTATCATCGACCATAAACTCCTCAACACAAGTCAAAATGTCCTGCGATACAACACAGTAGTCGTTAACTGATTCTCCTCCTGCGCTTACATATGTCAGACTATCTTCTTCATCTCCAAAGGTCCTGCCGTTTAAAATAAGGAAATTGTTGTCAGTACAAACATCTAGTAACTGGCGACCTTGAGCATTAACCACTTTGTCACATGAATTTCTTTCTTCCATTCCGACTACAAATAATTCTTTATATATATCTACTAATTCTTGCTTAAGTTCACCAATTCTAGCATTCAGATCTCCTATTAGAATTGGATTTAAGAAACTAACGTCCTCGAATGCTTGCTTTCGTATACTAAAATCAATTTTCCAATTCGCAGGCCTTAAATACGAGGGTATAAGAGTTAATGTTGTATTTTTTGTAAATAGTTTAATGTACCAAGTTTCTTTTTCATTTATTATTTCATATTTTATACCAACTTCTGCCAGGTTTCTATTAATGCCATACAAGCATCCACCAATAGCGCGACCAAATCTAGACATTTTTTTGGCAGCTTCGAAATGTAAAACAAATCTGTAAAATATTTCCTCACGTTTTCTATTTTTTCCTCTACCAAATGGGTTTCCAATAAAATAAATATATCTGAATTTCTTATATAGTTAAAAAAGCAGGGATATAAAAACTTGTTTTCAAACCCATTTATATTGTATGACATTATTGTTACACAGAAAGAATTTACAAAATTCTAATTAAATTTTTAAACACCTTTCTCATACCAAATTTGTAAATACAAAAAAAAAACTTCTCATAACCACACAATATTTAAAGAAGCACTTCTCTTAAGGAAAAACAAAAAAATTAAATCGGTGTTTACCTTACGTGGACTTGCATACGTTCGAAAATTTGAATGTGATGAACCTGTCCTAATCGAATTTTTTGAAGACTTTAATAAGCTTTTTCGTAAATTATGGATGGAAGCTTATGCACAATCCTAATACAATGTCACCTTTTTATATGTTCCATCAACCACAGTACCTTATTTTTTACATATTTCTAAAAGATGTCACATAAATTATTATTTATTCTTATACTGTCGATATAACATAAAATGTCATATAAGTCATATAAATTATTTATTTTACCATTTAAATTTCAAATTTTTATTTTTTTTATTATGTTCCTCAAAATCTTATTACGTTACGATATATTATAAAGATGACAAATTTATCGCTTGATCAACTTGGTTCTAGAGATGGAAATTTTAACATGATTCGTAGTTTAGCTAAACAGCAACAGGGTTTTAATATTTTTGTCATATAAATGCACAAAGTTTATTGCCAAAAATTGATGAATTTCGTTTTCTGCTGGAATTTTCTGGTATTGATGTAATATGCGTTTCGGTAACATGGTTCATACCAGAAATATGTGACAACATTTACAAACTAGATGGTTATCGTATCTTTCGATCTGATAGAGTTAACAATGCTGGAGGTGTTGCAATATATATAAGAAATAATATTTCATGTAAACTAGTTTGTTCGTATAATGAACCTAATGATATTGAGTGTGTCTTTATTGATATAAATCGTCACGGTGATAAAATGCTGCTTGGGTGTGTTTATAGGCCAAATAGAAATATAAAATTTGATGCTCTCATTGAGAAATTGGAACTTTTTTCAGTAACATACTCTGAAGTAGTTATTACTGGAGATTTTAATTGTAACCTACTCGTAAATGAAAATCTTACCAATATAATGTCGGCTTTTAACTTATCTGCTGTCAATACTTCACGTCCTACACATTTTTCATCCGCGAATAGCACGTTACTTGATTTATTTTTTGTAAGCAATGGGCAAAAAGTGTTACATTATAAACAGTTAGCTATTCCTTCGTTCTCCAAACATGATTTAATTTTTATTTCTTATAATTTTGTAGTAACAAATCATGTTGAAACGTACAGTTTTCGTGACTTCAATAATATTAATACTTTAGATTTGACGCGAGATCTTGAGAACATCATGTGGAATCAAATCTTTTACTGAATATCGTATGGTTAGGAAGTCTGTTGTTTCGAAAATTAAACACGATAAATCAGCTTATTATTTTGATAAATTTAATGCAGCAGTTGACAGTAAGAAAACTTGGAAGCAAGTACGTGATATTGGTATTGGTAAGACAGTTGGTCAAGCAATGGTTGATAATGTCGATTTGATTAATAAGAATTTTATCAATATTTCTATGCCAACGGTTCACACTGAGTTTTACGACCATCTTCCACGTTGTGACACTACTGAATTTAATTTCCACAGCCTAAATGTAGTTGATGTTGTTGAAGGTTTTATGGCAGTGAAATCAGATGCAATAGGCCTTGATGACATAAACCCCAAATTTGTCAAAATGATCTTACCATGGATAATTCGATTTGTTACATATGTTTTTAATTCAATAATTACGACCAATATTTTTCCAATGCAGTGGAAACATGCCAAAATTGTTTCGGTGCCAAAGGCAGGAAATGAATATCGTCCGATTGCAATTCTTCCTTATTTTTCTAAAGTTTTTGAACATTTATTGCACAGGCAAATATATAAGTATGTTAATGAAAACAATCTACTAACTGATCGTCAGTCAGGATTTAGACCGCAACGCACAGCACTAACCGACGTAATAGAGGATATTCGAAGTAACTTGGATGAGAATAGATTATCGTTTTTGGTATTATTGGACCACTCTAAGGCTTTTGATACAGTGCACCATTCGATCTTGTGCCTGAAACTATCAAAATGTTTCAATTTTTCTTCGTTAGCTGTTAAGTTGATGTCCTCGTACCTTTCAAATAGATTTCAATCTGTTATTTGTGGCAAATCTATTTCACGTCCCTTAGAAATATCAAGAGGTGTTCCGCAGGGTTCTATCCTCGGACCGCTGTTGTACTCTTTATATTCTAATGATCTTCCACAACAACTTGATTACTCAAATATACATGTTACTTGAACAATAAAGAAGTTCACGACACTGCTTGCTGAAATCGTCATCCAAAAGAAAATAAACACAGTCCTTTTTCTGTTTAATGTGGAGAGTTTATTCTCTAAAAATATAGTTACATAAAATATAGAATTTAATGAAATAAAAAAGAAATTTAAAAATCTCACTCAATTGGTCGAACTTCCTGACATCAGCAAACAGTATGACTCTAATAACACTTTGCTAATAATCATGACCATATAAAGAAAGAACAATAAAGAAAAATACAGATAGATAGCACTGAAGTTAGCTGCAGTTTTACACTTCAACAGTGGGCCCTCGACATCCCCGGCCCCGTGAATCGACGGGCGTTCAAGATTCACATCAAGCTTCGACGACATCTAAAATGGCCATCTTAGAAATTGGTCTTCTAGTGACGTTTTGTGAAGTCTTGACGTCTGCAAAACGTGCTACGTTATCCTTCCCATAATATAGTTTTTTGATACGACCACGCTTCCATTGTGATCGGGGAGAATCTGTGTCGCAAAGCAAAACTAAGTCGTTAACTCCTGGAGGCTTTGTAGGTTGACACCATTTTGTGCGACGTGTTAATTCAGGCAAATATTGTAATAACCATTGCTTCCAAAACCCATTTTTCATTGTTTGAGCTATACGCCACTGCTTTCGCATGCAAAGTAACTTTGGATCATACGGCGCTGGAGTTTGTGTAGAATTTGTAGTGTTTAGCAAAAAGTGGTTCGGGGTGAGAGGTTCGGCTTCATCTGATGTTACGGGAATATGCGTAAGAGGGCGAGAATTTACAATATTCTCAGCCTCGATGAGAAAACTGTTGAGAGTTTCAACTCTTGGAGCAACCTCTTTAAGAACCACATATAGCACCTTCTTTACCGACTGTACCAATCGCTCCCACACACCACCAGCACTCGGGTTTGACGGGCAATTAAACTTCCACCTTATGCCTAAAGGCGACAAATTTGACTGAATGGCTTCGTGATCAACAAAATTTAGTTCTCCTCTAAGTTCCTTTTGTAGGCCCACGAAATTTGTTCCGTTGTCGCTTCTTATTTGTAAAGGAACACCACGACGGTTGATAAAATTACGTATGCAAATTAAACAAGCATCTGAAGACAAGTCTGTGGCAATCTCTAAATGCACGGCGCGAGTCGTAAGGCACGTAAAGAGCGCAACCCACCGCTTTTCACGTTGTCGCCGCACACTAACGGCAACTGGACCAAAAAAATCAACACCGCTGTAGGTAAAGGGGCGTACATAAGGCGTAAGTCTATCTGCTGGCAGCAATCCCATTATCGGTTGCGTTGGCTTTGCATTTCTAATTTTGCAAAAATTACATTTTGCAGCAACTTTTTTCATCAAAGTGGGCAATGAAGGTATCCAAAATTTTTGTCTCACCTCGTTGACAATAAGCAAAAGATTTATATGACGCCATTTGTGGTGATACCAAGAAATCAGCAATCTTGTAAATGGATGATTTTTTGGCAACAATATGGGCTTTTTGGCTGCTACCGAAATAAAAGGCGCATTTTCAATACGACCACAGAGCCGCATCAAGCCATGTTCGTCGATATAAGGATTAAGTTGAAGCAAGCTACTGTCTTTCGAAATTAGTTTGTTGTGTAATAATTGAGCATACTCACAAGAAAATGCATCCATTTGCACCATGCGGCAAAGAACCCGTTCTGCTTGTTCTTCTTCATCTGCATTTAAACATCCTTTTAATAGCTCTTGCTTCGCTACACTCGCTTTACAATTTTCGATGAAACGTAGAAGCCAGGCTACACTCCTTCTTAGCCTGCAATAGTTCGAAAAACGATTAAAATCTATATTTAAAAATGTTATACTTTTTGCCAAAAATACATGATGTTTCGATCGCAATTCAGTTGTAGCTTCTACTCTACTGTGATTATGTGGTTGAATTGGCCATTCCTCACAAGTTTTCAATAAAAAATCTGGCCCTTGTATCCAGCGACCATTCGGCACAAAACATGGGGGGAATTTTGGGCGTGTGCCCTCGTCGGCAACATTCTGTTCAGATGGCAACCACCTCCAATCAGCTACATTACTATTTTCTAAAATTTCTGTGATTCTATTGGCAACAAATTGTTTATAGCGTCGAGTGTCTGAACGTATCCATTGTATAACCGTAGTAGAATCGCTCCAATAATGTACTTTATGTATTTTAGCAGTATGACTGCTTGCAATTATATTTTTCAAACGTACTGCCATAACTGCAGCTTGTAATTCTAAACGGGGAATTGTCTGGTATCGTAAAGGAGCGCATTTTGTTTTTGCAGCAATGAAATGTACACTAGGGATGTCATTAATGGTGATTCTCCAATAAGCAACTACACTTAAAGCGCTCTCGCTGGCATCCGCAAATATGTGTAAATCTATACAATTTGCTTTCATGAAATTCAAATGGTAACAGCGCGGCACTTTTACCTGTTCCACCTTCGGCAATTCTGCCAACCATAATGACCATTCATTAAAGATTGTGTCTGGCACTTCCTCATCCCAGTCAAGACCGAGCGTCCACAGTTTCTGTAAAATAACTTTAGATGAAATTAAGAAATTGCTAAGTATTCCGAAAGGGTCAAATATTGACATATTTAGGCTGAGGATTTCTCTTTTTGAAGGTTTACGTTGTCCATTTAAAATATCAGTAGCAACCCGTTGAAATTTAAATATAAAAAACAATTCATCTTTCAAAGTGGACCAATGCATTCCTAGTATGCGTTCTATTTTGTCACATTCAATATTTATAATGTTTCTGTTTTTCACCATGTTACACCCAATACTTTGCAACACTTTTTCTGAATTCGACACGATGTTTCTTAATTCAAAACCGGCTTTCTTTTGAATGGCAATTACCTGTGGCACAACATCACATGCTTCTTCTTCACTTTCAAAACAGTCAACATAATCGTCGACATAATGTTGTTCAACAACACCTTCCACTGCACGCGGCCATTTATCGATAAATTTCTTTGCATTGATATTCTTTACATATTGTGCAAGTGTTGGTGAGCATGTTGCTCCAAATATCATTCTCATCATAACATATGTCTCGATTGATTCGCCATTGCGCCAAAGAAAACGTTGACAGTCTTGATCTTCCTTTCTTATTGCAACTTGCAGAAACATTTCGCGTATGTCGCCACACACTGCTATTGGGGATTGTCGAAATTTATACAAAATTTTCAAAAGTGGTTGGTTTATGTCTGGTCCAGACACCAAAGCTTTATTTAACGACATACCATTAACTTCTGCAGCGCCATCAAACACAATGCGTATGCTTTTTTTATTTGGATTGCGAACCGCAAAGTGTGGCAAATAAAATACTTTTGTTGACATTTTTGACGTTTCTTCTGTGTTTAATTTTCGTGCATAGCCCTTCTCTAAATAATCATTGATTTTTGCCGTATACTCTGCAGCCAGTTCATTGTCTTTTTCCATTTGCTTTTCAAGCAATTCTAAACGCCGCTTAGCAGTACTATAACTTTCTGGAAATGATTTAAAATTAGGTGACCATAACATACCAACCTCGTACCGCTCTTCAACAAAACGTGTTGTTGTTTCCATTATCTTTATTGCGTGTTGATCATCATTTGATAGCACTTGTTGCGTTAAGCGTTCTATTCCAAAACTTTCGTATGCAAAATAATTTTTGATAAGGCTTTCTAAATCATCTAACCTCTCTTTTTGGCTCTTTTTTGCATACAAAACTCGTGCATTTGATGAAAATCCAAAATAGTTATAACGGCCATGCACAATCCAACCGAGATGCGTTTTTGTGATAATCGGACCTGTATTTGTTAATATTATCGGCTTTTCCAAAGCGGCTGTGAGATGTGCGTAATCCAAACCAATGACAACTTGTGGTACTGCATCGCTATAACTGACAAAGGGCAAATTTTCAAAATTATTATTTTTGATGCTTGGTAAAGCTATTTTACTAAGAGACTGTATTGGTAAATTCAAATTACGTATCGTGAAAACATTTGACAATTTAAAAGGTTTGCAATAGTCACTATTTCCAATAATTGTAAAGCTTACCAATTTTGTTTTATTTGTTGAAGTTATAGTACCAAACCAATGTAGTGACAATGTATCATTTTTACCTGTAAGCCCCAATTTTTCTGCCAAACTCCACTCCATCATTGAGTTTGATGCGCCTTGATCAACAAAACCGTATGTATTCACTTTTATATTTCCAGCTATTACTGTCAATGGCATCACCTGAAATAAAACATCAGGTTTTTCTTTATTCGCATCTGCGCTATAAACTTTCTCCACTAATGACGTTTCAGCTGATTGTTTTTGTTGTTGCTGTTGCGGGGGCTTTTCTAAATTATGAAGCAAACTGTTATGTACTTTCTCACATCCATCTATACTGCATTTCTTTTTAGCATGACATTTTGCTATTGAATGTCCTTTTTTTAAACATGAGAAACACACTCGAAGTGCTTTTACCTTAGCCCATTTCTCACTATTCGACATTTTTTCAAAAACTGGACATTTTGATAATTTACTACACTTGTCACTACAAACCATACAATTTTCATATGTTGCTGCTAATAAAACGCGTCTGTTTTGGGATGCACTATTTCCTTGGTGACCAACATTATCGTTTCGATGTACTCTTTGCCCTACAGCTGCTTTTGGTAGCGAGTCGGCGACAGAATTTGCTCTTTTTGCTATAATATTCAAAAAATTACTAAAATGTTCAATATTTGCATACCCGTTTATCTTTTCTTTATATTCTGCCCAATCAAGCTGTTTTTCTACTGGCAATTTAGACACAAGTTCACTTAATAGTGTGGAATCACTTAAACGGTGTTCTGCATTAGCATATCTTATAAATGCTGTCATATTTTTTACTCTGTTGGCAAATGGGACGATTAGACTCAAATTACCTGAAGGAATCGGTGATATTTTACGAATTTCCACAATTTGACTATTAATAATTTGTTCAGGCCTTCCAAAATTTTCTTTCAAAGTTACCATTATCTCTGGGACGCTGTCCGGATACGGTAATAAAGCTTCGACTGCCATTTTGGCATCACCATGTAAAGCATCACGTAAACGAATTATGTTGCGAGTGTGAGTGTAGCGAAATTCACTAGTGGTATCCTCAAAAGATCTTTCAAACATCGGCCAGTCTATTGGATTACCTGAAAATTTTGGCAAATCAACCATTTTAGTATATATCCACTGTTGACTATTGTTGCTGTCTAACAAACCCAGTGGCTGGCCACCACTGCCTCCATTTTGTAATTGATCTGTATTTGCAGGAGTGCTGTTATTGGTTTCTGTTTCTGTTGATTCTCTTACTGCTAATGCAGCCTGTAACGCTGTAATAGTAGACTGTAGCTGCATGTTGCTGTTTGTATGCATTCTGCTCATTTCATGCAGTTGACGTTGAAATTGATTTTGCATATCAGCCATCTTTTTATTAAACTGCAAAGTTAACTGTTGAATATCTGTATTTGCACTTTGTTTTCCAGCACCATGCTGTATTCTAACATCACCAACGGCGGCTGCGCCGGCGATGCTGCTGTTGTTTGTACTTGCGCCCTCATGTGCGCCGGCAGAAGTATTGGTGTTGGAAGTTCCGTTACCTATTATGACGTGACTTGTCGAAGCATTATTTTCTGTCCTAGGTGGTGGTGGCGTGCGGGGAGTGGTATTCATTTCTTCAAACCCAAGTCGATGTGGTGCAATTCCTTTATTTTGCCTGTTACTCGTCCTCACCGGTGATCTCTCCTCCGACATTGACTGCCCTGTAAATTCTGTAAAATGTGCAGTCAATTGAAGAATAAAGCTGTTACTTGAACAATAAAGAAGTTCACGACACTGCTTGCTGAAATCGTCATCCAAAAGAAAATAAACACAGTCCTTTTTCTGTTTAATGTGGAGAGTTTATTCTCTAAAAATATAGTTACATAAAATATAGAATTTAATGAAATAAAAAAGAAATTTAAAAATCTCACTCAATTGGTCGAACTTCCTGACATCAGCAAACAGTATGACTCTAATAACACTTTGCTAATAATCATGACCATATAAAGAAAGAACAATAAAGAAAAATACAGATAGATAGCACTGAAGTTAGCTGCAGTTTTACACTTCAACAGTGGGCCCTCGACAATACAAATGTATGCTGATGACGTTCAGCTTTATCTTAGTTGCTCCAAGGAGTTGATAACTTCAAAAACCCAAGAATTAAATGGAAACCCAGCAAATGGATTGCGTCTCAATCCAAATAAATCAAAATGCTTAATAATAAAGAAAAAACACTTACAAATTGATGGTGAAATAAATATTTTTCTTGGTGGTTCAAAAATTGATATTGTAGACACGGCTAAAAATTTAGGAGTTACATTTAATAACACGTTAACATGGTCAGATCATATTAACCAGGCCAGTGGTAGAACATATAGTATGCTGCGAAATCTATGGGCCACTCAACACTTTACCCCCTTGAAAGTTAGAATATTGCTTGCAAAAACATATGTTCTACCAACACTCTTATATTCATCGGAAATTTTCACTGGTTGCAACTCCAATGATATGGGAAAACTTACCATAACCTACAATAACATAATCCGTTACATTTATAGTTTAAAAAGATTTGATCATATATCCCAGTATTCCACCCGTTTATTCAATATGTCTTTTTTCGACTATCTTAAGTTCAGAAACGTTATTTTCATTCATAAAATCATTATTACAAATGATGAAAAAAATATCTTTACGATCGTTTACAATTCTTTATATCTCCAAGAGGCAAGGGCATAACCCAATTTCGTCATCGTGGCCATGCTTCCGAATGTCAGTTTTTTATATTCACCATACATCTCTGGAACCAACTTCCAAATAATTTGCAGACCACAGTCAACACAATAAGATTTCGAAAATTACTTGTCGAATATTTTTCATAAATCTTTTTTTTATTTCATTTGATTTTCATTTTCATTTCATTTCTTGTATTATTATTATGTAAATCAATTTTTTATTTAATAACTGTTTTTTATTTTATTATTTTTTTTTATACATTTATTTTTATATTTATTTTTATATTTATATTTTTTTAAATTTTTTCAATTTTTTTTTATTTTTGTTTTTTAATTCTTTTAACCACAATCTAATTTAATACTACTGTATAACTTGTCTGATTCTAATGCTGTCATTTATAAGATATTATGTCTTGTTGTATTAGAAACCCAAAATAAATAAATACAAATACAAAAGGCAACAACAACAAAATTTGTAAATCCAAAAAAAAAATCTTTTTGGTTTTGTAACATTGAATTTTTATTTTTAAACAATTTTTATATGAAAGATAACAATTTAAAAACGAGTAACAAATATTTCAAACAAAAAAATTGTTGGAAATAAAATTTCAATTTAAAAGCAAATATGATTGCTTCAACAAATTCCCATTGTTGGTGCCTACTGTTTTTTCTGTGTATATTATATGATATATTTTCTTTTATTTTATTTCTAAAAATTTTACATTTATTATTACTATTTATTTCTTTTTCCCAACAGACGGCATTTAGTTTTTTGAATTTAGTTCTTCCACTATTTTATCATAATTGCAGCATCCTGACTTTATTGGTTCACCATATAAACGAATCGAAGCGCTTTCTCCATCCGATTTGCCACATACTAGCTTATTTTCACATAAACCATTGTTCTTTAATTTTTAGTTTATCATCTCGAATAACTACTTTATGTACTTTGCTGATACCTAAGATTTTTTTCTTAAGTAACAAAAATGATTTTTTGTGCTGTTTTTTGGGCATAAGGCCACGTTCAACCGAAATTGACGATCCCGACAGTTTTCTTGTATTCTTTAAAACGGTTTCTACTGATTGAGACGATCCCAATTCTACTACCACAGTCATTTTGTCGTGTTTTTCAAAAATTTTATGCACGGCTTGTACATTAGTACCAACTTCCAATGTCTCTTTAAAAAAGTTATGTACCTCTACGGACGGTTCTTTAGCAGAGCATAATCCTCTAATAAACAGCTTATTGACTTGATTTTCCAACCATTGAATATCCCTTTTACTTTCCTCATTTTCTTTTTTAATTTTAGCTATTTCCTCCTTCAAATTTGAATTTTCTAAACGTAATGCGCTCACTTCAGAACTGATTTCTTTTTTTACTTCTTCCAGATCTGCTTTTGTTGGTAATTTATTGAGCCTATCGTCTAAATTTGTATTAATAGTATCTTTGATAAGAGCAACTAAATCTTCGGAATTCATTTTACCACTCAGGCCGTTTTCTGCTTCTTCACTTTCAGGATCAGTTTCTATTAGTTTTTTTTTTAGGCGTATGAGTATTTATGGTTGGGCACCTCTGCATACTTCACGATACAAATAAGCGAAGATTCAAACCTTACGTTTTGATATAGAAATTGAATGGCAGTGCTACTTTCAACTTTATCGATAACTTTATCGTTTATTACACATACCTAAGTTTGAAGAACAAGGTCAGCTGTAGTTGCCAAATTGTTTTCGTTGGTATTAGTTTAATCAAAATATTTCCAACATTACACAAGAATAAAACTTTCTCAAACAATCAAATTGTAAAATTTAAATCACCAAATCATCGACACCTCCGTCATCATATAAACACAATTACACCTGATCAGACTCCCAACAATGCAAACTTTCAGCAGCAAAAAGCCGGACTTATTCACCCCAACACTTCTTTAAGGAGACAGCACAAAGTAAGAGCCACACCGAAACACGTCCGCCCACACGCAAAACTACTACTCTTCTCTTGGGAGTTACTTGAATAAATTTTCTGATTTATTGATTAAGATAATGGAAAAATAACGTAGTTTTGAACAATTGTTTCTATATTTCCTACTAGCGGGCGCAGCCCGCTACGTTGTTAACGTGCCTTAAAGTTTAGGGCACGCTCGTTTTTTTATTTAAAGTTCTTTTTATAATAAAAGCCTTCACCCAGCCACCACAAATAAATAATTCTGCACAACAATGGGTTTAAAATAAATAAATAAATAAATATTTGATCACTTTTTCTCATGAAAGTGGATTGTTAGTAATGAATCCATAATAAATTGCAATATACGTGTGTATGTTAAGATAATTTGGTAAAGTGCGAACTTAGGTAGATAGACCCGTAAGTAGTTTTGTTCATTTGTGTTTTGAATGAAAATAAATAACGTAAAGCAGGGTTGGAAAGCATTTTATAATATTAAAAATAGCGGGCAAAAGTAGTGCCTTAAAGTTTTTTTTTTTAATTCCAGTTTATGGAAAGGTAGACCTGGCAATTCAAGTAAATTCACAAATTCAGTTGGAAAATTTACTGCGTCGGTTTCTTTCACCGGTGCTTCGTTACCTGCAGTTTAAATATCGGAATATATAAGTTCCATTCCTTTTCTAAGGTTTCTTCTCTTTTAGAAAATTTGTTTAACTTTTTGGAGAGTATGTTTCAATGCTACATAAGTTTCATATTCCGTGGATAGTGTTTGAACAGGTAATTAAAAGGGATTCTTCACCCCTTTTTGTTCCACCCAGTAAAAATCCCAAATATATATAATCTTGCCTCAATCGCATGCGAAATTTCAAGTACCAAACTCCGGCAGTTTGAGTCATTCAAATTCCATTCCATTTTGTTTAACAATTTTAGTGTTCCAATGCAACTCCTTCCAAGATTCCATTTTGTTCACCATTCCATTGCATTTCGTTCCCATTATCTGTTATTCCAATTCCACTCGTTCCCCGTTTCATTCCATTTTATTCCTACTGTCTTGTGTATCGATATTGATATCAGTCGCTGCTATTTCATTCCTCTTTTAACTGCAGTGTTCCAATTCCACTCGTTCCCCATTCTACGCCATCTCGCTTCTCATTCCTTTTCGTTCTATAGTCCATTCCTCTTCCAATCCATTTCCATTGTCTATAATTTCAATTCCACTCGTTCAACGTTTATATCCATTTTATTCCACTTGTGTAGTGTTTCAATTCCACTCGTTTCCTATTTAGTTTCTTAATTTTAGTGTTCCATATACACTCGTTCTTTAAATTTTAGGTTTCTAGCTAAAGACGCAGGTGTCCAGGGGGGGGGGCAATTTTCCCCTTTTGAGCCACCATTTTTACCACGTTCCTGTCCAAAGTCCTAAAAATGCCTTGTCGATAAGTTAGCCCATACTCCAAGGAAAACATATTATAGATTACGGGTTTCTAGCCGAAGGGTTCGGTTAGGCCATCAAGGGGGAGAATTATTCCGCTTTTACCCCTCCCGGTAGGAATTTCCAAAAATTCCGAGAACGTCTGCATTGGAGGAGGAACCTACTACATACATAATTTTAGGTCTCTATATCCAGCAGTTTGCCCAACTCGGCAAGGGGGAAGTTTCTTACTTTTTACCCCTCCCGGTATGAGTTTCCAAAAATACCATCTTAGGGGACGTCTATGTTAGAGAAGGAACCCAAATACCGAATTTAGGCAGTTTGGCCAGGCCGTTAAGGGGGAGACTTCCTGTTTTTGACCCTACCTATGGAAATTTCCAAAAATCTCATCTTAGCGGATGTCTACAATAGAGAAGGAACTTTAGTACCAAATTTCAACTTCCTACCTCCAGCAGTTGGGCAGGCCTTTAAGCGGCACTTTTCGCTTCATTAATTCCCATTTTTGCAATGTCCCTGTCCAAAATTCCACAAAGCACCTTCCCAAAAAGTGAGCCCATACTCCAAGGAACATATGTTTTACATTTCAGGATTCTAGCCAACTTTTACTATTTGTACCCCTCTCGGTAGGAATTTCCGAAAATCCATCGACAGGGAATTTCAGCTTCCTAGTTCCAGCAGTTTCAGCAGGCTGTCAAGTGGGACACTTTTTCTTTTTTTGTCCCTCCCGGTTGGAATTAGGCTGGAAGAGGAACCTAAGTACCGAGTTTCAGCTTCCTAGTTCCAGCAGTTTGGACAGGTCGTTAAGGAGCCACTTTCCCTTTTTGAGCCCCTATTTTATAACGACCCTGTCCAAAATTCAAAATACTATCTTTCTAATAAGTTAGCCCTTACTCCAGGGACCGACATTTTAAATTTCAGGTTTCTAGCCGAATGGGTTTTTACAGGCCACCAAGGGGAGGCTTTCTTCTTTCGATCTTCGCGACTGTCTGCGATAGATGAGGAACATCCATACCAAATTTCAACTTCATTGCCTCAGCGGTTTGGGCAGGCCAATATTGGGGACATTTTTCCCTTTCAACCCACATTTTTACTATGTTTCTGTTCCAAAATAGAAAAATTACGTTCCCGGTGTTATGTCCTACTCCAGGGAATACATATTTAAAATTTTAGGTTGGCCAGAAGGGATTGGGCAGGCCGTCAAGGAGAATACTTTTCCCCTTATCTCCCTCCCGATAGGAATTTCAAAAATTCCGTCTAAGCGGACGCCTACACAGAAGGACGAACTCACATACCGAATTTCGGCTACATAGTTTCAGATGTTTGGGCCATAGCTGGGGAATTTCGATTAGAATTAGAAATCATTACGATTAGAGAAATAAAATAATCTAATCATTAGAATTGAGTTTTGATAAAAATTTCAGATTACTAATTGATTTGATTAGAAATAATCAAAAATCTAATAACAATTAGTGACGATTAGCATTTCTAATCAAATCTAATCAAAACTAATCCAAAAAATAATTGATTAGATTTCTTGATTATTTCTGATTAGATTTGATTAGATCAACTATTTTTAACTATTTTTGTGAAAAGAAAATATTTATTTATCACATTTGTTGCTATATTTACATAATGTAACAGTTTTTGAATATTGCATAAAATTGCATACGGTGCACCCTGTTCTTAAACTAAACACTTGGGTTATCCAAAAAACATCGCCTGACTGTACTGAGGAGCAGATCAGCAAAAGGGTGATTGAAATCATATGCACTTTGTTCAAAAATGGTTTTTCATATAATGCAATGGACGTGCCGAATTTGAATAATGACAACTCATTTTATGATTTCGATGATGACGGTAACTTTATCAGTATTTCATGATTTTTCAAACTTTATATTATTTTCGTTACAAAAGATGACGTTTCCACAACCCCGGTAACACCAACCGAGTCCAACGGTTTCAAAAATGCAATAAGCAATCAGTTTTACGCTTACTTAAATGACCCGGATCCCGGCCCTGAAATTTGGACCAAATATAATGTTTTAAAGGAAGCATTCCTATCGTGTAACACCCCACTGACGTCGTCAGCATCAGTTGAACGACTATTCTCATTTGCAGGCATCATCAATAGTCCAAGACGAAATTCATTGTCAGACTTTTCTTTTGAAAAGTTGGTATTAATGAAGTCTAATGTCAATTTTTTGTGAATTATATATAAGCAGAATCAGCATACATTTAAAACGACGTAATTGTAATATATATACCTATTTTCTTTTTTTTTACAGAACTTACTGAATATTAGGGTTTATATTTTTTGAAATATAAACCCTAATATTCGGCGGAATTCCCGGGAATCCCGCCCTTTTTTTTATCCCGCAATCCCGGGAATTTTATGCGGGATTTCCCGGGATTTTTTTTAGTCTTTTACAGTAGTTTTAGCTAGTTTTATTGCAATTTTAGAAGCTTTATTTAAATTTAAAGCATTAATTTTTTTTAAATTAATTTAAATAAAGAATGTTTAAAATTAAAAAATACGGTTTAAAATTTAATAAACTGAATTAAGCCAAATTGTTTTTGGATGCCAATTGAATTTGGTTTAGTTAAACCGAAAAATATTATATTAGCAATTACCAAATTTACAAACTAAAATACTTGTCCTTCGGGAATTTTTTTCTTCTTTAAGATGATGATATTTGTTCAAATAAAGCAATATTTATATAGGCTGTTTTAATCTATAAGATTCTCGAAAAGATTTTGCAACCTTGTCTTTATGTTTTGCACGTGTACTAAAGTAAAATCGTACCGAAAATCTTATAGTGTAAACCAGCCTTATACAACATTTCAACATCATTATTTCAGTTCCAAATACCTCCAATTTTCAATTAACATAAGTATTTTGAGTTGGTTTGACTTCAAATAATTTCATTTAAAGTTCAATTGCTATTCCTTTATTTTAAATATATTTTTTAAATATTATTAATTTTTAAAATAATAAATACATCAGATGCTTTTTCAAATTATTTTGAATTTTTTATATGCTAATTTAAAATGCAACTAAATAGGAATTTAAATAATTTCTTTTTATGGAGTTAAGGCATAAAAAATTTCTATTCAAGAAAACTAATTAAAGTTATGAAACTATTTAATATTTTAGTGTCTACTTTTATAAAACAATTTAGGCGAATTTGCCTAAAAATTTCTGTGAAAAATGCTCACTTTTAAACTTTTGTATAAAACTAATTCTAGACGGATACTTTTGAAAATCTGCATAGAAAAAAACAAAATATCTAGAAATAGAAATTTTTGGATTTCATGTTTAAGAAATATTTAAGCAAAAAATTGATTTTAGTTCTGACTATAAAACTGGTCCGACACAAGTTTGCACCCATTAACAATTCCAATATATCCTGAAAAAAGGGATCAAAATAATATAACCGTGTCTTTCACTTTTCTATATCAATTCGTTTAACAGCTTAAACCGCGAAATTAATATTTAGTATATATTACTAAGAGTTTTTTTAATTAGGACGGCCTTCCATATAAATATTTTACATAAATACTAATTCACGATTTGAATTGTTAAACGAATTGACCAGGAAAAAGTGGAAGACATGGATATTTAGCCCTCCTTTCAGAACATTTTCTCATGGATACAACCAAAAGATAAACTTTGGCGAACGGTGTTTAACCAAAAAGTAGTTTTTCAAGTACAATATATGTTGAATTTATATATTTTCTAACGAGCGGGAATTCCCGGGATCCCGGGAAATTCCGAAAAAAATCCCGCTGTCCCGGGAAATGAAAAAGTCCGGGAAAAGAAAAACCCTACTGAATATGCATTTTTGTTTTTTTTTTTTTGTTTGACATTCTGTAAAATTCGTTCTTTATATTTATTTTATGTATAGTATGTATAAATGTAAATAGTATGTAAATATATATGTATGTGGCAATATATAATGCAATTTTATGCAATATTCAAAAACTGTTACATTATGTAAATATAGCAACAAATGTGATAAATAAATATTTTCTTTTCACAAAAATAGTTAAAACACACGGAAAATGGATTCGTTGTGTTAACCGAATTTGTTGCCAACCGAATTTTAGGAGTTGTATGAACTTTTACATTATTCGGTTGCAGATATGGAATTATTTTACTATTCATGAAAATATGAAAGTTGCTCTAACCGAATTGATTTGGTAGACCCGACCGAATTTATTTCTGTAATAAAACACTGTTTACAACAATTTTTTATTATTATTATTAGTAAAAAATTTTTAAGATAAATTAAAAGGTACATAGCACAATATTTTTAGATAAAAAATATACATAGATAACACAGAATTAAAAAATATACATATATTGATAATAAAGATGAAAAGTTTAAGGTTTCAACCGATAGGAAAAATATCTCATATTTTCACAGCTTATATTTGAAATGCAATCGTTGGTTGAAAGTCCTTAAAATTAGTAGATGTTTTCCAAATTCGGCAATAATTTCTAAAGCAGAGCATCCACATTAATTTGCTAATAAAAATTTTCGTCTACATTAAAAAATTACAATTCATAAAAATAGAGAACTAACAGATTATCTGTTTTTAATTACCTTTAAAATATTTTCCGCCAAATGCATTACACATTAACACAAAATAAATCTTATATACCAAAATATCTATAACCACGGACCAATACTTTTGTATTTTTTTGAATTTTTGTTCATATTTTTTTGAATTTTTATTTTGTTTTAATTTTTGTTTTCATTTTTTTGACATATGTATAAGTATAATTGACCTTTACACACCCGACTTTCAGATATGTTAATGTATTCTTGGTGTTGGTGACCAACATTATTAGAAACCATTTTTATATTTTTTAAATTTTGGTACCACAACTGAAAATCGATCATGAAACTTTTTTTAAATCGGAATGCATAACCATCATTTGGTAAAAAATAATTAGTAAAGCTTTAATAACAACTAATAATATAACATTGATTGTAGCAACTAAAATATAATTGATATTTCTAATTAATAGTAAAAAAATTATTCATTTTAAGCTTTTAAAATAGTTGTCACTATCGAATTAGATTACCAAATTTATTTAGTATATGAATTGGTGGGGAGGCTGATTATTAAGCATATCTACCTTTCCCAAAGTTACAATTTCAAATTATTAATCATTACTGGTATCTTTTTACTATTACAATTAATTTAATCTCATCGAAATCAAAAAAATATTGTAGTAGCAAAATTATGATAATTCTGGCCGTTTTACAACTGATTTATTTTCTGTGTGAAATAGTTGATCTAATCAAATCTAATCAAAAATAATCAAGAAATCTAATCAATTATTTTTTGGATTAGTTTTAATTAGATTTGATTAGAAATGCTAATCGTCACTAATTGTGATTAGATTTTTGATTATTTCTAATCTAATCATAATTAATCAATTTTTCAGCACAATTAAAATTTCTAATCCAATTGCTAATCATTAGGATTTCTAATCATTATTCCCAAGCTATGGTTTTGACAGGCCGTCAAGGGGGAAACATCCCCCTTTTGGCATATCCTGTAGGGAATTCCAAAAATACAAACTTAGTCGATGTCTACTACAGTGGAGGAATCTTTATGCCAAATTTCAACTTCTTATCTCCAGTAGTTTGGGCAGGCAGTTAATGGGGACACTTTTCCAATTTGTGAGACCGTCTATGGGGACGTCTATGCTGAATATATTTGGAAATTCCGGTAGGAATTTCCAAAAATCCCTTCTTAGCGGACGTCTATGCCGAATATCAAGAAACCTTGCTTTAGTGGAGATATCCGTGGGGGAGGAAAAAAAGGACTTTTTGTGAAATTATATTTTTTTAAATGGAATTTTTTGGAAAAAGCGAAATTTTTTGGAGAAAGATACTTTATTTTTACAAAGTACTTTGTGGAAGAATGTACTTTTTTTGAAAAAGTTATTTTTAGGAAAAATTTATTTTTTTTGGAAAAAGGTCATTTTTTTGGGAAAGGGTCCTTTTTGGAAAAGGTATTTTTTTGGAAAAAGGTATTTTTTTGGAAAAATGATTTTTTTTTTGGAAAAAGGTACATTTTTTGGATAAGGTACTTTTTTTTGGAATAATTTAAATTTTTTTAGAAAAAGGTACTTTTTTGGAAAAAGGTACTTTTTTTGGAAAAAGGTACTTTTTTTAGAAAAAGGTACTTTTTTTTGGAAAAAGGTACTTTTTTTGGAAAAAGGTACTATTTTGGAAAAAGGTACTTTTTTTGGAAAAATGTACTTTTTTTGGAAAAAGGTACTTTTTTTGGAAAAAGGTACTTTTTTGGAAAAAGGTACTTTTTTTTGGAAAAAGGTACTTTTTTGGAAAAAGGTACTTTTTTTGGAAAAAGGTACTTTTTTTGGAAAAAGGTACTTTTTTTGGAAAAAGGTACTTTTTTTGGAAAAAGGTACTTTTTTTGGAAAAAGCTACTTTTTTTTGGAAAAAGTACTTTTTTTGGAAAAAGGTACTTTTTTGGACATACCAAATTTCAACTTCATAGCTCCAGCAGTTTGAGCAGGCCGTCAAGGGGGAGACTTTTTCCCCTTTTTGCCCCTCCCTGTAAAAATTTACAAAAAATTCCGTCTTGGTGGATGTCTACGATAGTGGAGGAACCTTTATACCAAATTTCAATTTCCTACCTCCAGCGGTTTGGGCAGGCCGTCAAGGGGGGCTCTTTTCCCCTTTTTAACCCCCATTTTTACAACGTCCCTGTCCAAAATTCTTGAAAGTACTTTCTAGAAAAGTTAGCCCCTACTCCAAGGAACACATATCTAAAATTTCAGCTTTCTAGCCAAAGGGGTTTTGGCAGGCCGTCAAGGGGGAGACTTTCCCCCTTTTTGCCTGTTCCGGTAGGAATTTCCAAAAATCCCGTCTTAGCGGACGTCTACGCCGAAAGTGGAACCTACATACCAAATTTCAACTTCATAGCTTCAGCGGTTTGGGCTGGGCGATGTTGAGTCAGTCAGTCAGTCACGTTATTCTTATATATGTGACAGCGCATAGAGAAAGGGACCTAAGGGTAAAAAAATCAATTTTTTTTTTTTTGTGGACAACATCTGAGCATCGAATGAGACCGATCCCACGCTCTCCTGAACAAAACCGGTTTTAACCCTTAGGTCCCTTTCTATTTTGCGCGTCACATATAGAGATTGAAAAAAATCGTTATTTGCCTTTTTTCGATAGTAAAAATCGTCAAAATGATGATAAATCGTCAAAACTGGCAACATTGGTTGTAGCTTCTGTAAATGCCGATGCTAATCACAATTCTGTTGGTGTTATGCGGCAAATAGACTATGCAAGTCACTTGCACAATAACGAGTTTGTTCAAGTCACTTTACTCGCCACACACCACTCAAGTAAACTGTGCAATATTCATTTTAATTTACACATAGCAGCAGAAGCATGTAGCGGATTGTTATTGCTATGAGGAAATATTAGTCTTTAAAAGCTTTATTTTACACTTTGCGCAGGCCAAAATACCTGAAATTCGTTGGTGATGTTAATAAATTTATTTTAACATTTTTTACTTTACGTTTATTGATACTTTTAATTTTTTTATCCGTATTTATGATGTTCACTCTTCAAAAATTACTGCTGAACTGTGCTAATTTCAGCATACACCTCGCAAATGATGCACAAGTTCTAAAATATTGCGTAAAAATCGAAATCGTTTTGATTTTTACTCAAGTCTAAAAATATACTTGCACAAGTACACAAACCAGGCCACACACTGTTCAACTGACCTGCACAAACTCATTATTGTGCAAGTAACTTGAGTAGTCTATAGGCCGCATTACTACTGAACCGGATAATGGTATGGCTTTGAATTGTAATAAAGTTCGTTCACGAAGAGACAGCATCTGTTTAGCTGACAATTCTGATAGTGACGCTGCTACTGTAAACTCACAAGCAGAAAGTTTTGCAAGTGCTTTAAAATCGAATAAAATGCATTTACGAAGAGAGAGCATTTGTATTTCTAATAATTCCGTTAGTAGTGCTTGCAGTGATGCCAACTTGGTGCTTTAAGCACTATTTATGGTGCTTTTTGATGATTGATTTTTTGGTTAGTGCTTTTAGTTCTTTTGTTAATCAAAATCGTCAGCCATTTTATGTGAAATCGTCATCAGTAAAATATCAAAAAAACACTAGTTTTATATATTTTTTATTCGAAATTTAATTGATTTTAACTGCTTGACTATATCGCTGCTCTTAAGATAATTCACAGCTTTTATAAATTCGAATTATATATAACTGGACCTTATTTTTTACTTCACCTGTAAATAGGTGGTATTTATGCTACGATTAGTTATAGATAAAACACCTCATCATGCGTTATGCGGTTTAAGTTATCATAAATAATTTATATAGACTTTAAGTTCGTGATTCCGAACTCTGTTTTTAAAACTTTAGTTCTATAATTTACAAATAAGCCAAACACAGAGTATTTCGGCATTTTTAACCACGATTTTCTAAAAATTGTGACGTGATTGAGACATTTTATTTATACATATTTAGAATCAGCATGTCTAAATATCTAAAAATGTTGTACCAAAGTTTAAACACTTGAAAAAAAATTAATTTTGTAAAGCTGTTAGGTCCCAGTAGCAAAAACTACTAGTTCAGAACCAGTTATGTACTAGTTTATTTGAACCAGGCAACTAGTAAGAGTTCTACCGCCATTCCATATAAACAACTGTAGAATTTAACATGAAGATGTCATAGGGATGGGGGCAATTGTCGCCAAACTCCCACTTTGGTACTAGTTGTAGAACTAGTTTGAAAATTACAATTTAAAGACAAAAAATTGGAAGCAAAACTGGTACTAATGTGAAACTCGCGGAACCAGTTCCGAAGTGACTCTCTGGAAATAATACTGTACCATTTGGTTAAGACCTAAATTATATAGATAAAAAACAAAGGCTTTTTCTTTGATGAAACGTAGATTAGATCAATGGTTCCTTACTGAGATAATTAGGTTCATTTACCAAATGAAATCTTGTGTTTATGATTTCTAATCACGATAAAAAATTTTAGTGTTTATTCGCAAACTCTTATTTAAATTTAATTTTTCGAAATAGTCTCGCCTTGTCAATGCTTCGAAATTATTGTTTTAAAAATAAAAACAAAGAGCTGTCTGGTACTTATCAGAAATTTACGAAACCAGTTTCGGAGCGATTTGCACCTCAAGTCAAAAAAAAATGAAGTGTTTATTTGCTAACTCTGATGTTTTATTAAATAAAAATGTAAACAAAATGAGAATTTCAAATCTCGCATTTTAATTTAGTTAATTTATTGTACAGTTCCTACATAGATCGTATTTAACTAGTATACATCTGGTTCAAAATGATTATTATGAGAACTAGTTTTGTAGTTAATAGTCAAAAATCTAGTACTTTTTAGAACCATTTTCGACCATTTGCTACTGGGGTTGTTCACAAGGGGTGTGCTATTTGTTGTATCGTTGTATCGTGCTAACAAAAAACAGAGTTCTTAAAATTTAAATTGCAAAATTTAAATAAAATACAACATTTGAGAATAGAACGATACAACATTTTTGCGTATGTTTAGTGTCCTATGTTTGAGTGTGCTAACAGATTGAAAATCCATTAAGTTGCGTTTACATCTGTTTTCAAATCCCGAGATTTCAATGGAAATCTCGACCCGAAATCTTGACCGTTTACATTTGCACTTTATGACAGTAGCGTGATTTCGATTTGACAACTGCCCTTTTCTTGTAAACAAATTACCATAAAAAATAACCTCAAAATAAAAATATTTCTAAAAACCATTTTATTCATTGGCGGAGTACAATTTACATTATTTTATGTAAAGATCTAACGCTAAATATGTTACTAAATTTGTTTTTTATAAGGATGACAAGCTAGAAGCCAGATTTTGCAATATTTTGGCGGAAGGAAAACATGCACTTCCTAATGCTTTCTTCATAGTTATGCTTCGCGGGAAGCAAAAATTAGAATCACGCAACACTTCTTATTATCATTAGTACATTTCCATTGGGTCTAAAGGCATATTTATTAAATTAATAATAATGTTTTTATTTCATTATTTTGTATTATTTTTATGTTATTTTTTTAGTCAGCTGTTGACCATCGTTGCCACTTTTTCATGCAAAAACTCTACAAATTAAGCGAAACACAGTATTGTATTCTGCAAAAGTCTCCAGATTTGTGAGATTTTCATGAGATTTCTTAGAAATCTCGCAAATTTACGGGATTTCCTTTGTATGGGGAATCTCGGGACTTCACATGAGATTTTCACTGAAATCTCAATTTTAGTCGAAATCTCGGGATTTGGGTGCAGATGTAAATGCAACATTAGAAAATCCAATAGAAAATCGTTGTTAAAGCCAAATAAATATTTTAACAACTCTGTTTTTTGTTAAGACGATACGACGATACAACAGATAGCACACCCATTGTGAACAACATATGTGTAAATTTAAAATTAACCTAGTTCCAAATGTTGTTTGTTAATTGTTTTCAACCATGAACATATTTTTCCACTCAGACCTGAGAACTATTGCAAGTCACAAAAACGCGATTCGGAATGAAACAATTTGCGGTTTTTTAAACGCTTTTTTAATAGTTTTGTGAATTGGATGGTATTTACCCTGTAAGTATTTGGAAGATATCTTCCAAGAAGAGATCTAAGCGGTATCTTCTTTTTTCGTTTGAATGAATATAATCAAGTAGTAATTTGAAATTATCTTCCTTTAATCATCTGGAAGATAATTTGGTGATATTTGGAAAAAATAATTCAAAAATTAAATTTTTTGTCATCATTTTTTATGATAATATTACGGCAATATTACCTTTTTATCATCCGGAAAATAAAGAAAATTTGTTTGGAAAAATGAAAACAAAATTTGTACAAAAACAACCAACAGATACATAGAAAACAAATTCCTCAAAAAATCAAGATTTAATGCGCGAAAAAAATGGGCTACGATGAAATTAAGATAATTAATGTTAATGGATTATGTATGAAAAAAGAAATCGTTTATTTTTTACCGGGGAGTTTATTTGGCGATATCAACTTTTTTTTTCCAGGGGTATTGCTTTCGTATTGCCTAGAAGTAGTGCTTTCGGGTAACAGTTGTTCCCGACGGAAGAAACTTGATATTGCCGGCAAGAAATGTTTTCTTCCTGGCAATATGATCGGGGAATCTTCTTCGTATTGCTATGCTTGCTGGGTATAATTAAAGAAAATATAGAAACCTTTGTATGTGAGCTGTTTATTTCTGTTTTTACCCAATATGGGCGCTGTGGTGTAATGGTTAGCGCGTTGGACTGTTACACGTGAGGTTGCGGGTTCGAGCCCCAACCAAGGCAACATCAATTTATGAAAAATAGTAGTATGTATGAGTTTTTTCTATCCCTCATACATATCGCAGCGTCCTCCTCCGGTGTTCCCATAGCACTTAACCCCACCGAAGTAAAATAATATAACAGGGCTATGAACTAAAATAAAAAGCTTCAACAAAGTTCGCCAACTCACCGTCAGATGGCGCGCAGCAACTGTTCTAAAATTCAATATCTCGCGCAATTACAGTGTTGCCATATTTGAAGCCCTTCATCTTTCACCACCTTTCACTTCTTCTCTATCCCTTTTCCAAAGGAAGCAACACGTTAATTAATAGGAAGAATTTGCTGAGTGTTGCTTCTCTTTAAAAAAAAAAAAAAAAAAAAAAAATAAACATCGATTCAAATGTTTGAGAAATTTCTAAATTTCTCATTGATATCAAAAGTATATTTCAAATCATTTTTAGGCAAAAAAATTAATCCTTTTAATTCAATTAGAGAAACATTCGAAGAGAATTAGAAAAAACCTTAGATTTTTTTTCAAAAATTTTAATTTTTGTATTAACTTCAAATATATTTCTCAAGTGTTTTGTAAATTAAAAATCAAGGTTTGAAAATGGTTCGAGATTTTTTTATTTTTACATTATTTTTTAAATAACATTAAAAAATATACAAAAAAATTTGTATTTCCTTAAGAAAACAAATTAAGAATTTCAAATTTCCTGATTTATACCGCGAAAAATGTATCGTAGTGCCAAAATGTGAATATGACTACCATATTTTTAAATACAGGGAGGACTCTAGCTGTTTATAGCAATTGAAAGTTCGGAGATTTTGTATGCATTAGAAGAAAACAGCAACATCTAAATGAAATCCAAAACTCTATGGTAGGTAAGTAATTTTAGCAAATTTAACAGCACCCAGAAAACAGATTCAGTTCTTATAACCGCATTTGTAGCCAATCGCATGGTTCGGTTGTGGTAGCCGAATTTTTCAGTTGTGGCAACAGAAAACCAATTGAGACAGGACTAATTTGACTATGGCAACAGAATTTCAGTTGTATCAAGAATAATTCGGTAGCCAGAACCGAAAAATTCATTTAATGCAACTGAACCATTCGATTAGCAACAAATGGGGTTGTCAGCACCGAATCTATTTTCTGGGTGAGCTTCAATCTCGTCATTAATAGATGCTTTACTCAGCAGAAATTCGAATACAGCAAACTCTTTACTGTCCCTTTTTTATATTCGCATCATACTTTCACTAAATGTACTGCATCCAAAAAAGGGAATAAGTAATATAAAGTGCATATCAGCTCATCTCAAACAAAATTCATGGCATATTCATGCGCAACTGCCAAGGCTTCCAGTTGACCAAATCCTTTTTATGGAAATAGATATACATTCGAGATGTGCCGCTAAGGCACTCTATATCTTGCATTACTACTTCCCATTCTTGGATACAGTGCATTTATTTTTGCTGGGCAATCACGCAGGCAATATTTCCTGTTCTCGCTTTCCCTATTTATATTAATTTTAGAATCGCATTATTTTGCGTGTTTAAATAACTTTTAATAATAAGACATTGGAATATTTTATCGCGAACGGTAGGTCATTAATGAAAAGAGAAAACAAAATTGGTCCAAGGTGGCTACCTTTGGGTACTCCGGAGCCAACAGTAATATTCTTAGATACTGCATTGTTGAATAAAACACGTTGTTCTCTGCTGTTCAGGTATGATTTAATCCAGTTCAAACAGTTTTTGGTAAATCCCATTAAATAAAACTTTTTAATAAGGAGATTATGATTAACTTTATCAAAGGCTTTGCTAAAGTCTGTGTATATAGCATCAGTATGTTGACCATTATTAAATCCCCGGTTAACTACAGTGGTAAGGTGTAACAGGTTTGTAGTGGTAGAGCAACCTTTGCGGAAACCATGTTGAAACGGTGACAGTATAGAAGAGATTTTATGACATAGTTGTTCTGTTAAGCATTTCTCAAACAGTATAGGTATTGTACTCAGTTTAGCAATTCCTCTGTAATTTGTCACAACTGACTTATTACCAGATTTAAATAAAGGTATAATATAGGAATCCTTCCAATGTTTAGGAAAGTACCCATATTTGATAGATACATTAAACATGATACATAAAGGAGTAGCCAAGGCATTATTACAATTAGTTAGTATGCAGCTGGGTACGCCATCAGGTCCATGATAAAATGAAGATTTGAGGCTTTTAAGACATTTTTTAATATCTGATGTAGTAAGAAGTGAAAAAGATATAGATTGTTGTTCAGTCAGAGGAATTGGATAATTATCAGAATCATCATAGAGAGCATCAGAGTACGTAGTTGCAAAGAAGTCGGCAAACATGTCACTTATAACCAAATCATCGCTAGATTCTTTTGTTAAATATTTTATGACAGCTGGATATCCACTGCATTTCCTCTTTGAATTTACAAATTTATAAAAAGTTTTCGGATCACGTTTAAAATTTAGTTTCACGTTGTTTAGGTAGTCATTATATAAATTCATGTTGAGTAAATTATATTCAGCACGTACAATAGAATATTTACCATAATCACCAAGTGAACCAGATTTCTTATAATTTTTATATCGTTTGTTTTTTAAATTTTTAAGCCTGGATAATTGTTTAGAGCTCCACGGAGGGCCAGAGTGTTTACGTACAGTGTATTTTGGGATACATTCCTCCATATAATTTAAAATTGTTGCATAAAAAGTGTCGACCATTGCATCAATAGCATTTGGATCGCCATTGGAAACAGATAACAATTCTAGCCAGTTTGTATTAGACAGAAGAAAATTTAAATCATTATAATTAGCACGTTTAAAACAGAAAGTTTTTACGTTGTCTCTTATTTTGCGATTAGACAGCAGTGGTAAATTACAGCTTACTTCAATAGTAGGATGATAACGGTCCTCAGGTTTAGTAATTGGATATGTACGTTTTAAAGAGCAGTCTGCAGGCTCATTTACAAACACCAAATCAAGCAGTCTTCCAGTTTCGTTGTAAATATTATTTATTTGAAAAAGGCATAATTCCGATAAGAGTTCTAAAAATTCATCAATCCACTCATTTGATTTAATTGGGGCATAATAGAAGGAATCCGATAAAAATGTCCAAGAAATTAATGGTAAATTAAAATCACCAAAAACAAAAATTGAATCTTCAGGTTTTGCTCTTAAAACGACTGATTTTATAGATTTCAAATGTTCATCATATATTGATCTATCAGATTTTGGAGGAATATATGAACAAGTTATAAAAATATTTTTACACTTCAGTTTTATTTGGACTGCTATAAATTCAATTTTATGAAAAGAAGAAGATACAATTTCTTCAGATGAAATAGTGTTGGAAACAGCAATCATAACACCGCCGCCAGTAGTTTCAGTTGCTCTATCGAGTCTATAAATGTGAAATGCATTACAAAGTATCTCCGTGTTAAAGATTTTGTCATTCAACCAGGTTTCCGTAAATATAATCACGTGTTGTTCAAAATCGAAACTTTCAATAAATAATTTAGACAATTTAGATTTTATTCCATTTACATTTTGATAGGTTAGGCACAGCTGATTATCAGAGTTAAAATTTAGTTTTTTTGATTATTTGGCATACCTGATGGCGTACGGGACGGAAGATGAGCAGCATTGTTAAACAGTTTGTTCTCATATTCACGAACTAACATATTAACTAGGATCAACAATTTTATCAAAAAGATCGAACGGGACAGTTATTTTAAATGATACAATGTTCCTTGGTTGTGAATAAATAAATTTATGTGTTGAAATATCAGCATTAAAATTAAGTTGTGTTTTAATATAATAGTCGATGTCTTCAACAGATGTTTCGGAATCCAATCGGGAAATAAATATTGATTTTTTAGGAGGCACAATACGTAATTGCCTATGAACAACAGAGTTATTACCAAGACCAAAAGTTACAGATGGATTAGGTTGTTTATTCCGAATTATCACTTGATTATATCGATTAGGTGCAATATCGGTAGAACGAGGGGTAATATTTTCAGTACTCGGAAGAGCGGTATGTAAACCAATAGAAGTATGTGGAAGAGGAGAAGCAGTACGTTGATTCCATGAAGTTTCGCTGGAATTTGTCCATTGAAAGATTTCATTGAATTGATGTAGTTTTTTTTTTTTTTAAATTTCATATTATTTAATAAAAATTTCATACACCCAATAAAAAAGTTTTATTAAAAAGAGCTTCATAAAAACTTTGAAGCTTTTTTACAAAATTTATTTTTTCATTAGTTAAGTGAAAATTTTCATTAAAACTCGACTAACTCTATGCGTAAGTTAGTTCAAACTTTCGATTATTTTGTTAATGGCCCTTAAATAACGGATAACGAAAAAAGGCTGAGAATTTAACAATTCTTTATGATAATCTTCAGCTAACTATGCAAATATTCAGCAAATTTTTTTTTAAATTTTTGTAGAGTAAATTCGTATTTTCAGTTAACTAAAATTTTACTCAAAGACAATTAAATTTTTTTATATCAATGGCTCATTATAAAGATGCTCCAACTCGTTGTTTTTTATTTCTTAAGAGGAGGAGGAAGAACCTTAATAAATCTTAAAAACTTTGAATAAATTTGTTTTAATTGCATTTAAAGATAAGCTGTATCTAAAGTTTCTCAGATTTTTAAAAAATTTTATCAAGAAATAAAAAATTTACCAATGTAAATGTTATCGATATGTAACAGTTTTAAGTTTGGTGTTCTTTCAGCGGTTTTTTGCCATTTTTAACTCATTTTTAATAGAGCTAATAAGAGGTGGCTTTTTCTAATAGGAGTTTTTGCTCTGTTTCTCTGTTGTAGATGTGCTTTTTTAATTTGGAAACTTTTTTTAAACACATCGAATTTATATATTTTATAACTGCATTTATATTCCAGTGACTATAATACCCGTTTCATACAAGAAAGTTTGGGAGCTAGTTAAAAAAAAACCGCGAAAAAAATCGCGAAAAAAAAATTTTCAAAGAGGAAAATTCTTACATCAATAGATTTGTTTGCAGAATGTAAATCGCTGAATAAGTGTTTTGATTAAATTTTTTTACCATAAAGTCTTTTGTCGCGTCCCACTATTGTTTTTTAATTTTTTAAGTGCGGTTTCTTAAAATTTGTAATCTAGGGACTATAATGCCCATTTCATACAAGAAAGTTAGTTAAAAAAAACCGCAAAAAAAATCGCGAAAAAAAATTTTCAAAAAGGAAAATTCTTACATCAATAGATTTGTTTGCAGAATGTAAATCGCTGAATAAGTGTTTTGATTAAATTTTTTTACTATAAAGTCTTTTTCGCGTCCCACCATTGTTTTTGAATTTTTTAAGTGCGGTTTCTTAAAATTTGTAATCTAGGGACTATATAGCCTATTTCATATAACAAATTTTGGTGGTTAGTTGCAAAAAAAAATCGCGAAAAAAATTTGCCAAAACGAAACTTTTTGCATCAGTATATTTGTTTGAAGAATGTTAATCGCTGATTAAGTTTTTTAATTAAATTTTTCTGCCATAAAGTCTTTTTTCGCGTTCCGCCATAATTTTGCTATTTTTTAAGTGCGGTTTTTTTTTTATTTATAATCTAGAGACATACATCAAAGCTTGGTGGCTAGTTGCCAAAAAAAATTGCGAAAAAAAATTTACATAAAGGAAAATTTTTTAGTGTAGGACAAAGAACAAAACGTTCTTTACATCATTACCTAGTGTAGAAAAAATGAAAATTATTTTTTGTTTTTACTACCATTGCGTATTGTAATGAAAATTATAAAAACGTTTCATTACATGTAAAGAAAACAAATGAAATTAACATTTTTTTCATTGCAATTACATTTTGTAATGGTAATGAATTTTTTTTTTTAATTTCATTTTATAGATTTAATGGTAATGAAAACCCGCAATGGTCATTACAAAGTAAATAATTACTCCCATCTCTGGTTTATTTCCCTTAAACAAACCGGATTCTTTTCTATTGCAATCAAAATAACCAGTCCCAATGCTGAAACCAATTGTTACGTTTTACCTTACAAAACGTTAGATAAACCAGCCTGATGCTCTCACGGCGTTAATAGCAGCCAATTATAATAACCAAAACACGAATACACTTAAGTTTGAAATAGCTTAGACACTCGTATTTATTTACACACTATTACATATTTACAAACTCTCTCTATTATGACCAGTGATCGTGATTTTCAAATCACCGTTTTTAAATAGAGACCGTGATCACGGGTTTGTAATAGAGATGGGCGATCTGGCGCTTTTTCAGTAACATTGTTCTAAACGAAATTTGGACTGAATTAACCAAAATTAACTAAATTGTTTATTCTTTATAAAACAGAACTATCAAGTGATAGCCGTGCTGCTATTATTACAGCGCTTTGGGAAGGCAAACCTTTACTTGAAATCGGAACTATGTTTCAAGAAAAAAAGTCCACTGCGTCACGAATTGCAACTCGGTATTAGGCTCGCGGTTATATTCTAGGAAAATAGGAAGTGGAAGACCCCGAAAAACAATTAAAAGGCAGGACAGAAATATAATCTCTATTGTTAAAGTGACCCTAATAAGACCCCCGTAGATGTTATGCAGTATGCTTCAGAACATTTGGGCGCAACCACCGGAGTTTACACCGCATAGAGACGCTTAAAGGAAGCAAACTTGTTAGCAAGACGTCCAGAAAAGAAACCCTTCCTAAGTAAAGTGAATACAAAGAAGCGTCTCGATCTTGGAAAGCGTCATAAGCATTGGGCAAAAGAACAATGGGCAAAGGTTTTATTTAGTGACGAAACAAAATCAAATTTATTTGGATCCGATGGATTGAAGTTCATCCGCAGACCATAAAATAAACGGTAATCTCCTAGATACTAGAAACAACGCGTTAAACACGGCGGAGGATCCCTTATGCTGTGGGGTATGAAATCGTTATGTAAAATTAAAAACACTTGTTTAAATTTGTATTTTGAGGTGCATTCTCCCGTGATGGTGTTGGACCAGAAGTCAAAATTGAGGACAGAATAAACACAGAGGGTTACTACAAGAGCACATGCTTCATCACATGCAGGAAAAAATGGCTTCTGGAAGCATATTCCAATACGACAATGACCTTAAGCACACTGTTCGCTTAGCTAGGCACTTTCTAAGTAACAACGGTGTGGGATTTGGAATTTGGAAATTGTTGCCAAATAGGTGTAGCAAGGCATACCTTCACAAAATTGGTTGCGCTCATGGATTCCATACCTTCACGAATGAAAGCAGTAATTAAAAATAATGGCTATTCCACTAAATAATAAAAATCTAATTAATATGCTGAATTTTTTAGCAAATAAAATCGATTAAATGTAAAATACATAAAAGTTGCATTTTTTTTGCTAGCACAAAATTCACATAAATAAATGCAAATCAAACGACTTAAAATATGAAAATACACATCAACGAATATATTAGCAAAAGATAAGCGCAAATAAAAAACCATTAGAAGAAATAAAAGCATACTTAGATTTAGCATAGCGTTGCATTTTTTATGCTCGCAACTGTATATCAATAATAACAAATATAAACTAAAAAAGAATTTTAAAAATTCGAAAAAATTCAACGAAATTTTTTATTTTTTAAATAACTACCAAAAATAACTGTTTACTGTAAAATTACTGTTTTGGTAGTTGTTTATTATGATATTAAAAATAACTGCTTTAAAAAAATTTTACCAAATTACAGTACTTTGCGTTAGTTATTTTCTTAAACAACCGTCATAAAAGTTCTTTTGCATTTTCCTATAGAAAAACAACTGTAATTTCTGTTAAAAACAATAACTACTGATTACTACACAAACAACTGTCATGTAGTAACTGTCAAACTTTTTTGAGTATATATCTTTAAAATTTAAATATCGTTAATTAGTGTATTTCTAGTGTTTTTTAGGTTTTCTTTGTGTATAATTGCTTTACTTTTTAACCAACACCTATAAAATGCAGGTGAAAGACTTGACAATTTAAGTGATAAAAATAACGCTCTGGTGATTTATAAAATTTACTTTTTCATACAATTTTGTTTGGAAACTACGTAAGTCAACACAGACAGTCACTGCGTTCATCACCGTGCTTAAAAAAATACAACACTGTAAAAAATTATGAGAAGCGAAGCGTTGTGTTTTAAGAAATTAGGCTATAAAACTAAATTTCAAAAATTAAAGTTATTAAAATAAGAATTAAAAAAACAATCAATTAAAATTTAGAAAATCAGTTTTAGTTTTAAAGCTACCCAACAAACAATTCGCTCCGTTTACGCACCGTTTTCGGTCCGTTTGCATCCAACTCCGTTTACGTACCGGAACTTAAGGAACATCGAAACTGATTCGAATCCGTTTAAATTCCGTCAATGACAGATCGTTTACGGACGTGTTAAAAATGCACAAATCCGTGTCTGTCATCTAAAAAACGGACAAGTCCGTTGAAAGTCCGTCAATGCCGGACTGTTTCCGGACCGTTACGTCGTGTAAATAACGGATTGACTCCGTGTTTAGAATGCCGTTTCCGTTTTTTTTTAACAAAAACTTAACTTTACCTTTTTTATTAATTATGAGCAGTAGTTTTTTTTATAGATTTATTCAGAGACATATAATATAGAGATGCAACATCGATAATTTTGTAAACAAACTGTAGATGTCGCTAGCATGTGGGAAATTTTGTCAAAAGAGGATTTTATTTTGGGAAATTTTCTCAATGGAGGATTTTTTTATGTCAAATGAGGTTTTACAGAGTTGTTAGGTAAGGGGATTTGGGCCCAAATTAGAGATTTCGACTTCGTTTTGGGGACAGATTAAAAAATTGGTAAATTTTAAAAGATTTAGTTTTAGGCCCAAAATAAGAATAATTTTGGTATAAATTATATGCGTATTATTTAAAATTAAAGTCGATCAAATTAGCTCTGTTAAAGAATTTCAAAATTTCTACAAAATATATGAATTATTGAAGAAATGTTCTCCAAATATTTATAAATCTTGAAATAACTAAAAGCAACCAAGCTCAATAATTTATCAAAAAATTTTCTAGTTTCCAAATACTGAAATTGTTACATGCAAAGGACTCAGAAAAACTAAATTTTTTGTAGGCTCAAAAAGTACCAGGGGTTTTCATATATAACCTCTTATGTACCTTCTGAATCATGTAAACTCGACTTATGCAAACTTAATGTTCAAAAGAGTTTACGAGCCCTAGAACTTACACCTTACTAGATTTACAAATTTTAGAAAAAAATACTTTTCACCATAATGAACTTCGTGTGAAAATTGTGTAGAATTTTTTCTCTCGAAAATTTAATATACGACTTTTATTTTGAAACGGTGACATTTCAGCTTAATTGTGATTTGTCATTCGTATAATAAAATTTTTTTCGTTTCACAATTTTAACAAAGATTTGAGGCCTTTAAAGTTCGAGTGAAAGCGTAAATATTTCTTCGTAAAATAATCAATTTTATTTAATTTGCTCACTCATTTCTTAATTATTTTCTGAACTTAAGAGCGATGCTAACTTAGCTCCTTTTTTTAAGTTTTTGTTTAAATTAAAATGAATTGGGTATAACTTGTAACGACGTGTTTTCACTTTTTAAGCTGGGGCATACTCAGCGTGCCCAGGATCCGTTACAAACTATTTATCAAGGTTGGCAACCGATACCGTTACAATACCGTTATCCGTTTCAAAACCCTTTCAAATTGACAACCGATACCGATACCAATACCGAAATTCTTGATTTCAAAAAATACCGGTATTCAAAAACCTTTTCCTTTAATACCGGTGTCGTACCGGTATGGAATCGGTTTTAAAAAAATGTTTTTTTTCACGTTTTTAGCAAAAATACAATTTTTTTAATATAAAATTTCCAAAATTGTTAAACAATTAAACTTTTTATTCATTGTTAATAGAAAATCGTGTTACAAATTCAAAGTGCGGTTATCAGCCTTTAATTTGCATTGGCAACATTGTTTTTAATTTATTTAACTTCATAAATATTCTCTAACTTGTGACAAATTTATATATATACAGTTGGGCATCGATTAACCGGGATGGTCGGGACCGGAAGCATTCTGGATAATCGATTTTTCCCGTTAACTGAGGTAAAATTTAGTACGTTTTTAATATAAATGTTTGTTTAATTTATTCAATATACAGACTTACAAAATCTAATGTTAATAAGTTTTTAATTACTACACTCAGGGAATTATGTAGGTAAAATCAACTGCAAATGACAGTTAAAATAACTGCATTTGCACTTAAAAAGGTGTAGACTACATTTGCAGTTAAATTAACTGCAATATGAAGTAATTTTTAACTGTTAAAAATCAACTGACAAATGTAGAAAAAACAACTACAAATGCAATTGAAACAACATACATGCAAATTATTGTAAAACTGTACAAACAACTTGCAAATGTAGTTAAAAAAACATAAATAACAACTTTTTTTTTAATTATTAATTTAATAAAAAAAACAAATTTATGTAAACACTATTAACTTAATTTTATTCTATAATAAATTTAAAATTGAGAAATCAAAATTTACACTTAATGTCACTTTTTTTCACTATTAAGATATTGTTGTACATGTCCGTCTGTGAGGGATGAAATATGCTGTTGTTTGGCTTCCTTTTTTTCTCCATGTAGAAAGGGATGAGAATATAAAAGAACTGAAAGAAAATAAATACAATATTTTTTTAACATTCCCCGTAAATAAATTTATATTATAAAACTTACCTTATTATTTTAGTAATTTAATAAAAAATATATAACCTTTTCCGTATTACGCGTGCTCACTCTTTGGCGTTGTTTTATTGTTGTACATGTCCGTCTGTGAGGGATGAAATATGCTGTTGTTTGGCTTCCTTTTTTTTCTCCAGGTAGAAAGGGATGAGAATATAAAAGAACTGAAAGAAAATAAATACAATATTTTTTTAACATTCCCCGTAAATAAATTTATATTATAAAACTTACCTTATTATTTTAGTAATTTAATAAAAAATATATAACCTTTTCCGTATTACGCGTGCTCACTCTTTGGCGTTGTTTTATGACTAAGCCAAGAGAAAACATGTTATACTCATATTCTTTCACTAGAAATTTCTAAACAAGTGATTCATACACATACTTCTGTTTGCTTCGTGTGTGTGCATACACACTTGAAAATTTAAGTATTTGTAAATAAAATTCAAAATAACTGCATAAAATAAATGTTACTACAATGTAGTAATTTTTGTAGTTTGTTTAAAAAAATAACTGTCAAGAACATTGAAAAATTTTGTTCTAAGTAAATTAACTACAATTGTAGTTAAAATAACTACAACCGCATTACTACATAAATAACTGTCATGTAGTAACTGCAGAACTTTTCTGAGTGTATATATGGTCGACCGGCCTGCAAAATGTCACATGTGTTTTTTAATAGATTTTCAGGAGAGCGAAAAAACTGTTACAAAATCTACTTTTAAGATATTTTATTGGCATCATATGCCTTAATGATGATTTTACTAAATGAGGTCGTGAACACTTAAAAAAAGGCATGTTTCCTCTCCATTGTAGATTTGCTCATTTATAAGATTTTCCTTTAATATGTATTCTTCCAACTGATTTACAAAAATTGTGGCAGATACATAATCGGCAGATATTTTTTCTCCTCCAGCCTTGAGTTTATGAATTCCAAGTCGTTTTTCAAAGTTCTGTAACCGGCCTGGAGAATATTCACATGCTAAGCTTATATTTAATTTTGAATGGAAGAACTTAGCCTTTTCCATTATGATTAAACTGGAAATTGGGGTCGCTTTAAAACATTCTTGTCGGAACCATTCGTATGTCGCAAAATTGACTTTTGGCTCTAATGCACTTTTTAAAGTTTTTCGATTTTGGAAAGCCAGTAACTGAATCACTTTCTGCACAATATTTTAATATTTTATCTTTATTTTTTATCAAAACACCGTAAGTTTTTTCGATTTCACGTAAAAGAACTGTTATACTCCACACTCAGAAAAGTTCTGCAGTTACTACATGACAGTTATTTATGTAGTAATGCGGTTGTAGTTATTTTAACTGCAATTGTAGTTAATTTACTTAGAACAAAATTTTTCAATGTTTTTGACAGTTATTTTTTTAAACAAACTAAAAAAATTACTACATTGTAGTAACATTTATTTTATGCAGTTATTTTGAATTTTATTTACAAATACTTAAATTTTCAAGTGTGTATGCACACACACGAAGCAAACAGAAGTATGTGTATGAATCACTTGTTTAGAAATTTCTAGTGAAAGAATATGAGTATAACATGTTTTCTCTTGTCTTAGTCATAAAACAACGCCAAAGAGTGAGCACGCGTAATACGGAAAAGGTTATATATTTTTTATTAAATTACTAAAATAATAAGGTAAGTTTTATAATATAAATTTATTTACGGGGAATGTTAAAAAAATATTGTATTTATTTTCTTTCAGTTCTTTTATATTCTCATCCCTTTCTACCTGGAGAAAAAAAGGAAGCCAAACAACAGCATATTTCATCCCTCACAGACGGACATGTACAACAATATCTTAATAGTGAAAAAAAGTGACATTAAGTGTAAATTTTGATTTCTCAATTTTAAATTTTTTATAGAATAAAATTAAGTTAATAGTGTTTACATAAATTTTTTTTTTTTTATTAAATTAATAATTAAAAAAAAAAATTATTTATGTTTTTTTAACTACATTTGCAAGTTGTTTGTACAGTTTTACAATAATTTGCATGTATGTTGTTTCAATTGCATTTGTAGTTGTTTTGACTACATTTGTCAGTTGATTTTTAACAGTTAAAAATTACTTCATATTGCAGTTAATTTAACTGCAAATGTAGTCTACACCTTTTTAAGTGCAAATGCAGTTATTTTAACTGTCATTTGCAGTTGATTTTACCTACATAATTCCCTGAGTGCATGTAAAAAATTGATTTTTTCACGATAATGGGTTGCACGTGAAAATTGTGTAGAGTTTGTTTTCACGCAAATTTAATGTACAATACTGTTATTTTTCTTGGGAAAAAGTGACATTTTGTGTTTATTGTGTCTTTGTTATAAAATTAAAAAAAATTTTAATTTTATAAATTAAATTGCAATTTAAAGCCTTTAAAGTTCGAGCGAAATTTTTCCACGTGAAAAACAACTTATGGTGCTTAAGTCATAAACTGTTTGTTTGCCCACTCCATATTTTTGTGATAGTGTTTGAACAGAAACATGTTTTTTTAAATAGTCGTTGATTAAATCAATTTTTTTTTGAATAGTTAATTCTTTTCTTTGCCTTTTACTCGATTTTATTGCTATCGATGCCATTCTAAAATTACACATCAACACTCCTTACTACTTAAATTTCAAATGCAACTAAATACCAGAGGAAAAACATGCAAACAAGGGAATTCCCTTATTTCGTTTTAGACACATTAATTTTAGTGTTGCTGGCACGTTGAAACCAAATTTCGGCAAAATAAATAGATGTTTTTCAATCCCGGATAATTGATGTTCCCGGTTAATTGAATCACGGATAATCGATGCCCATCTGTATATTATGTCCTATGGTTCCATTAGGAACAAAGGACCACAAATTTACAAATTTGTAAATAAAATTTAATATATAAACTGGTTCCTTAAACCTTTATTTGAATTTACAGTTTCTTTTAGAGATTAATTTTATAAACTTATTTTTTTTTATTTATTATATGATCTCAATACAAATATAAAATATTTGTAGTGAATCAACTTTTGTTCCTAATAGATTTAAAAAAAATATTTGTGTTTAAAAAATAAAACACTTGGAAATTTTTAATAACTTATTGTTTTTTGTTCATATTATAAAAACATATCCATAAACTATAGTTATCCTTTATAAAAATTTAATAAAATTGAGTTTTTCATAATTAAGAACGTTTTTTTATATTTTTGTAAATTTTTTCAATAATACCGGTATATACCGATACCGATATGATTAAAATACCGTTACCGATACCGATACCGAAACAAATAAAAAATCGACACCAATACCGATACCTATACCGTTATTCGTTTCGGTTGCCAACCTTGATTTATATTTCGATAAGAGAAGAAAACACTGTGCAATTGAATAATTTTTTCATAACACGTTATAAACTTTGTTATTTAATTGTTCTTAACACGTAACAAGTTGACACGACACGAATATTTATTATTATAGCCAGAAGAAGTCGGACAAGTAGCAAACGCAGTGTTGCCACTTTTTGAATAATTATTCAAAAACGGGACTGTTTACACCATCGTTGGATAATTTTTGAATAATGACATTTTTGTGTAGTTTTTGTGTAATTTCACTTTTTAAAGGAATTTCCGTAGATTTTTAAAAGTCCCGGAGCTTTTTAATAAATTAATAAAAATTAGTCGATATTTAGACGAAACGAGTTTGGCATTGAATACTTTTGTGGATTTTTCAACACTAAACCCAATTTAGAAGAAATCAGAAATGGTGTTATGTATTGTTATATTTTTTGCGATAATAATTGTCAAGCTTCTTTTAAGAATTCACTTGGTTTGCAAGAACATTTAAAAATTCAGCGAAAGATTGGGAAAGTTTGAGTTTGTTATGATTGTGACTTTCTAATGTCTGAAAATTTTTTTGCTGTAGTTATCATGATACTGGACTTTGACCAGACAAAAATTTTGCTAACGCAGCGAGGTGGAGCAGAATCAGAATATTTTAGAATTCTGTAAATCCAACATGTTTCAGATTTCAACAGAATCGTATGAAATTTTTGAAAAAATGTTATATTTTTATTTTTTAAAAGAAAATTTGTTGATACACATACTGCAAAGAAATTTCAAAATTTTACAAATACGAATATAAATATTTTTAAAATTTTTCCTGTCTTGCCGACATTTAAAGCTAGGATTGAACAGGGCTTATGCCATCACATTACGGACGGCACGGAGGATGTACTCCAGCTTTTTTTTTTAAATTCCAGCTTTGAACTCAGAAAAAACTTGGTTTAATTTAAATATAAACCGTTAAATTTTGGGGAATATGGGAGAGAATAATTATCAAGTAAGTAATATTTTTGCATGCAGTGCATCTGAATGAAGTAACCGTTCTGAAAAACATAAATACTTTGTTCTGAAAGAAACTTTTAATATGGATAAAATACCATTTTTGTAATATTCAAATTTAAAAGCACGCTATTTTAATCCTGAAAAAGATCTTACATTGAAATTACCTTTATTTAATAGAATAATTTGTTATAATATTTTCTGAAAATTGGCCTGGATATGCTTTTGCAGAAGGCAAAAACACGGAACAGGTTATAGCAAAAATGCAAAATTTTAGTTTTAAAATGCAAATAACTTTTGCACTTTGTAGATGATAGAAATGTTACGTCTTTAAAAATCGGTTTGTAAATAGAAAAATTGGAGTCGAATGGCATAGCTCTTGCAGTTTCCGCCATCCAAAACTTACAGTGTGAAATTTTATATCAGTCGGTAAGAAATGGCGAAAATATTTGTATTCTTTTCCACTGTGCCCAGGAGAGTTTATTTTGAAATAATATGAAAAATATATTTTTCGTGTAATTTCATACTGTTTTGGATAATTTTTGATCTACAGCTGTGTAATTTTTTGCTTTTCTGGTGGCAACACTGAGCAAACGGCAGTTCTTGTAGTGGGGTAGAGCAGAACGATAGTTCACGCTCACGGCGATGATTGAGCAGAGTGATAACTCACGCTCACGGCGATGATTTGAGCAGAGCGATAGCTCACGCTCACGGCGAGGGTTTGAGCAGAGCGATAGCTCACGCTCACGGCGAGGATATTTCACGCACTTATGGAAGGTTACCTCGTTGCCGTCCACTGGCTAATTTTCCAAAATCGATCAATGCAGCAGCTTTTATACATGTTGATCGATGACACATAAACATTCACACATATGTATTACTCGGTTGACAACAATTACATGAGTGTTACAATTAGATGATGTGTTGCGGGCCGATTTTCCATCCCCGACACAGATTTTCCATCCCCGAACCCCGAAAAAAAATTTTCGTGGAGTGGCCTTAGGGAAACCATATTTGGGGGCACTATCCGTGTGGCCACCGCGAAATCTAATTAGAAAAAAAAAAAGCCCCTAGTGTGGCCGTGCCCATACATTTTTTTTTTGTAAATATTAGGGAGGGGTTTTAATCATGTGGAGCCAATTAAACCCAACCCCAATCCCGGCTCTAATGTTGTGATGGTCCACTTTATGCTTGAGGATGGCCAGTCCTCAGTGGATACCATCGGCTGGCGGGGGAAACCTTGCTTATGCAGATATACTGCAGTTAAGCCCCGCCAAGTATTCCTGAAAAGAAAAGAATGAAATTAATAAAATGGGAATATAAAATAAAAAGGACGACACATACAATACCTGAAAGTTGCATGTGTACCAGAGTTCATAAGAACTCCAGTACACATGATCCCGGTCCAAGGATAGCTGAAATGAAAGAAGAAAATATAGGGAAGATTAGTAAATATGCTAAAGGAAGTTAAATTGTTGAAAAACCTGAAAAAAATTTAAATATTAAAGGAAAAAGGTAAATTATTGCTAATACTTACCAGCTGCAATGTTTACATTATGACAGACACAGCTGTATAAAAAGAGTAGTAGATAGGGTTGGTAGTATGAAACGTAAAAGTAAACGTGGGTATGTGTATCGTACGTACGTTATGAATGAATTTTGTCGTTTGCTTTGGATTATTATTTAAAGTTTGAAATCCTTCAAAAGGTTTTTGTCTAAAAACAGGAAATGGAGAGGAGATTGTTTATTTTAGTTAGATAAAGGATAGAGAGTTTATGAAAATTTTGGGGTTTTTAATAGAAAAGGACGTCTAGTGGATATGGAAAAAGGACGTATATTAGACATCTGAATAATTTTTGGGAATGAAACTTAAACTGGTTTTGTTAAGTTTTAACCCATGCCTATGTTTGCCATTTTGGAGTGGCCATTAAATGAAAAAACGCGGATTAAGTTGGATGCAAAACCACCGGAGCGCTTGATAGAGAAGTTTATTTTATTGGAAATTAATAAAAGATAAAAATTTAAACGGAAAAATTAAACGATAAGTGACAAAGTGAATACATATTAGATAAACAGTGGTTATAAAGTATGTGTAATGACATTAAAAGTGAGGAAAGGAAAATAGTAAAGATTTTTTTTGTGATTGCATAGGTCATACTGAAGGTTACCTAGGAAATTATCAAGGATAATCGAGCTCGAGTATTCCCTGCAAAATAGGTTAAAAATTTTGAGAACGTAAGTTTTTTTTGTTAAAGAAAATTACCAAACATATTTTGAAGTAGAGTTTTGTTTAAAATAGTGTGGGACTGGCCTCCATCTGGTGCAGGGCCAGTGATATTGCCATCCTTAAGGAGACCAGAAGCTTCAAGGAAGCACCCAAGAAGTTCTCAAGTTAATTACCCGGGTACTGGACAAGTGAGTGAAATCCGCGTACAAAAGTCAAGGTAACCTAAAAATAAAAGTATACCAGTGCGTCCATTTTGAAAAGGCAAAAATAGTGACAAGCCGCCATAGTTAAAAGAAACTTAACCTGAAAAGTACATTTTAAAGAAAAGCCAACAAGAGAAAAAGTAAAAGTTAAAATTTAAATTAAAATATTAGTGTATATTTGTTAGTGTATATGTTAGTGTTTAGTTTAGTGTTATTTTAAGTAAATTTCTATCAAAAATTTTTAATTCTTTTTGGGGAATACCAGTATATATAGGGAACTGTAAGACAAATACAAAACATTTGAAGATTCGATACGAAAGTTAATGTAAAGTTAGGATTCACATTAGCTACGGTGCAAAGTAAAGATCGTAAGGAGTTATTAATTGAATATATTTAGGCCTTAGTGAGCTCATTCAGGTTTCTTTTGATAACGTTTTTTTTTTAACAATTTTAAATCAACGTCCATCCCTGAAAATTAAACCAGATGAAATAGCGGTGTGAATCATAAACTGAGGGCAACACCATTGTAAAGCTAGTGGTGAACAACTGGTTTTTTTATTGTATTTGTATTAAATTTTCTTTTATATGTACAGGATTTGATGGTGAAATTTTTTTTGTGATTTATTACATTGTATACTTACGTATTTTACGTGTGAAAAAATTCGCCAATACTTCCTTTTTTTGTATTTATTTTAAATTAATTTAATTTGGTTGTAGTCGTTTTTTTTTATTACAAAGTAAAATAATTTCAGTGTTATTATAATGTATATATTGATTTTGTGGATCTCATCAATAGTTGCCACATTTAAGTGATTAAATTTTCCCGCCAGTCCGGGTTTAGATTATTGGCCGCAACGGTCACTTTTCATCGCAAAGACGTTGCAATTTTACTTTGATTTTTATTCTAAAAAAATATAGTTTGAAATTTACATTAGAATTTAGACTAGATAAGTTGATAGATTATATTGTAGGAAAACTAAATTTTATATAAATTATGTATTGAAATTTTAAAATTGAAATATGAGTGGTTAAATTGAGCAGTTAGGGGTATGTTAATATAAAGGTAAGTGGTGAGTGTGGGCGGATTTATGGGGTTACATTATCGAATAGTGGAGTACTAGTGACCAAGGTTGGGTAGGGCGGCTGGAGGTCAACATCTACCTCCCTCTCAAGTTGTGTTCAGTGTTAATAGGAAATTTGTTTTTGATGTTGTTTCAGTAATTGCTACGGCCTCTGGGCTAGAGTGATGGGATGAATGCACACCCCTTGAATTTTACCGTGAGCTGGTTGGCAACTCCCCTAGCCCCTCTGGGGTCCCGTTACAGTATGGCGCCCAAGCGGAAGCAAAATGGCGGACGTGACGTCATGAAATTTTGTTGTTTTTGTTGTGTATGTAATCTAAACACAGTACCATAGAATACTAGTTAAATATCCATAGACCATCGCTTTTCTTCGTTTTTTTTTGCAGAAGTTATTGTCGTATAGATTGTGTAACCGTTCTGGATTATTTACCCAGAAGCCGCTGTACATAAATCTTGGACAATAGGTTCTGGAGAATGATGAGAGATGGCGTTTAGTACAGGGAGGCCATGGAATGTCCATAGGGGTATAAATTATGGTACCCTATTAGTACAACTTGCCCTCCGTTTGTTTAAATTTAAGATTATAGATCCGTTTGAAATCTGGTTTGTGGAGCAGGGATGATCCCAAAACGATAGCAGCTCAGCATAACTGCTTCGAAGTTAGTAGTATCGGTGGGGAATTATTCTCTGGCCTTTGGCATGTTCGTATGAGTAGCATCGACATGTCAGAGCACAATTTACATAGTTAGAAATCATTCCTTTTGTACAAATTTGTTTATGAACACATCTTAGAGTAGCTCTTGAAATAGAGGGCCAAAGTGGAACATACCGCACACACCACCATTTATATTAACAACCCCTAGAATGAAAATAGAAATTTTTTTTATTAAGGAAAGTAAATTTGAATTTTAAAATATTAACGTTTTATTAGATATTGGTGAGATTTTAAGTAGAGTAATATTTTATTGTGTTTTGAGAGGAAAATTTTTAGGTATGTTGTAATTAAGTGTTTTTATATACGTATTTTTAGGTACAATTTATTTATTTATATTTTTATTTTGTTTGGCTAGTTTATTGTTTTATTTATTATTTTATTTATATTTATATATTTTTGGACAGTTTATTATTTTATTAATTTGTATTATAAAGTTATAATATATATATATATATATTTATTTTTTTTTATGTATATTTATACTTTCATTTTTTTATATTTTTATTTTATTCTTTTATAATATAATTTCTTTGTTTGGCTTGTGGTTCTACGAATTTTAGGATTTTTTCTTTGTTCTAAGTGATGAGTGCGGAGACTCGATCACAAAAGAATAGAAAACGAGATTTACAGCAGGCTTTTGACTTAAATAGATCGCACCAACATTCCATTCCAAAACAAGGAAAATTTAGTAAATCCGATAAGAAAATGGCTCAGGCAAACGGGCAACCAATAGAATCCAATATTCATGACTTTTCAGCCAGGATAATGAGGCCACAGGAAACGGAAGCGTCAGGCTCAGCAGTAGTTACAGGTAATCAGTTGATGACTGATGGCAACGTTCAGGGAGAAAATTTAGCCGAAGATGTTAGAGAAATGGTTTCCGATGAAGCTTTAGTGGTCCAAAGGACTTTAGAGGAAAAGGTAAAGCAAACGGTTCAGGAGGAAATGGTAGGAGTAAGAAAATCTATTGAGAATTTGACCGCAATAGAAGAGAATCTTACTAGAACTTCATCGCAGGCACAACAGCGTCAAACAGTGCCGGTAAATTTTCAGAATCCGAATAACGTTTTGCTTAGAAATCCCAATAATATTAATAACAATGGTCAAATAGTCGGTAATATATTTAGAAATCAGCCCAACGGCGTAAATTTTGTACCGAATAACCCTATTGGTAACAGAATGGTCCAACAAATAGCAATTTTTTTAGTAATAATCAGCCTACTGGCAATATTTTACAAAATAACGTAAATAATGGAATTTCAAACGGAAATATAGGTCCAAGCGTACCGTTAACCAACTTTTTTAACAACAATATTCCTCAAAACACTCATCATTTTTCTACTCCTTTTGAAAAACGGAGTAATACTGCCAATATAAATCAAGTTTTTGATCAAAAACAAATCAGAGTGGATAAATTGGGAGTAGTTTTTGACGGAAATGTAAATAAATTGAGCATCGAAAAATTTATATTCAGAATCGAACACCTACAAGCCCATTATAATATACCTTGGGGAGAAATGTCCAGAGATTTTCACCTGTTATTAACTGGTACAGCAAATGATTGGTACTGGTGGTATTTAATGAATCATTGCATCTCCGATTGGGAAAGTCTTCGAAATGCTTTACTTGGCCAATACCGTACAAACCGCTCAAATTTTGAAATTATGAGAGATTTGGTTGACAGAAAGCAGCAGAGTAATGAATCGATAGATAATTTCTTTCATATAATGAATCGATTACGTTCCAGGCTTATACAACCGATTTCTGAAGGCGATATGATCAAAATATTAAAAAGAAATGTCAAAGAAAGTATTAGCCGAATAATTTACCCAATGACTGTCAGTTCCGTTGAGCAACTTCGAAACGAATGCAATGAAGCGGAACGGAATTTTCCGAGGAGAGAATTTAGAAATTTACAACCGCAAACACGTCCTCTAAGGTATGTAAATGAGGTGCAATTTGACCAAGGTGAACATTATTTTGAAAATGAAAATCAACGTGAAGATTTTGAAACTGTAGACGCTATTCGTTTGAGTCAACAACAAAATCAACAACAAGTTCAACAACAACTACAACAACCAAAACAGCCAATTACCTGTTGGAACTGTAGAGCAAAAGGGCACATTTTCAAAGAGTGTCCATCGTCAGAAAGAGCTCTCTTTTGCTACAAGTGTGGTAAACCTGATGTCATAACTCCTACATGTCCGGTCTGCCAGCAGGGAAACCAGAAGAGGGGCGTGGGAATTTCGGGGGACTCACGTCAAACCGAGAACCCTGCAACGTCAAAAAACTAAGCGAAGAATCTGTAAAGCAAAAACAGAGAAATTTTAATCTTATTCAAGGAATTTTAAATGCAAATAACGAAAATTACGAACCAAAAATAAGACACTATTTACCATTAGAAGTTCGCCAGGGAAATTATAATCAAATTCGAGCCCGTATTTTCAATTCTGAATGCCAGCATAAACCCATATCTAAACGTATCTTGAAGATCAGGCAGAAATTTTCTGAACGTCGTAGAACCAGGCGTGGCCTTTTAGCAGCAATTCACAGGGCCAGTTGTAGTGAAATAGATTCCCGTGTTTTTGCGGAAGTAGAATTAGATGGCAACCCTATGAAAGGTCTTTTAGATACCGGGGCCTCGGTCAGTATTTTAGGTAGAGGGTATAGAGAGTTAGCACAGGAACTCGATCTACATATCCAGCCAATGTTGACCAGTGTGAAAACTGCCAATGGGCAGCAACACCGGATATTGGGTAAATCAAAGGTATCCGTTAAGTACAAAGATCAGGAACATAAAATGTTGCTGTACCTTTGTCCCGATTTGGAACAAGTTCTCTATCTGGGAATTGATTTCTGGAGAGAATTTAAATTGGCACCTGAAATTGTAGGAGTAGAAGAGATTAGTTTAGAAAAAATTCAACAGGATTTTGTGAATGAAAAGGCAGAGTATAAAATGAAACCTCACGTTTTGACCGCGAAACAACAGGCCAAGTTAGATAAAGTAGTTAAGAGTTTTAGTAGTTTTGAAGAAAATGGACTAGGTAAAACGTCTTTGGAAAAACATACGATCAAATTGGTAGAGGGCGCTGTCCCGGTAAAGGATCGTTATTATCCAATTTCGCCTGCAGTTCAGGAAATCACGTATAATGAAATCGATAACATGTTAAAATTGAATGTAATAGAAGAAAGTGATAGCCCTTGGAGTAATCGCACTACAGTTGTTAGAAAACCCGGAAAGAATCGTTTTTGCTTAGACGCAAGAAAACTTAATAAGATTACAGTGAAGGACGCATATCCTCTTCAAAACATCGATGGCAACCTCAGTAGAATCGACGAAACTTATTATATAAGCAGTGTCGATCTGAAATACGCCTTTTGGCAAATTGAATTGGATGATGAAAGCAAGCCTTACACTGCGTTTACGGTAGCCGGAAGACCACTTTACCAATTCAGAGTCATGCCGTTCGGACTTTGTAACGCGGCGCAACGGCTATGTCGTCTGATGGACAAAGTGGTACCACAAAAACTCAAGGACAACGTTTTCATATATCTGGATGATTTATTGGTCATTTCTAGCAATTTTGATGAACACATTAAACTTTTAGGAGAAGTAGCCAAATGTCTTCGAGAGGCAAACTTAACTATAGGTTTGAAAAATCGCAATTTTGCTTCCAGGAGCTAAAGTATTTAGGTTTCATTATAGGAGGTGGCATGTTAAAAACTGATCCCGAAAAAATACAGGCGATTCGAAATATAAAGTTGCCAAAGAACACGAGAGAAGTTCGTAGTTTTCTAGGAACCGCGGGGTGGTATAGGCGGTTTATTAGAGATTTCGCCACAATTTCTGCACCGCTAACGGACACTTTAAAAAAGTCCAAGAAATTTTTAATGACTGCTGAAGCTACAGAGGCATTTGAAAAACTTAAAAAAGCTCTTACTACAGCCCCTGTTTTGAAACATGCAGATTTCGCTAAAAGATTTTATATACAGTGTGACGCGTCAGAATACGGCATCGGAGCAGTTCTTTATTAATTGAACGAACAGAAAGAGGAACATCCGATTGCATTTTATTCCCAAAAATTAAATAGTTGTCAACGAAATTATAGCGTAACCGAAAAAGAGTGCTTGGCAGCGGTTATGGCAGTTCGTAAATTCAGACAGTATGTTGAAATGATGCCTTTTACGGTGGTTACCGATCATGCCAGCCTCAAATGGCTTATGACTTTAAAAGATCTTAGCGGCAGATTAGCAAGATGGTCATTGCAACTGCAAGCTTACGATTTCGAAATCGAACATAGAAAAGGATCTGATAATGTAGTGGCAGATATGTTATCTAGATTGCCACAAAACGTAGAAGTTAATGAAATAAATAAAGAAGATTTGTTAGATTTTGAAACTGTAGAATTTGAGAGCGATGAATATTTAGATCTTATAAAAAAATTTGAAGACAATTCAGAACATTTGCCCGATTTGACCAACAACTTGGTGAAGAATATAATTGGAAGCTTTGGGTTCCGGCAAATCTAACGTCAACGATAATTGAAAAAGCACATGCCGTACATACAGCAGCGCACGGAGGAGTCACAAAAACTTTGGAAAGAGTAAAAAGATTCTTTTATTGGCCAAAAATGACATTTCAAGTCAAAGAATATGTAAGAACATGTCAAACATGCAAGGAAACGAAGCCTTCAAACCAGAATTTGATGCCAAATCGGTAACGAAGTGGTAACAGAACGGCCATTTCAAAAACTGTACATCGATTTTCTAGGAAAATATCCAAGATCCAAAAGTGGAAATTGTTATATATTTATTGTCGTTGATCATTTCACAAAATGATTTTAAAAGCTATGCGAGATGCTACCACAGATAACGTTGTAAAATTTCTAGTACATGAAATTTTTCATAAGTTTGGAGTACCGGAAGTGATCCATAGTGATAATGGTGCTCAATTTTTGGCAAAAGGGTTTCAGAAGATGATTGAAACATATAAAATAGAGCATTTAAAAACTCCCGTACACTCTCCGCAATCCAACGCGTCAGAGAGAGTAAATCAGTCAGTGTTAGCAGCAATTAGAGCTTATTTAGATGAAGATCATAGAGACTGGGACTTGTATTTGTCTGAAATCGAATGCGCAATAAGAACGTCAGTCCAATCAGCGATCGGCGTATCCCCTTTCTTTGCGTTGTTCGGTTTTCACATGTTTTCTAGCGGTACAGATTATAAATTGGCTCGAAAATTACTATCTCTAACAGACCACGAAGTAGTGGAATTGAATAGGATTGAAAAACTTGAACTTCTCCGGGATAAGATACGTAAAAATATGCATAATGCATATGAAAAAAGCGCGGAAAGGTACAACAAAAGAGCCCGTCTTGTAAAATTTGTACCAGATCAAGAGGTGTATAGAAGAAACCGAGTGCAGAGCGAATTTAAAAAGAACATAAACGCGAAATTTTGTAGAAAGTTTTTAAAGTGTAGAATTCTAAGGCCAGTGGGTAATAATAGTTACGAATTAGAATCAATGAACGGAAAGTCTATAGGTATATATCATGTCAAAGACATAAAAGTTTAAAGTGCAATAATAAAGTTTTGATTCTGTGATATTAAATGTAATACAAAGTGCAATATTAGGATTAAAATATAACGTAGTTATAAAGTTTTATGTTTTGTGTTAATTAGTTTGTCGTCCTAATATTTTTAGAGAGCATCTAAATTCACTTTGTACCTGATTTGTCCAGATATCTGAGCATTGTTATACACTTTATACATATATTTTATTTATACATACCATAGTCTAGGAAAGTCTGCAATATATTTAGTTGTCTTCGTGTATTTTGTCCGTTTTAGTACCTGAAATAAAAGAATAAAACAAACCACAAAGTAACTTCATAATCGTATACGTCATTATTATAAACTTCCCTAATAATGTAGGTCAAATTCCGATTCTCGTGAACATCCCCAAAATCGCATGAAAATCTGAAAGCAAGAAAAGGTTAACATATTTTGTGAAAATTAGATCATATTTGTACTTCATTGAATACTTACTTTTGTCCAGACAGGCCAAAATCCCATCATGGTAGTGTTCGTTCTTAATTATAATGCCCGGCTTGAGACATCTCAGGGTGTGGGAGTTCCCCACGTTGTAACTTCCATCCACAGGCCTCGCACACCGTATTTGTCAGCGATTCCTTGCCAACTCCGGAGTTTTGTTGCGGGCCGATTTTCCATCCCCGACACAGATTTTCCATCCCCGAACCCCGAAAAAAAATTTTCGTGGAGGGGCCTTAGGGAAACCATATTTGGGGGCACTATCCGTGTGGCCACCGCGAAATCTAATTAAAAAAAAAAAGCCCCTAGTGTGGCCGTGCCCATACATTTTTTTTTGTAAATATTAGGGAGGGGTTTTAATCATGTGGGGCGAGCCAATTAAACCCAATCCCGGCTCTAATGTTGTGATGGTCCACTTTATGCTTGAGGATGGCCAGTCCTCAGTGGATACCATCGGCTGGCGGGGGAAACCTTGCTTATGCAGATATACTGCAGTTAAGCCCCGCCAAGTATTCCTGAAAAGAAAAGAATGAAATTAATAAAATGGGAATATAAAATAAAAAGGACGACACATACAATACCTGAAAGTTGCATGTGTACCAGAGTTCATAAGAACTCCAGTACACATGATCCCGGTCCAAGTATAGCTGAAATGAAAGAAGAAAATATAGGGAAGATTAGTAAATATGCTAAAGGAAGTTAAATTGTTGAAAAACCTGAAAAAAATTTAAATATTAAAGGAAAAAGGTAAATTATTGCTAATACTTACCAGCTGCAATGTTTACATTATGACAGACACAGCTGTATAAAAAGAGTAGTAGATAGGGTTGGTAGTATGAAACGTAAAAGTAAACGTGGGTATGTGTATCGTACGTACGTTATGAATGAATTTTGTCGTTTGCTTTGGATTATTATTTAAAGTTTGAAATCCTTCAAAAGGTTTTTGTCTAAAAACAGGAAATGGAGAGGAGATTGTTTATTTTAGTTTGATAAAGGACCCGGTGAAAAATGCTCATATACGCTCAAACATGTTCATATATGGTTTATGTATGGACACATATGAACAAATATGGATTTTTTATGAACATATATGGATTTTATATGAACATATATGGAAGTATATGTGATTCCATATATGGAAAAAATTTCATATACAGACATATATGGAAGCATCTGTTATTTCATATATGGAAATGGCTCATATATGGACAAATATGAAAGTATATGTTTTTCGATTTATGCAAAAGGGACTTGTATATGAACATATTTCGAAGAATACATTTTTCCATATATGTAAAAGGAACTCATATTTGGATAAATATGGAATTATTTTTAATGCCATGAATAAAAAAAGGAACATATGTAGCGCTTAATTTGAATGTCATACATAAATTTATATCTATCGTACAACCTTATAATAAAGGACAGCAACGTTCGCATGTATTCGCATATATTTAATAAATGTATATGTTCATATATGTCCATATATGAACATGTACTTAGGTGTTACCTCATTTTTCGGATCCATACATATATGGTTGAACCATAAATGTTCATATATGGACATTTTTCACCGGGGATAGAGAGTTTATGAAAATTTTGGGGTTTTTAATAGAAAAGGACGTCTAGTGGATATGGAAAAAGGACGTATATTAGACATCTGAATAATTTTTGGGAATGAAACTTAAACTGGTTTTGTTAAGTTTTAACCCATGCCTATGTTTGCCATTTTGGAGTGGCCATTAAATGAAAAAACGCGGATTAAGTTGGATGCAAAACCACCGGAGCGCTTGATAGAGAAGTTTATTTTATTGGAAATTAATAAAAGATAAAAATTTAAACGGAAAAATTAAACGATAAGTGACAAAGTGAATACATATTAGATAAACAGTGGTTATAAAGTATGTGTAATGACATTAAAAGTGAGGAAAGGAAAATAGTAAAGATTTTTTTTGTGATTGCATAGGTCATACTGAAGGTTACCTAGGAAATTATCAAGGATAATCGAGCCCGAGTATTCCCTGCAAAATAGGTTAAAAATTTTGAGAACGTAAGTTTTTTTTGTTAAAGAAAATTACCAAACATATTTTAAAGTAGAGTTTTGTTTAAAATAGTGTGGGACTGGCCTCCATCTGGTGCAGGGCCAGTGATATTGCCATCCTTAAGTGGAGACCAGAAGCTTCAAGGAAGCACCCAAGAAGTTCTCAAGTTAATTACCCGGGTACTGGACAAGTGAGTGAAATCCGCATACAAAAGTCAAGGTAACCTAAAAATAACAGTATACCAGTGCGTCCATTTTGAAAAGGCAAAAATAGTGACAAGCCGCCATAGTTAAAAGAAACTTAACCTGAAAAGTACATTTTAAAGAAAAGACAACAAGAGAAAAAGTAAAAGTTAAAATTTAAATTAAAATATTAGTGTATATTTGTTAGTGTATATGTTAGTGTTTAGTTTAGTGTTATTTTAAGTAAATTTCTATCAAAAATTTTTAATTCTTTTTGGGGAATACCAGTATATATAGGGAACTGTAAGACAAATACAAAACATTTGAAGATTCGATACGAAAGTTAATGTAAAGTTAGGATTCACATTAGCTACGGTGCAAAGTAAAGATCGTAAGGAGTTATTAATTGAATATATTTAGGCCTTAGTGAGCTCATTCAGGTTTCTTTTGATAACGTTTTTTTTTAACAATTTTAAATCAACGTCCATCCCTGAAAATTAAACCAGATGAAATAGCGGTGTGAATCATAAACTGAGGGCAACACCATTGTAAAGCTAGTGGTGAACAACTGGTTTTTTTTATTGTATTTGGATTAAATTTTCTTTTATATGTACAGGATTTGATGGTGAAATTTTTTTTGTGATTTATTACATTGTATACTTACGTATTTTACGTGTAAAAAATTCGCCAATACTTCCTTTTTTTGTATTTATTTTAAATTAATTTAATTTGGTTGTAGTCGTTTTTTTTTATTACAAAGTAAAATAATTTCAGTGTTATTATAACGTATATATTGATTTTGTGGATCTCATCAATAGTTGCCACATTTAAGTGATTAAATTTTCCCGCCAGTCCGGGTTCAGATTATTGGCCGCAACGGTCACTTTTCATCGCAAAGACGTTGCAATTTTACTTTGATTTTTATTCTAAAAAAATATAGTTTGAAATTTACATTAGAATTTAGACTAGATAAGTTGATAGATTATATTGTAGGAAAACTAAATTTTATATAAATAAATTATGTATTGAAATTTTAAAATTGAAATATGAGTGGTTAAATTGAGCAGTTAGGGGTATGTTAATATAAAGGTAAGTGGTGAGTGTGGGCGGATTTATGGGGTCACATTATCGAATAGTGGAGTACTAGTGACCAAGGTTGGGTAGGGCGGCTGGAGGTCAACATCTACCTCCCTCTCAAGTTGTGTTCAGTGTTAATAGGAAATTTGTTTTAGATGTTGTTTCAGTAATTGCTACGGCCTCTGGGCTAGGGTGATGGGATGAATGCACATCCCTTGAATTTTACCGTGAGCTGGTTGGCAACTCCCCTAGCGCCTCTGGGGTCCCGTAACAGGTGAGATGATGCATTTTATAGTATTTTCTAATGTTCAAATCTAAATGGCATTTTGAATAAAATACTGTTAAATTTAAATGTAATTTAAATAAATTAGAACACTGATAAGGAACCAATAATAAAATTAATTTTATATATATACATGAGACGCAAAAACGAATTCACTGACTTTTGCTCGTCTCAAACTTTGGGGATTTAAACATTTAAAACATTTTTGGGCAACGCTGCTCCCCAATAAAATGAAACAGTATTGCCAGAAAAAACAAAACAGCAGTCAGCGCCATCTGTTGCATTAAAAACCGGTGTTGCCATTCATCAGGACCATGGGAGACCCCTGGATTTATTAATAATGACATTGATTATACAAATTTGCACTATATTTACGTCTGGTGCAGTTTACTCTCCACCCAGTTCATAATTTCACAACAGTGGCCAATAATAAAATGCAATATCTACATTAAAAGACACAATAAATTAGTTAAGGTTTAACCGATTTTTTTCACGATGGTGTTTTGCTCACAATGGCAACTTCGCACACTTTGCTGCCAACAACTAAATGTGTCACTAAATATTTATTTCTTAATTGCATTTGCTTACAAAAACCATATTTAGAGAATAAGCACAATACAAATGGAAAAGGAATCTTAAATCGTGACGGAAAAAAATGAACAAAATAGTAACGCTATTTGCATAATGATTTTGTTGTTTTACCAATGCATTTTATTAAATTCAACAATGCATTTTATTTAATTAATTAATTTTTTATCGATTTATTATTAATTTTTAGACTTATATTTCATTATTTTTTATATTTCACCAATTTCAAATTTTTTTAAGCAATATACATACAATGTCTTTTTTTAAGGCACATCTACACGAGAGACAAAATTTCTAGAGATAGAGCAAAAAACAACTCTAATTAGCTCTATTGTGAATGATGTAAGCTATTTAGAGGTGTTTTTTGTTCTATCTCTAGCAATTTTCTCTCTCGTGTACATGTGCCTTTATAATGAATTTGATAAAATATAAAAAAAAATTTGAAATATAAAATTGAAATTATAATATAGTATATACTAAAAACTCTTTATTTATAACACACGTACCATTTTATATACAAAAACATATAACTTTATTTAAATTAATAATTCAAATATATTATATAACTTTCATTAATAGTTTGCCTTAAACAAAATAACAAAAAGATAGATAATATCAAAATTAATGACAGAAATTTTAATGTACGATTTAATTGAGAACGTTCAAAATTATATAAATTTATTTAAATTAAAATTAATAAATCTTCAATTAGCAATTCACTTTAAGTCACTGAATTTGTTAATTATCTATACTTTGAAAAACAAAAACACATAATGTCAATTTATTGATATTTCCGACAATTACAAATACACTCAGAAAAGTTCTGCAGTTACTACATGACAGTTATTTGTGTAGTAATGCGGTTGTAGTTATTTTAACTACCCGGTGAAAAATGCTCATATACGCTCAAACATGTTCATATATGGTTTATGTATGGACACATATGAACAAATATGGATTTTTTATGAACAAATATGGATTTTATATGAACATATATGGAAGTATATGTGATTCCATATATGGAAAAAATTTCATATACAGACATATATGGAAGCATCTGTTATTTCATATGTGGAAATGGCACTCATATATGGACAAATATGAAAGTATATGTTTTTCGATTTATGCAAAAGGGACTTGTATATGAACATATTTCGAAGAATACATTTTTCCATATATGTAAAAGGAACTCATATTTGGATAAATATGGAATTATATTTAATGCCATGAATAAAAAAGGAACATATGTAGCGCCTAATTTGAATGTCATACATAAATTTATATCCATCGTACAACCTTATAATAAAGGACAGCAACGTTCGCATGTATTCGCATATATTTAATAAATCTATATGTTCATATATGTCCATATATGAACATATACTTAGGTGTTACCTCATTTTTCGGATTCATACATATATGGTAGAACCATAAATGTTCATATATGGACATTTTTCACCGGGTACAATTGTAGTTAATTTACTTAGAGCAAAATATTTCAATGTTTTTGACAGTTATTTTTTCAAACTAACTACAAAAACTACCACATTGTAGTAACATTTATTTTATGCAGTTATTTTGAATTTTTTTTACAAATACTTATATTTTCAAGTGTGTGTGCACACACACGAAGCAATCAGGAGCATGTGTATGACGCGCTTGTTTAGAAATTTCTAGTGAAAGAATATGAGTAGAACATGTTTTCTCTTGTCTTAGTCATAAAACAACGCCAAAGAGTGAGGACACGTAATACGGAAAAGTTTATATATTTTTTATTAAGTTATTAAAATAATAAGGTAAGTTTTATAATATAAATTTATTTACGGGATTATTAAAAATTATTGTATTTATTTTATTTCAGTTCTTTTATATTCTCATCTCTTTCTACCTGGAGAAAAAAGAAAGCCAAACAACGCCATATTTCATCCCTCACAGACGGACATCTACAACAATATCTTACTAGTGAAAAATAAAAGTGACATTAGTGTAAATTTTGATTTCTCAATTTTAAATAGAATAAAATTAAGTTAGGAGTGTTTACATAAATTTGTTTTTTATTAAATTAATAATTTTTAAAATAATTTTTATTTATGTTTTTTAACTACATTTGCAGTTGTTTGTACAGTTTTACAATAATTTGCATGTATGTTGTTTTAATTGCATTTGTAGTTGTTTTTACTACATTTGTCAGTTGATTTTTAAAAGTTAAAAATAACTTCATATTGCAGTTAATTTAACTGCAAATGTAGTCTACACCTTTTTAAGTGCAAATGCAGTTATTTTAACTGTCATTTGCAGTTGATTTTACCTACATAATTCCCTGAGTGTACACATGTTGGCATGGGTAATGACGCGACAAAACTAACCTCACTAAACTTTTTTCCACAGATTTAATACTCTTTTTTCAAATTGAAGAAAAATTATATCAAATTTACGTTGCAGCCTTTTTAAAAAATTTTTTAGAGTTAACAAATTAAATTTTATTAAAAAATGGACAAAAAATTATCAAAACAACAATTGTTTTGTAGAGAATTATTGACGGAAATAAGTATGTTCATTTAAAAAAAAGTAGTTGATTTAAAAAAAAACACACATTAATTTGAATAAAAAATATATTGTTTTAACAATTCGTTTCATCAAAAAGTAACAAAATTTTTATGTTGATTTCACTTACGAGTTTTGGTGCAGTGAACGGAAACGGAATCTGAAAGAGAACCCATAGACAGTCAAGTTGGTTATATTTTATATTTTTCTTCTTGCCACATTCCAATGTATTGTTGTTGTTTGACACTAGTTAGAATAAAAGGCTGTGAGAGTGTTATTGCGGTTTTTCATATATTTTATAAATGCATAAAGTTAAATCCTTTGATATTACTAATGCATGTGCATGACGAAATCAACCATGTGGTCGTACTATGTTTGTATTGTGATTGAAATTGTGTGAAAATCTGGCAACATTAGTAAAATATTCTGAGTAAAAACAGGAGAATAAGATATTCCGTTGAGAAAATAAAATAAGTTTTATCTCTCACGGAAATCGTTGCACGATTTTAATGTCGAATTGTATGGAAAAACGGGCACCTTTGCATTGTGCTTATACTCTTAAAACACATATAAAATTTCATGTAACTTACCGTCTAATGTATGCATCTGGTTTGAAGTTCTCTGTTTCTTTGTGTTAGATCGGGTTCATGCTTTTCCGACTAATTTTACATCTCAGTAATATTTTTTAACAACTGAATCACTGTTATTTTAAAAACAAGTTAACACCAGTCAAGTCCAAACCGGATTGTGTTCGTAAATCCGTTTATACGGTCCGTTAATGTTCCGTATACGTACAAGCTTTGACGGTTACGTGCATTACGGACCGTTAATGTGCCTAAAAGCCGGATTCATGATTCCGTACGTGCCGGAGAGTCCGTAAAAATGTTCCTTGGGTATTATGGTGTAGGCTTTTTCAAGAACTTTTTAGGGCGTTTTTCTTTTAAAATTTTGACCCCCTTTTTTATGGGAATCACCAATACGGTGTAGGATTTCTACAGGTCTCCCGAGTCTATCGCTATCATAAAGGTTGACGCACCATTAAATTTTTCGTGTTGCTGAATAAAAACCTAAATATATATGATTTTCATAAATAAGGGTGTTTTTGGAAATTCCAAAGTTTGACGGACCACAACTTTTTAACCCCCTATTTTGGGAAATGATCAACAGGGCGTAGGATTTCTACAGGTCTCCCGAGTCCATCGGTACCTTTATGGTTGACGCACCACTAATTTTTTCGTCTTGCTGAGTAAAATGCTAAACTAATTTATATAACCACACATATGCCGCAACACAGAGTGAAATGGAATGGAAAGAAACGAAAACAAACTTCTAGGTATTCACGATTGCTTGATAACATTAGTTGACGGTTTTTTTTCCTGGGTTTGTTTTCTTCACTCACGTGAAATATTTATAGTAGAGTTGGGCTTTAATCGTTCACGCAAAAAATTAGCGTATGTTATATTATACAAACATGCTTGGTAAAAACGATTTCCTACACCGAAAAAATTTCTCAGTTGCTCAGTTAAAGAATGTCTCAGTTAAAACCCAACGAATTCAAACTAACTGAAATACCCTTTATCAACTTATGTTTCAGTTAAGTTTTTTCTGTTGCCCTGTAAGTTAACAAAAATTAAATTGTCATTTATTATTTTACAAGTTCAAAAGAAAACAACAAATTTGAAATTTACAAAATTTAATTGAAAAACATTAAAAATTAATTGCAAATTTTATGCCTCATGTAGACAAAAACGGTATGATTTAAAAATTTTGAATTTAATATCCCCAAAGGACAAGGAAAATATTCACAACTTTATACTAAGGAGAGTGTATACAATAAATTACATTATATTGTGTAACAAATTTTGTAACTTAAATTAAAAACATTTATTTTTCCAGATCACTTGGACCTTGCATTGTATCTTGCTACACTCAGAAAAGTTCTGCAGTTACTACATGACAGTTATTTATGTAGTAATGCGGTTGTAGTTATTTTAACTACAATTGTAGTTAATTTACTTAGAACAAAATTTTTCAATGTTTTTGACAGTTATTTTTTTAAACAAACTACAAAAATTACTACATTGTAGTAATATTTATTTTATGAGGTTATTTTGAATTTTATTTACAAATACTTAAATTTTCAAGTGTTTATGCACACACACGAAGCAAACAGAAGTATGTGTATGAATCACTTGTTTAGAAATTTCTAGTGAAAGAATATGAGTATAACATGTTTTCTCTTGTCTTATGCGGCCTATAGACTACTCAAGTTACTTGCACAATAATGAGTTTGTGCAGGTCAGTTGAACAGTGTGTGGCCTGGTTTGTGTACTTGTACAAGTATATTTTTAGACTTGAGTAAAAATCAAAACGATTTTGATTTTTACGCAATATTTTAGAACTTGTACAAGTCATTTGCGCGGTGTATGCTGAAATTAGCACAGTTCAGCAGTAATTTTTGAAGAGTGAACATCATAAATACGGATAAAAAAATTAAAAATATGAATAAACGTAAAGTAAAAATTGTTAATATAAATTTATTGACATCACCAACGAATTTCAGGTATTTTGGCCTGCACAAAGTGTAAAATAAAGCTTTTAAAGGCTAATATTGCCTCATAGAAATAACAATCCGCTACATGTTTCTGCTGCTACGTGTGAATTAAAATGAATATTGCACAGTTTACTTGAATGGTGTGTAGCGAGTAAGGTGACTTGAACAAAATCGTTATTGTGCAAGTGACTTGCATAGTCTATTTGCCGCATTAGTCATAAAACAACGCCAAAGAGTGAGCACGCGTAATACGGAAAAGGTTATATATTTTTTTATTAAATTACTAAAATAATAAGGTAAGTTTTATAATATAAATTTATTTACGGGGAATGTTAAAAAAATATTGTATTTATTTTCTTTCAGTTCTTTTATATTCTCATCCCTTTCTACCTGGAGAAAAAAAAAGGAAAGCCAAACAACAGCATATTTCATCCCTCACAGACGGACATGTACAACAATATCTTAAATTCTGATTTCTCAATTTTAAATTTTTTATAGAATAAAATTAAGTTAATAGTGTTTACATAAATTTGTTTTTTTTATTAAATTAATAATTAAAAAAAAATTTTTTATTTATGTTTTTTTAACTACATTTGCAAGTTGTTTGTACAGTTTTACAATAATTTGCATGTATGTTGTTTCAATTGCATTTGTAGTTGTTTTTACTACATTTGTCAGTTGATTTTTAACAGTTAAAAATTACTTCATATTGCAGTTAATTTAACTGCAAATGTAGTCTACACCTTTTTAAGTGCAAATGCAGTTATTTTAACTGTCATTTGCAGTTGATTTTACCTACATAATTCCCTGAGTGTATGTATTAGAGGAAAATTAAAAACACTAATTGAAGAAATAAGTTAGCGGTATATAGTATGTCCTTGTATTTTAAATATTTGGAATAATAAGTGTAATTAATACAAAATGCATTATTTCTGTGTTAACAAATAAATATATAATTAAAAAAATATTTCGAGCGATTAAGAACCGATTAGTGAATATTAAGTTTGCTAATAAATTCGAATTTAGCTTTCGGATAAATTTTAATGACATTTAGGAATTGGGCCTAAATCGGTTATTAGTTACTAATTCCAAATGTAATTTCATTTTAACGGAAATGTTGTTTTCAGCAACGGAAATCTCAGTTAAAATCAATTTGCTAAAAACTTAGTTACCTTCAGCTAAATCGAACAACTGAGTCTCAGTAAGGGGTATTTCACCTGAACCTCAGTTGAAAAATTAGTAGCTAGTAACTGAGAAATTTTTTCGGTCTACAGAAAAAAATATTTTTCATTAGCTTAGTTTAAATCAAACCCTTAAATTTTTATATAAATTACCTAAAAATATAATTTTTTATTGGTACATTATAAATTCTTTTCTACATTATGTTAAATCACTTTTTTTTCTTATCTATTTAAAAAATTATCAATATTTAGTTATATTATGGGATAATGATAAAAAATTTTATGTATGAGACCCAAAATAAACTTAGGAAGTTTTACAATTCATTTATTTGTTGCCAGATGTTTGTAAAATGAGTATAATTCCTAAAAATAGCATTAAAATTGCCAAAGTTGAAAATTGTTAAAAAATAAAGAAGATAAAACAATATGGCGAAAAGTAGATGCCAAAAGTTAAAAACGAATTGAAAGCAATATAAAATATACAAATTTAATTGTAATAAATAAACTAAATCATATAGTGCCACAGAGAAATCCATGTGCATATTCCAAGGAAGATGTGAAGGAAGGAAGCTATCGTACAAGAAGTAACATATGCATAAGTTAATTGCGGCCAACACGTTAAGTAATTAATATAAGTTTTTTGTTTATTATAAGTATTTTTAGTAAAATATATGTATATTTTAGTGTTTCCAATTATTCGACATAGGCGGTTAACCGGATAGTGCATTATTCGAAAAATCACTAAAATTGATTAACCGGTTATTCGGGTCGGTTAATCGAGAAAATTTGCGGTTAATCGTTTAATGCAAAATTAATGTATTTCCTTAACTTTTTATCAATTAAAACACACTTTTCATTAAATATTAACGTTACATATATATAAACACGATGTATTTAATAAAAAAGTTTTCATATTCTAAGGTTGAAAAGTTTCGGAATCTGAGATTTTTTAAAAAAAAGCTCTGTAAAAATGTTGCTAAATTTACTAAAATTTCGTTAAAGGTGGCAGAAAGAACTGCTGAAACTAGCAAAATATTAGTAAGCTAAGAACAGCAAACCTAAAACTGTTACATATCGATTTCTTAACGTAGATTTTTTGTTCAGAAAAAAATTTTTAATCGATACTGACACAATAAAATTTAATATTGCGTTTAAAGAAATGCTATACCTAAAGTTTTTTAAATTTTAATAAGATTTTTCCTACACCTATGAAATTTTCATTAAGGCATCGCTAAAAAAAATTTGAGTTCTCTTTGAGATTAATTTCAGTTAATTGAGAATACCAGTTTATTTTGTTGTACCTATCTTTTACTAAGGTTGCGTTTACATCTGCACCGAAATCTCGAGATTTCGATATTCACCACTCTGAAAAAGCAATGAAGGAAAGCTTATAGATGTTCAATTTTGAGTACAGTAAACATATTTAGTTCTAATAAATACATTTTCCAAAAAATAAAAAATTAAATTAAAATTAAACTTTAGGCTGCGTTTACATCTGCACCGAAATCCCGAGATTTCAATATTCACCACTATGAAAAAAACAGTGAAGTTATGCGTATAAGCTTGAATTTTCTGGAAAATGTATTTATTAGAACTAAATATGTGTACTTTATTCAAAATTGAACATCTATCAGCTTTCCTTCATTGCTTTTTCAGAGTAATGAATATCGAAATCTCGAGATTTCGGTGCAGATGTAAACGCAGCCTAAGAGACATTAACAGTAAAAAATAACCTAAAGTTTGAGCGAACTTACTCTGAGAGAATTTTATCGGATCATATTTTAAACAAAATTTTCAATAACAGTGAGGTTACATGATCAAGATTTTGCTTTCAAGTTGATAACACATACCGCTTGTCAAATTCAGTTGAACTTGAAGCTGTAACGTAGGCTGCATGCAACTTGATAGTCAATTTTGCTTTCAAGATGCCGTCGTCAAGGAAAGAACTAAAAATGCTCGCCTCTGTGGGCTGTTTCCGCACTGTAGGCTGTTCGAAAAGACTTTATTTTTTTCTTCACATATTCCACAGACATTTTCATGTTAGCAGAAATTGATTTCTTTACTTATTTTTATTTTTAAATCATTTCGTCGATATACCGAAATATTCACATTCCGTATTTTATCAATCATGTTTTATTGCGGCACAATATTTGTAAAAAGAAAAACAAATTTACAAGAAATTGATCAGCTGTTTAAAAACTTGACCGTCAAGTTTTCTCAAAACTTGAAAGCAAAAATTGATATCAAGTTGCTATTCAATTTTTAAAATGTGAGTGTGTTAGTAAAAAATGTGAGTGTATTGAAACTTGAAAGGCAAAAATTGATCGTGTAACCCCTATGTAAGGTAATGAAGTTTTCTTCACAATGTAAATGCCAAATTTATTAAATTTTATGAAAAACCCAGCAAAATCTTTCATTACCAAATAAGTGGTTATATAATAGAAATTGATAGCTCCGCACAACTTATTTTTTGGCGTCTAAACTCATTATTTTTATTTGGCGTGGTCGTTTTTATAAGTAGTCACGCTTACCCGCTCGCTTACGAAAAAATGAGAAGTAAGTAGTTATGAGATTCTGAATAATAAATGGTTACAAACATGCTTACAAAAAGTTGAATTATAAGTGGTTATCTGACTGCTTACTTGATTCTTAAAAATAAAGAGTTACACAAATACTATTAGCTTCAGGAAATACATTCAGAGAAATTAAAGTTTTTGCTAGAGTGTAATTTTAGAACTAGTCATAAAAATTTGAACACAAAACATATTTACATGTAATAAATATAAATGTATAAAATTTAACTTTGTAAAAAGTACTTATTTAAACTATTGCGGGTAAGTCATTATTTTGTATTTAAAAGCAATGACTACAATAGGCCGTTATTAGGAAGTCATTATTTTATATTACAAAATAATGCAAAAGGTAATGATATATCATTATTGGTAATGCAGACAGCAATGAGGTGTCATTACCAATATTTTGCTGGGAAGCTTCATAATTTTTATGAATCTCTTTTTAATAAAACTTTTTTGCGTTTATGACATTTTTAATAAATAATATGAAAGTTTCATAAAATTGTATGAAAAATTGCATCAATTCTATTAAAAGTTTCAATAGAAGATTTCCAGTGAAACTTAATTGAATCAGTGTATAAATTCATCAATAGCAAATAGGCAGTTCTCTGAGTGTGCAGATACAGAAGTCAAATTCTATATAAATTAAAATTTTTTAATTATAATTTTTTTTTAACTTGAGGTTATTTGTTTTAATTTGAATTTAAACTATTGAAACAGGTTGGGGTTCCATGTTGCTTTAGTGGAACATGTTTTAGAATTGATGTGGTTTTGAACCGATTATACACACTTTCTTAAGAAAAATAAATAAATAAATAAATAAAGATGTGCCTTTACAGAATTAACATGTTAATTGTATGACAGAGTTTTAAAACAAATGCAGCCTTGTCTTTAAGGACATGGAGATATAATTTACATTAGTTTTAATTTTAAAAAGAATTGAAACAGTAATGCAAAATTGTCTATTGCGTGTTTTTGGAAGGTTTAAAAAACACCTTCATTTTGGCCTTTTGCTATGTTCTTAAGGCTTTTTTTACAAATAGAAACTTTGATATTTTTTTTTTAAACATTTGCGAAAAATTTTAATAAAAATTGGGATTCTCTCAAAACATATGACGTGTATCGATGGTGCAATGTCGACTTGCTTGCGGTTGCTCGAAAAATGTATCTAAGGTTGCATTTACACTTGCATCGAAATCCCGAGATTTCGCTATTCACCACTCTGAAAAAACAATGAAGAAAAGCATATTAATGTACAAATTTTAAAAAAGCACACATAGTTAGCTCTAATAAATACATTTTATAAAAATTTAACGTTTATATGCTTTCCTTCATTGTTTTTCGAGAGTGTTGAATAGCGAAATCTCGGGATTTCGATGCAAATGTAAACGCAACCTTAAGCCTTAAGAATAGAGTTGTAAAAGTATTGAGTATTCCGGTACTGAGTACTCAATACTGGCTGTTTTTTTGAGTACTCAATACTAAAACGGTACTACTCAATACTTTTAAAGATGCAATTTTCCGTAGAAATGTGTGTTTTTCGTATGAAAATACAACTCTAAAAATAGTACTCTAAAAATACAACTCTGAAAATACAACTCTATTTGTGAAGCAAAGAAATTTGTAACGAATTTTTGGGAATAATTTTTTAATTAATTTATTTAAAATGTTTTAAATTAATTAAAATGTAAGTAACAATAGTTATTTAACACGTGTATTTGAATTGTTATTATTTTTCCTAATAAATACGAATTCATAACATTTTTAAATTCAAAAAAACCATTAAAAGTATTGAGTAGTATCGAGTACTCAATTGAAAAGTATTGAGTAGTATTGAGTACTCAAAAAGTATCGAAATTTCACAACTCTACTTAAGAACCTATTTCACACGTTTTTTAAAGAATTTGATGCTATTTTAGTTAGTATTTGTTTTTTCTAAGCTTTTCTTGTAATTTTCTATCCAAGATTAAGAAAATTGTGAAGTTTTGTGAAAAAAATTAAGGAAAAATTCCATATTAAAAATGTAACCGGTTAATCGACCAATCTTAACCGATTATTCGTGTCGAATAATTATTTGAGTTTTAAATTATTTGTTTCGACATTACAGTGAGGTTACATGATCAAGATTTTGCTTTCAAGTTGATAACACATACTGCTTGTCAAATTCAGTTGAAATTGAAGCTGTGACGTAGGCTGCATGCAACTTGATAGTCAATTTTGCTTTCAAGATGCCGTCGTCAAGGAAAGAACTAAAAATTCTCTCCTCTGTGGGCTGTTTCCGCACTGTAGGCTGTTCGAAAAGACTTTATTTTTTTCTTCACATATTCCACAGACATTTTCATGTCAGCAGCAATTGATTTTTTATTTATTTTTATTTTTAAATCATTTCGTCGATATACCGAAATATTCACATTCCGTATTTTATCAAACGTGTTTTATTGCGGCACAATATTTGTAAAAAGAAAAACAAATTTACAAGAAATTGATCAGCTGTTTAAAACTTGACCGTCAAGTTTTCTCAAAACTTGAAAGCAAAAATTGATATCAAGTTGCTGTTCAATTTTTAAAATGTGAGTGTGTTAGTAAAAAAATGTGAGTGTATTGAAACTTGAAAGCCAAAAATTGATCGTGTAACCCCTATGTTAACCGAAATAGAGGCGATTAATCGAGGAATCGGTTAATCGATTAACCGAATTGGAAACACTAGTATATTTATAATATACATATGTGACGCGCAAAATAGAAAGGGTCCTAAGGATAGAAAGGGACCTAAGGTCAGGAGAGCATGGGATCGGTCTCATTCGATGCTCAGATGTTGTCCACAAAAAAAAAATTGATTTTTTTACCCTTAGGTCCCTTTCTCTATGCGCCGTCACATGTAGTAATAAGTGTGCAATATAATATATCTAATAGTAATAATTGTAATATAAAATAAAGAAATAACTAATTAAATTAATCAAATTGTTTTAATAATAAAATATAGCTTAAGTTTAATAAATTAGTGCTAACAATTCCAAAAACAGAATAAGAAATATTTACCAAGATTTTTTTTGTATAGTTATTATTAGTTTTTGTTTTCTTATTTTATGCCAAGCATATTATATAAGTTATGCCCAAAACTTGGGTAGAGCTATAATACATACTAAAACTAGGTAACTTATACCCTTATATTATGGGATTTCCCCCTTTTTATTTTTTGCGTGTTCTTTTTCGTGACTCGGACATATATATATTCCCATCGTTCCTATAAGGAGCATAGGGCCTTGACTCGGACATATCGTTCAATAAAATTAGTTGAACTAGGTCGTTCAAATCGTTCAATAGTTCTTTTTTGTTATCGTTCTTTAGCTGTGTTTGTGTGATTCACTCTGTGTTATCAAGAACGATTTTGACAGTTTTTTAAAGTATTCCGGCTTTCCACTGTCAAAATTGTTCGAGATATCAGCTTTTTTTGTTACCGTTCTTTTTTGTCATGAGCTGTGTCTGAACAGTGATTCGTGACGGTGTCGATCGTTCGGCAATTTATTGGCGCACTACATGTTACGTTTTTATATTAATTTTATTGTGCATAGACTAATAGTGTCAGAAAATTACAATTTTATTAAAAATTTGAAATTATTAAGAAAAACATTTAACTCTGTAAAAAAAAAAAAATTAATAAGAAAGGGATAAAAATGTTCTATGACTTACATAGGGGTTATACGATCAATTTTTGCCTTTCAAGTTTCAATACACTCACATTTTTTTACTAACACACTCACATTTTAAAAATTGAACAGCAACTTGATATCAATTTTTGCTTTCAAGTTTTGAGAAAACTTGACGGTCAAGTTTTTAAACAGCTGATTAATTTCTTGTAAATTTGTTTTCTTTTTAAAAATATTGTGCCGCAATAAAACACGATTGATAAAATACGGAATGTGAATATTTCGGTATATCGACGAAATGATTTAAAAATAAATAAAAAATCAATTTCCGCTGACATTAAAATGTCTGTGGAATATGTGAAGAAAAAAATAAAGTCTTTTCGAACAGCCTACAATGCGGAAACAGCCCACAGAGCCGAGCATTTTTAGTTCTTTCCTTGACGACGGCATCTTGAAAGCAAAATTGACTATCAAGTTACATGCAGCCTACGTCACAGCTTCAAGTTCAACTGAATTTGACAAGCAGTATGTGTTATCAACTTGAAAGCAAAATCTTGATCGTGTAACCTCACTGTAAAGAAAAGAACGAATTGAACGATTGATCGAAAAGAACGAATTATGGTGAACGAGGTCAATGAACTGAACCGTTCAAATGAACTAGTTCGTTCATGAACGACACAACTCTAATTTATAGTGTTGTCGGTACTTTGCGCACTTTAGAGATTAATCACAACTGTGTCGATTGTCGACCGACGATAGCAAAAGTCGTCGCGTATAATTTAAATTCAGCGACAATCGATTGTCGACATTTAGAAAAAAAGTAAAGCAAAACAAGAATATGGTTGTATTTTTTTCGCCACAATTCTTTACAAATTCAATTGGTTTTCCATTAATTCTTGTTGTTTTACATTTTTTTGTATTTAATTTTGCTTTTTTGCCGTAAATTATGCATTTTTATTTTCAATTATATTTCTTCTGTCAAAAAATAATTTTTTTGTAAACAACGTACGAATTTTTGCACTCTAATACGAATTTCTGCAACTCTGTTCCCTTAATTAGTTAAAAATATGGCAACTATTTGACAAATATTTTGAGTGTGTATTAGAGATTAATCAGAACTGAGTCGACAACGACATGTGCTTTTTCATATATTTTGTATGGGAAGCTAAATGTCGCCATGATGTCCGGCGATTTGTCGTCGTAATATAATCTATTCTATTTTCGTGACGACACACTAACACACACTCAAAATATTTGTCAAAATGTTGCCATATTTTTAACTAATTAAGGGAACAGAGTTGCAGAAATTCGTATTAAAGTTGCAAAAATTCGTATTTGTTTACCAAAAATTTATTTTTTTGACAGAAGAAATATAATTGAAAATAAAAATACATAATTTACCGCAAAAAAGCAAAATTAAATACAAAAAAATGCAAAACAACCAGAATTAATGCAAAAGCAATTGAATTGGTGAAGAATTGTAGCGAAACAAATACAAACATAATCTTGTTTTGCTTTCATTTTTTTCTAAACGTCAACAAATGTCGACGGTCGATTGTCGCTGAATTTAAATTAACCGTGACGTCGGTCGACAATCGACACAGTTGTGATTAAACTCTTAGTGTGTCGTCAAGAAAATAGAATAGATTCTATTACGACGTCAAATCGCCGGACGACATGGCGACATTTGGCATCCTATACAAAATATATGAAAAAGCACATGTCGTTATCGACCCAGTTCTGATCAGTGATACAAGTCGAGTGGCGCTAAGTCGATACGCCGCCGCCGCTGACTTTTTTTTATTAGTCGGGCCGCCGACGTAAGCGGCTGGTTTCGGCTTAAGGTACTTACAGAGTGGCCGCTAGTTGCCGAGCCGACTGACGCTTATTGCCAGAACTTGTTCATGCGAGAAACAAGTTTGGGTGTGCATAGTGGATGCGAGAATCAGCGCTTATATTTTATCTATTATTTGTGTTTTATGTATGTTTGTATGCATTTGGGTTTGTTGTTCAAACTGACATTGAGTTTTAAAATTTTACTTATTAACCCATTTCTTCAATTGTTCTTGAAATTGTTATTACATTTTTTTTAAATTTTTTTATAATTGTTATAATTTTATTTAATTTTTATAATTTATTTGAATTTTTATTTTTTTGTTTAATTTTTATTTTATTACCATAACATAAACAATGTTTTCGGCGCTGAAATACGCTTTGGAACTGTTTTCTCGCATTCAATCAGCTTTGCGCTCTGACCAGCTCGGCGCCACTATGACCTTTTCGCGCTTATATGTACTAATTTGTATAGTACCAGTTTTCTCGCATTGGTTCTCGCAATAAGCGTCAGTCGGCTCGGCTCGGCAACAAGCGGCCACTCTGTATGCACCCTTATATATGCTAGCTGGTCAAATCCGCTTAGCCGATATATTTCTTTTATATTTTTTTACAATAATAAAAAAATTGGAAATAGGAAAATTGACAATATTTTTTTACAGTCGGAAAAACATCGTGAACAACGAATTTAAAAAACAGTTCTTTGTTCACTACAATATAAAAATCTTTGAGACAATTTTATGACTGAAAAATAATTTCATTATTTTATTTATTTAAACTTAATTTTTAATACTCTAAGAACGCCATTTTTTATTATAAGCATTATCTTAAATTTTTTTTATTCATATTTATATTTTTTGTAACTTTTTGTAATGAATTCAATTTTAAAAAATCGATTTTTGTTAACATCAGCTTTTTAGCCGCCGCCGATAATTTTTGCCAAGCCGACGCCGCCTACTTTTTTCAGTCAACTTGTATCTCTGGTTCTGATCTCTTATTTTGATTTTTTTTAAAGAAGTGTAAAGAAGAGTAAAAATAACTAAAAACATAAACAAGATTGATTGTGTATTTATCGAATAAACCATTTGTTAAAGTTTTTCCCTTGTAGATAGAAGATTTTAATTAAAAATTAATGTATATAAGTACCATTTATCCACTAATTTTATATTGAAAGAAAAAACATTAAATTCCGATGATAAATAACTCGTTTAATATATGTTTTTGAAGAGGGGTGAAGAGTGAAGTGAGTGTTACCGTATATTTTGTTGTCAATAGGTTATTTTCCGTAGTTTTAGTTGCTAACTATATTAAACAAGTATTAAAAACAAAATAATATTGGTGTTGCTTTTTTTTACCACGAAATTACAAAAGTGGAAGTACAACTTTGAGGTAGATACAAATCAGAAAAAAAATTATGTACATATAAATTAAGTCTACTTGGATGGAAAGTAGTGCAGTAAGAATCGAAGCAAACAAATCAAGAAACAAAGGATCCTAACAAGAATAATAACATAAGAAATTCAGCTCAAACAACCTGTCAAGTGATGGTCCAATCCCGTATGGTAGTATATGACGATACCCTACGGGAAATTTTAACAAACTGTCACTGAACTGGCCCTTTATATGAAATAGATTGGTCACTTTTACATGGCGTTGTCATAGGAGGGTTAAATTGACCCCTTGTGACATGTCACAAGACAAATCCCAGGACGGGTCCCTGAACTTTGTTTTTTATGAGAGTTCAGTAACCTGTCCTAGGATTTGTCTTGTGAAATGTCACAAGTGGTCAATTTCCCCCTCCTATAACAACGCCATGTAAAAGTGAGCAGTCTATTTCATATAAAGGGGCCAGTTCGGTGACAGTTTGTTAAAATTTCCCGTAGGGTAGTTAACAAGGCATAAACTATACAATTACATAATTCGATACAAACATGCAAACAATCAGCCAATACATGAATACACATTATCTTTCCGATTGGTAAGGTTGTGGTTAACAATAGTATCTACTGAGTAACAGCAGTCTACTGTCTTTGAGTTGAAAAGTATTTAGCAAAAGTGTGGAGAGATGTTGCAGGCGGTGGCCGAAAATTTACTTGATTTGCGTCGATTAGAAACTGGTTTGTAGACAGATATCTTTATGCAGATACAAAAAAGAGATGAATTGTCCCTACAGAATTCTAAAATTTGATGCTTCCAAGAACTACTCTTGAGAATAATTCCAACAGCAATCCGAAAAAAAACCCAACAGACAATGAAAACTCAGCAAAATATTTTGGTTGTTCTATTGACAATATACTCTTGCCAGCTGCAATCATCTGTTTGCTTGGGCGACTTTGCCTTGCGACAATGTGAACCGATACGCATTGAAATGTGTCGCAATATTGGTTACAATGAAACATCAATGCCCAATCTAGTGGGTAATGAATTACAAAGTGAAGCCGAATACACGTTGCAAACATTTTCACCACTTATTGAATATGTGTGCAGTTTACAATTGAAATTGTTTTTGTGCGCAACGTACGTGCCCATGTGCACTCCCAAGGTTCCCATACCAATAGGCCCTTGTCGAACACTTTGCGAAAATGTTCGTTCACGATGTCACCCAGTGCTCCAGGGTTTCGGTTATCCTTGGCCTCCAGCTTTGGACTGCAACCGATTTCCAAAAGAGAATAACCAAGAGACAATGTGCATGGAAGGTCCTGGTGAAGCACATGATCCACCTCCCATACGAGAAATGTACCCGGGTCTACTAGCTTCAAAAATACCCATTCAACAACAAACAACCATTACCAGCACTTTTGAATGTCCTGGCCATTCCAAGCTCTATGTTAAACTTCATCGTTCCGGTCGGTGTGCTCCGTTGTGTGATGCCCATATATTGTTTGGCCCCAATGAGAAACATGTTGCCGAAATTTGGACACATACCTGGGCATATGCAACTTTAGGTCTGGCTCTCTTGGCTATTGTATCCATTATATTTTCCGACTATGATCATACAAAGTTACAAAAGATTAATCAAACACGTGTTATATCACCATTAATGTGGTGCCACACCATGGTGGTCAGTGGTTGGACTGTTCGTTTTGTAGCAGGTCGAACGGCAACATCATGTGGATTCGATCCACAATTGCCAAATGTATCCCTGCTATTGGTGGACGGGCTGTCAAATGCCCCATGTGCGTCGACGTTTATACTAAGATACTATTTTGGAATGGCTGCATGTGCATGGTATGTCTTATCTTTAAAAAAATTTTGTTTACAGTAATTTTGCGCACTGAATGCAAACATGTTTTTTTTATGTATTCTAGTCTCTTAATCACAAAAATCGCATATTAATTTTATATGTATTCAATTCAATTTATTTCTTATAATATTTATATTATTTACATTTGACTTAGAAGCAAAGAGTTTAGGAACTTCGTTCCTTTTCTACTTAAATACAGCTATGGACATAGAAATAGGGCACTTCATACAAAATTATCTGCATGCATTTCTCGTAATAATTATAAAGCAATAATTATATTTCTTTTCTATTATAGTAAACTGTAATCAAGTAGTTTCAGATTATACATAAAACTTTGCAATATTTAAAACATGCAAATATTTACAACAAAATTACTTTACTTTGTTCATATTTGACTTGGACATAAAAATAGGACACTTGCAATAATTGTCAAAAGTTTACTCGATGCACTTAGTAATAATTTTCTTTTCATAATTTGCGTTTGAAATAAGTAAATTCTTTTCTAATTGTACCAATGTGGGACGTGGACAACATTGTAATCCAGATAAACGAAGACTTATATCTCAATTCCACAACGAGATTAAATCTCCAACTGAAATTGCTAAAATACTAAAGTGTTCGCGAAATATGGTATACAATGCTATTCGTCTATGTGCTGCCGACAAGAAATATCATACGCAAAATAAAGAACGTAAGCCAATCCGTCGTAAAACTACAACTTATATGGACAGGACTATAGCACGCAAAAGCCAACTCAACCCTTTTATTTCCTTCCGTCAAATAAATAATGAAATCAGGGAAAAATTCAATGTTCAAGTGTCAGACAGGTTAGTAAGAAGAAGACTGAATGAAGCAAAGTTATTTGGACGAATAAGTAGAAAGAATCCTCTTCTTTCAAGAAAAAATATTAAGAAACGTATTGATTTTGCCAAAACCCACATAGGAAATGAGTTGTCCTTTTGGAAAAATGTGCTTTGGAGCGATGAAACGAAGGTAAATCGTGTCGGACCAGATGGTAGAACATTTGTACACCGCCCAAAAAAACAGGCTTTAAACATTAAGTACACTCAGAAGACCTTGAAACACGGTGGGGGTAATATTATGAAACACGGTGGGGGCCTATCGTAAAAGTAGAGGACAAAATGGACAGGTTTCAATAGCCGTTTTTTCTAATCACTTGGATTTAATAAATCCAAAAAGTATTTCTAAAAGTGCTCAACAGATGGGGTTAGATTCTTCCTATTTTAAAAAAATTTTCTGTCCGACACTTCTTTCACCCTAATTTTTAATACCGAATTCGATGATGAAGGATTTTACTTTCACTTTTAATTTATAATTATATTTTACATAAAACAGCGATAAACAGTCTGCCTTTTCAGTTTTATCACTTCAATTTATATTTTTACACAATTGAAAAATTCCATTGCAATATTTAATATTCACTAATTGGATTTAATTAAATTACTTACTGTAGAGTGAAAAATTGCCATTTCTATTTGAGCTATTTCTCCATGTCCAAGATAAAAAATATGTATTTGGTGAGGTGTAGTTTTTTTTTCTAAACATATTTCATAAACAAAAATTTAATAAAAACCTTTTATTTGTTAGTTTTTGAATTTTTTTGTTTCTCTTTTAATTTTCATTCGTATTTTAAATTAATAGGCTGTTTCATATATTTGTGCTTTTATTGTGGATTTATTAAATCCAGCTTTTTTTTTTATTTAATAAATCCATTTTTTGTATGAAAAATTCTAAATCCAAGTGATTAAAAAACATGCAAAATATTTGAGCATTCTTAGGAATGTTATGGAACCATTTGCCTATGAAAATATGCCAGTTAAGTGGATCTTTATGCAAAACAATGATCCGAAGCATTCGTCGAACATAGTGAAGAATTGGTTTTTACAAGAACAAATTAAGGTTTTGGACTGGCCAGCCCAAAGTCCGGACCTTAATCCAATAGAAAATCTATGGAATGATGTTTTAGTGTAATAAATTAATAAATAAATTGCCTTTATTTATAAAATCCAATTTGTATCTTTATTACTATTTATCTAACAAAACAATATTATTTGCGTCTATGCACGTTGAATGTTCTAGAACGAATGCTGATGCAATCGGCATTCGTTTCTCATCGTAAAAGTTGCCAACTATTCAAAACGGTGCTGCCACCCTTTTCAGCAAGTGGGAGGGAAATCCCTACACCACCCCCCTTCCAGAATGATCGTATGGTGAAAATGGAAGTTGATCGAGGAATCTGACCCTACGTGGCCTGCCTTTTAACTCGGTAATTTCCATTGGGATATACGCTGGTTTCAGCCTGTCTATGGATACTGTTCTCGGCTTGGTTCCGATCATAATGGTATATGTCTTCGGATGACGCTCAAGCACCTTGTAGGGACCATCGTACGGTGCCTTCAGTGGGGTCCGTACTGTGTCATCTCTGAGGAATACGTGATTGCAAAAAGGCAAATCCTTTGGTACATATACTACCTTTTTGCCATGTTGAGTCGTTGAGCTTGGACGTAAGTTCTCAAAATGTTGCTGCAGCCTTACAAGAAATTCATTTTCGTTGATACCAGAATTCGATTGTTCTATCAAAAATTCGCCGGGTAGCCTGATTGCTTGCCCATATACCATTTCGGCTACCGATGCTCCCAAGTCCTCTTTCACCGCGGTTCTTAGACCTAACATTACTATGGGAAGTACGTCCGTCCAGTTTGTATTAGCTTCGTGGCACTTTAACGCAGCTTTCAGCACGCGATGCCAACGCTCTATGAGACCATTAGCCTGGGGGTGATACGGCGTTGTCCGGATATGTTTAATGCCCAACATCCTTGAGAGGTGGTTAAAGAGACTGCTTTCAAACTGCCTGCCTTGGTCCGTCGTTATAAATTTTGGAACCCCAAATCGGCTTATCCATCCACTTAACAAGGCCTTTGCCACGGTCTCTGCCGTTATGTCCGGGATAGGAATGGCTTCAATCCATCGAGAATACCTATCAACACATGTTAGGCAGTAAGTGTCATTATTTGACCTTGGTAGTGGGCCAACCAAATCAATATTTATGTGTTCAAACCTCTTATCTGGTACTTTAAATGTCTGTAAATCACTTTTCGTATGCCATGTTATCTTACATCGTTGGCACTGCTGACAATTTTTAACAAATGTTCGTATCTCAGAATTCATCTTATTCCAAACGAAACTCTTAGAAATCAATTTAATGGAAGCTTTAACCCCAGGATGTGATAAGCCATGTAGAGTCTCGCAGATTAGTGGGCGCAATTTACTCGGGATATATGGACGTAGTCTTTCTGTTGAGGTGTCGCAAACAATTTCGCCGTCGAAACCAGGAATTTTAATTTTCCGTAGGATCAGTGATGTGGAATTTGACTGTATGAGATTTTGCAGTTCAGTGCAGTTTTCCTGTTCTTCACCAAGCAATTGGTAATCGATTACCGTAGGCATTTGTAGAGCCTCCATACGTGAGAGAACGTCTGCCACGATATTGTTCGAGCCACTAATGTGTTGTATATTCACGCAAAATTGGCTTATGAAGTTCAGCTGCCTAGTTTGTCGTGGCGATAAACGTTCCCATTTTTGTTCAAAAGCGTGAACTAGCGGTTTATGGTCAGTAAATATGATGAATTGCGTACCTTCTAAATAAAACCGGAAGTATCGAATCGCAGAATATATTGCCATAAGTTCACGGTCATACGTACTATATCGTTGTTCAGTGATAGTAAACTTTTTCCGGTTGGCCCAATTGGCATTTTTCAGTGTTGATAACTAGACCTTTTTCTCTGTATCGCTCGAATAGGTGTTGTAAGTGCTGCAAATGTTCTTCAACAGACGTTGATGCTACTAGTACGTCATCCAAGTATGGAAAAACAAAATCGAGTCCTTTAACTGTATCATCCATAAAGCGCTGGAATGTTTGGGCGGCGTTTCGTAGCCCGAACGTCATGTATCTGAATTCGAATAAGCCGAACGGCGTTATTACCGCAGTTTTCTCGACATCCTCTGGGTTAACTGCGATTTGGTGATACGCTTTTCTACAATCAATTACAGAAAAAACAGTCTTACCTTCCAATTCGGTTGCAAAATCCTGGATGTGTCGCACAGGATAGCTGTCGTGAATTGTCTTCGAGTTAAGCAGTCTAAAGTCTCCGCAGGGGCGCCAGGATCCATCGGCCTTCCTAGCTAAATGTAAGGGGCTGGCCCATTGGCTTTTTGATCGCACACAAATACCCCGGTCCAGCAAATAGTCAAATTCTTTTTTCGCCATTTCCAATTTTTCCGGTGCTAACCTACGTACCTTTTGTGATATTGGAGGCCCCTTCGTCTCAATAAAATGTACTACTTCGGATGGCTTTTTAGCTAGACTAGTTGAGTCATCTGTGAGATCAATATATTTCGCAAAAAGTTCATGGAATGTATTTTTCGATTTGAGGACCGTCACGTATGTTGATGAACACTTTTTTAGTTGACAAATGAGGCGTAATTGAGTTGTTCCATCCACCAACGCTTTGCCTTTTATATCCACCAGAATGTTGTAGTGCTGTAAAAAATCTGCACCGATTATGGCATGAGAAACGTCGGCGATAGTAAAAATCCATTTGAATTGTCTGCGCAAACCCACATCCAAAGAAAGTAGCTTCTTTCCATACGTGTTAATTTCCGTGTCATTAGCTGCCAATAATTTTATTAAAGATGGTTTTGAATCTGTATTCAATGGTTTTGGAATTACAGATACTTCCGCACCTGTATCTATTAAGAATTTTGTCCTCGAATTTTTATCTTTAACGTAAAGGCGACGTGTGTTAAGCATCCGCCCCTTCTCGTTTGTCGCCGAAAACGGGGGGCTTACAAGTTTTCCGAAAGACGTGGCCGAAATTTGCAAGGAGTTCGACACTTTGTGGCCTTTTCCTTAAATGTGCGATGATACCAACATATTTCCACAGACGGTGATCGTGATGTGCGGGGGTAAGGCGAGCCTCTACGTTGTTGCGATCGTCGTTGTTCATGAGAGTTTCGAGATAATTGCCGATCTCGATGGTTTCGCTCTAGGCGGTCAAATCTCTTTGTCAACTCCATTATTGCGCCATGAATGTCCGCATTCTCATTGGCCATATAGTTTACCTTCGGAATATTTTGAACCTCCATCATACTGTCAGCTTTTCTCGCCAGCGCCTGCACATCTCCTTCAACCGTAGCCAAAATTTGCTGTATCTGTATTGGTAGCTGTCGCAGCCACAAAGATTTCAAAATTTCGGCGTTTAATTTGTTTCCGGAAAGCTCCTTGATCTCCCGAAGCAGCATAGACGGTTTTTTCCCTTCTGTTGATAAATCGTCAAAAAGGCGTTTGAAACGGCTATCGTCAGATTCACTGAATTCGGTAATTAGCCGAGTTTTAAGCGTTTCATATTTTCCCGATTCAGGCGGTGCCAAAATTATGTCAGATGCACATTTCAGTATCGAGGAGTCAATCTCCGACACAATTGTGTAATACTTAGTGTCGTCTGTTGTAATTCCCGCACGGTGAAACTGTGCCTCGACTTGCAAAAACCAAAGCTTTGGGTCGGGTTTCCAAAATGGTGGTGGTTTTGCGGCAACTCTAGACACCTGCAACGCTGCTGCTTGCATACTTGTCGACTGCATAGCCGCTGTTTGTTCATCCTCCTTTGTATTGCTCATTTTCGACGTCGGCGGTCACCACTTTAGTGTAATAAATAAATAAATTGCATTTATTTATAAAATCCAATTTGTATCTTTATTACTATTTATCTAACAAAACAATATTATTTGCGTCTATGCACGTTGAATGTTCTAGAACGAATGCTGATGCAATCGGCATTCGTTTCTCATCGTAAAAGTTGCCAACTATTCAAAACGGTGCTGCCACCCTTTTCAACAAGTGGGACGGAAATCCCTACAATGTAAAAACAAAAGTTTCGCAAAACAATTACAAAAATTCCATTGAACTTTGGGCTGGTATTCAAGAAGCCTGGTATTCTATACCAAAAGAAAGATGCCAGAGTTGAGAGTATGCAAAGAAGATGCGAAGCGGTTATTGATAATGGATACAGCACAAAATATTAGTGTAATATTAACGCTAAAAAAATAATAATTGTTTTAAAAACCCAAAAAATGTACGGTTTTTAGTAAAAATATAAAATATGTCCTATTTAGAATTCCAGGTATTTTTGTTAGTTTATACATATTTACCAATATATATAAAATAGTTGAAGGATTTTTATTTAAATAAAGAATGAATTACAATCATCAATAATAACACTTCCCGTATATGAAATAAAAAATTTTATTTTTGTTTTATTTTTCAAAATAAATAATTATGTTTCTTAACACATAAAAGTGTCCTATTACCATGTCCATAGCTGTATATAAATATATTTTTTTAATTTTTGTACATTATTATTAAACGGCCCTATGCTCCTTGCAGGAGTAAAAGGAACAAATATATATATATTATTAAACGGAAGGAAAAAAATTTACAAAAACCTTTATGGAGCAGAGGTATAAGATAAAAATGAGAAAAAAAATAAAGTAGATAAAATTATGATGAGATCAGTTCATTGATATGTACGTTGTGAGAGTTGGCATCTTCCATTAAAATTTAGAGTCAATCTTTCGATTTTATCCAGAACGAGTTCGAAGCCAGCGAGACATGTAGGCGTCGGGTGGAATAGTGCCATGGTAGTTTAAATATCATTTTAAGTAGCTTATTTTGTGCTACTTGGAGTTTTTTATATGACATTTTGCAGACGTGTACTAAACTGGAGCACAGTAAAACATTATGGGGTGGAATATAGATTTGATGATGAGTTTTTTATTGTCTATGTTCTTTTCCGAATTTCTGTTTATAATTGGGTACATTATTCTAATAATTTTGTTAATTTTGTCGACTATATAGGGAATATGATTATTAAAAAAAAAATTTATATAGATTAGTCTTTTTAAAAAATTTAGAAAAGTTCACGTTTTTGTCAGGTGCAGTTTGACTATTTCACTATAGGTCGATTCGATTACTGGATAATTTGTACAAATTTTTACTGGATGGCGTTCGTTAATACAAATACTCACAGAAAGAAAAAACAGACAAAGTGATAGTTATTTCATGAGAGTTTCTAACTCTTCTTCTTTTTTTTGCAAATTTTTACTGGACAAATTTTTGTCAGTAAGAATTTGCAAGCAGAAAACAAACATGTTTCGAAAATATATGTTTGTTTATTCAAATAGTATACAGAATGAAAAGATTGGGGGACTCTCTATCACTGAGAAAGCATTTGTTCCATTATGTTCCTTGGAACAGGAACATACTCAAACCAATACTAAATGTATTATATCAAACATCACCCAGCAAGCATGGCAATAGGTAGAAGATTCTCCGATCATATCGCCAGGAAGAAAACATTTTTTGCCGGTTATATAATTTTCGTATTCTGGAAGTTTCCTCCGTCGGAAACAACTGTTACCCGAAAACAATACTTCCAGGCAATGCGAAAGTAATAACCCATATGGAAGATAAAAGATGATATCGCTAAATAAACTCCCGACTTTTTCATTATAAAATGTAAGCCTGAGAAATAATATCTGCATTAGAGCACCCATGAAATATATGAAATTTGTAAGTGTTATTTTTTTCACATCCCCACCCATTTTCCAGTGGTCCTCTCGTATTAAAATAGGCCAGTCACCCGCGGCTTTTAGCCCTAAAAATGGACTAAAATTAATTCAAAGCTTCTTTGCGCAATAACTCTTAAAGTAAAGGTTTTACTGAAAAATATTAAATAAGCATATCTACAGGCAATAATATGTATAGCATTTTTCTCATACATATTTTTGACGTATCGATGACCCATCATGGTGATTTAGGTGGTTAAAGCCAAATTTGTGTTTAACCATGTAAATCACTTTGATTTTAACCTCATAAATAGGCCAACCAAAAAGAAGCAAGTGCATGTTTTTTATTTGAAAAGATAGAACAATTTAGATTAAATACAAGTTCTGATCTTAAAAATATAAGAATTTTAAGCTATATTTGTTAGAGCTTTTTTTTTGCTTATTTTGTCTAATTTTGCTTGTTTTTGCTTATTTTGTAAATATTGGCTTATTTTACCTATTTTCTTTAAAAAGAGGCTTATTTTAGCTTTTTTATGCGAAAACTAGCGGGCGCAGCCCGCTACGTTGTTAGCGTGCCTTAAAGTTTTTTTAATTTTTTTTCCATTCCTTTTAAATTTTTTTTAAATTCGTTTTTTTTATTTAAAGTACAGTTTTTATAATAAAAGCCTTCACCCAGCCACCACACATAAATAATTCTGCACAACAATGGGTTTAAAATAAATAAATATTTGATCACTTTTTCTCATGAATGTGGATTGTTAGTAATGAATCATAATAAATTGCAATATACGTGTGTATGTTAAGATAATTTGGTAAAGTGCGAACTTAGGTAGATAGACCCGTAAGTAGTTTTGTTCATTTGTGTTTTGAATGAAAATAAATAACGTAAAGCAGGGTTGGAAATCATTTTATAATATTAAAAATAGCGGGCAAAGCCCGCTACGTTGTTAGCGTGCCTTAAAGTTTTTTTTTTATTTCCAGTTTATGTAAAGGTAGACCTGGTAATTCAAGTAAATTCACAAATTCAGTTGGAAAATTTACTGCGTCGGTTCCTTCCAGGTGCTTCGTTACCTGCAGTTTAAATATCGGAATATATAAGTTCCATTCCTTTTCTAAGGTTTTTTCTCTTTTAGAAAATTTGTTTAACTTTTTGGAGAGTATGTTTCAATGCTACATAAGTTTCATATTCCGTGGATAGTGTTTGAACAGGTAATTAAAAGGGATTCTTCACCCTTTTTGTTCCCCCCAGTAAAAATCCCAAATATATATAATCTTGCCTCAATCGCATGCGAAATTTCAAGTACCAAACTCCGGCAGTTTGAGTCATTCAAATTCCATTCCATTTTGTTTAACAATTTTAGTGTTCCAATGCAACTCATTCCAATATTCCATTTTGTTCACCATTCCATTGCATTTCGTTCCCATTATCTGTTATTCCAATTCCACTCGTTCCCCGTTTCATTCCATTTTGTTCCTACTGTCTTGTGTATCGATATTGATATCAGTCGCTTCTATTTCCATTTCTTTGCACTTGCTCCGTGCCATTCCTCTTTTAACTGCAGTGTTCCAATTCCACTCGTTCCCCATTCTCGCTTCTCATTCCTTTTCGTTCCATAGTCCATTCCTTTTCCAATCCATTTACATCGTCTATAATTTCAATTCCACTCGTTCAACGTTTATATCCATTTCGTTCCACTTGTGTAGTATTTCAATTCCACTCGTTTCCTATTTAGTTTCTTAATTTTACTGTTCCATATACACTCGTTCTTTAAATTTTAGGTTTCTAGCTAAAGACTAGGGTTTGGGGTTCGGGAATTCCCTGGCGGGAATTCCCGAGAAAATAATTTATTTTTCCCGGGAAAACGGGAAATTTTAAAAATATTAAAATTTTTAAATTGTTTTTGTTTCGAATAGGATTTTTTAATTTTAGTCATAAAAAACATTTTAAATGCCAAAACAAAAATGTCATTGTTAAAATCTTTTAAAAGGGAATACATTTATTTGACACACAAATAAAATCTTTGCCAAGTAATTAGGAGCATTTCAACTAATAAAGATTTTTCGCATAACTTATTCAAAATTTAAGTAGTAAAACCTAAAAACTTGGTAAAATGTTTAAAAAAAATATGAAAAAAAGCTTTATTTCTTACTATCTAAATTTTTTAAATGTATAATTTAGGTAAAGTCGACTTTAGTTAAAATATTGGGTGGCAGTATACCTTGACTTGGTTTATTTTTGGAGCATTCTGATTGGTTAATTTATTTTCAACCAATCAAAATATTTGAAAATATAAATATTTTTGTAAGGTTTTCATACACAAAATAAACAAAACCGTTTGGTTAAAAATAAGTCGACTTTAAATTTAAAATACTCCTTTAAGGCACATCTACACGGGATAGAAATCTTGTAGAGTTTGTCATCTCTAATATAGTTGGCACAAGTTTTTATCGTAAAAGTATCATCTCTAGTTGTCAAATATTTGTTTTTGATAAAATTGTTGTATTTTAAAGAATAATTTTTTTCTCCAAATACCAAAAGGTGCATTTAATAAACTACAATGTTCAATAATGTTACAAGACATCTTAAAAATTGTTACTAATTAAAGAAGTTATGTATGACAGTAATTGTCAATGCCCTAGAGATTACATTTCGTAGACTTGTACAGAGCTGCATTTTCAAAAAGTCTAGCGATTTTTCTATCCCGTGTATATGTGCCTTTATATTAAGGGTCAATAATTTTATAAGTAACGTTTTCATTAATAAATGTGAAAAGAAAAGACTAATGGTTAACGGTGGTATCTAAATTTGGTAATCCGACATCTAAATTTGGTTCTCAAAAAAAAAAAATTGATGGTCATGCAACTTCTCTTGAAGAAAACGACAACAAGAATAACGTTTCAGCTAAAATTAGCAAAGTACCCGAGGAAAAAAGTGTAAGCTGAATAGGCATTATGGTAGGGTTTTATGGTAGGGCAAACATTTCCTGAAATGGTATTCAAATTAGCCGCAGTCAATCCGCACGATAACTAGATCTTCGTTTATTCGAGAAAGTTTTTATAATAAAAACCTAGCATTGCAAAAAAATGAATCCGATGTAAAGAACATTATATTAAATTACTACAATCATGTAAAAGATATCATGATAAAAGAAATATCGAGCAATATTTCTAACAATAGGAGATTTACTATAATCTTAGATGAATGGACAAGAATATCACAAAAGAGATATTTGAACATATGTATAAACGGAAATAATTCATTTTATAACCTGGGGTTGGTTTATATATCAGGAAGATGTAATGCTGATGAAATAAGAAGAATTGTAGAAATAAGACTAGAAGAGTTTTATTTGTCTTTGGAAAATAACATTGTGGCCACCATATCTAATGGGCCAAGTGTGATGAAACGGTTTGTTTCCGACAGTCCAGTAGTAGGTGCTTTCTGCTGGAATCATGCAATTCATTTGGCAGTGCTGCGAGTAATTTATGTGAAATCAAATGTTCAACATTCTGATATTTTTTACTTTGAATTCTCACTACACGGACTGCATTTGTTTTGAAATAGTGTTTTTTTTAACAAAAATTACTTATATATGTGGTTTTCATTAACAATTTTGTTCAATCCCGGGAATCAAATTTTTTCATTCCCGTTACCCGGGAAATAAAAAAGTCCGGGAAATCCCAAACCCTACTAAAGACGTCGATGTTCAGGGGGGGGGCAATTTTCCCCTTTTGAGCCACCATTTTTACCACGTTCCTGTCCAAAGTCCTAAAAATGCCTTGTCGATAAGTTAGCCCATACTCCAAGGAAAACATATTATAGATTACGGGTTTCTAGCCGAAGGGTTCGGTTAAGCCATCAAGGGGGAGAATTATTCCGTTTTTACCCCTCCCGGTAGGAATTTCCAAAAATTCCGAGAACGTCTGCATTGGAGGAGGAACCTACTACATACATAATTTTAGGTCTCTATATCCAGCAGTTTGCCCAACTCGGCAAGGGGAAAGTTTTTTACTCTTTACCCCTCCCGGTATGAGTTTCCAAAAATACCGTCTTAGGGGACGTCTACGTTGGAGAAGGAACCCAAATACCGAATTTAAGCAGTTTGGCCAGGCCGTTAAGGGGGAGACTTCCTGTTTTTGACCCTACCTGTGGAAATTTCCAAAAATTTCATCTTAGCGGATGTCTACAATAGATGAGGAACTTTAGTACCAAATTTCAACTTCCTACCTCCAGCAGTTGGGCAGGCCTTTAAGCGGCACTTTTCGCTTCATTAATCCCCATTTTTGCAATGTCCCTGTCCAAAATTCCACAAAGCACCTTTCCGATAAGTGAGCCCATATTCCAAGGAACATATGTTTTACATTTCAGGATTCTAGCCAACTTTTACTATTTGTACCTCTCTGTGTAGGAATTTCCGAAAATCCATCGACAGGGAATTTCAGCTTCCTAGTTCCAGCAGTTTGAGCAGGCTGTCAAGTGGGACACTTTCTTTTTTTGTCCCTCCCGGTTGGAATTAGGCTGGAAGAGGAACCTAAGTACCGAATTTCAGCTTCCTAGTTCCAGCAGTTTGGACAGATCGTTAAGGGGCCACTTTCCCTTTTTGAGCCCCTATTTTATAACGACCCTGTCCAAAATTCAAAATACCATCTTTCTAATAAATTAGCCCTTACTCCAGGGACCCACATTTTAAATTTCAGGTTTCTAGCCGAAGGGGTTTTTACAGGCCACCAAGGGGAGGCTTTCTTCTTTTTGCCCCTCCCTTTAGGAATTTACAAAAATTCGATCTTGGCGGCTGTCTGCGATGGATGAGGAACATCCATACCAAATTTCAACTTCATTGCCTCAGCGGTTTGGGCAGGTCAGTATTGGGGACATTTTTCCCTTTTAACCCACATTTTTACTATGTTTCTGTTCCAAAATAGAAAAAATACTTTGCCGGTGAGTTAGTCATACTCCAGGGAATACATATTTAAAATTTTAGGTTGGCCAGAAGGGATTGGGCGGGCCGTCAAGGAGAATACTTTTCGCCTTTTCTCGATAGGAATTTCAAAAATTCCGTCTAAGCGGACGGCTACACAGAAGGAGGAACTCACATACCGAATTTCGGCTACATAGTTTCACTAGTTTGGGCAGGCCGTCAAGGGGGAAACATCCCCCTTTTGGGATATCCTGTCGGGAATTCCAAAAATACAAACTTAGTCGATGTCTACTACAGTGGAGGAATCTTTATGCCAAATTTCAACTTCTTATCTCCAGTAGTTTGGGCAGACAGTTAATGGGGACACTTTTCCAATTTGTGAGACCGTCTATGGGGACGTCTATGCCGAATATATTTGGAAATTCCGGTAGGAACTTCCAAAAATCCCGTCTTAGCGGACGTCTATGCCGAATATCAAGAAACCTTGTTTTAGTGGAGATATCCGTGGGGGGAGGAAAAAAAGTACTTTTTGTGAAATTATATTTTTTTAAATGGAATTTTTTGGAAAAAGCGAAATTTTTTGGAGAAAGATACTTTATTTTTACAAAGTACTTTATGGAAGAAGGTACTTTTTTGGAAAAAGTTATTTTTAGTAAAAATTTATTTTTTTTGGAAAAAGGTCCTTTTTTTGGGAAAGGCTCCTTTTTTGGAAAAGGTATTTTTTTGGAAAAAGGTATTTTTTTGGAAAAATTATTTTTTTTTGGAAAAAGGTACTTTTTTTGGATAAGCTACTTTTTTTTGGAAAAAGGTAAATTTTTTTAGAAAAAGGTACTTTTTTTTGGAAAAAGGTACTTCTTTTGGAAAAATGTACTTTTTTTGGAAAAAGGTACTTTTTTTGGAAAAAGGTACTTTTTTTGGAAAAAGGTACTTTTTTTGGAAAAAGGTACTTTTTTTTGGAAAAAGGTACTTTTTTTGGAAAAAGGTACTTTTTCTGGAAGAACGTACTTTTTTGGAAAAAGCACTTTTTTTGGAAAAAGGTACTTTTTTTTGGAAAAAGGTACTTTTTTTTGGAAAAAGGTACTTTTTTTGGAAAAAGGTACTCTTTTAGAAAAAGGTACTTTTTTTTGGAAAAAGGTACTTTTTTTGAATAAGACCAAAACTCCGATAAAATTGGATGAAATTATATCAATTCAAATATCTTTTTTATTCGTTTATTTGCAATTTGATTAATCCATTTTCCGGGTAAAATTTTATATAATTTAGTATGATGTCAAATAAAAAAAGATATGCTACCGAATAAATTTTTTTTCACCGGTAAGAGAATTATCTGAATAATATTAATAAATTTTTGAACAAAACCGATGAATTTCACTAGGCCTCGTCCATTGAAACTTTTTACTAAATAATGGAATTTTTGATAAAATGCTGTCAAAATATTTTATTTATTAAAAGTTTCATACACTTAATGAAAAAGCTTCGTTAAAACTAAATTCATAAAATATATGAAGCGTTTTCATCGAATTTAAGAAATTTTTCATTTACCTTGTGAAGAAAACTTTATTATTTTACTAAAAAAATTTCATTAAAACTGGTCCAGCAAACTTCTCTCTGTGTAGGTTATATAATCTATTATCAGTTAGTAGTAACTACACAGAAGAAAAAAATTAAAATCATATACAAACAATGTTTACTAAGATAGAAACAGCTTTGAAATCACACAAACCTTAGGTTTTTTTCCTTTTTATATAAAAAATTGTCTGCTTATTTTTAAAATCGGAAAACACATTAACTTAAATATGAAAAAGTTTAACTAGAATCATATTTATTTTAATAAGGATTAGTAGTATAGCCACCAATTATAAAATTTCGTTTTAAAGTTTCTTACTTAAATAAAATATCTTACTAAGTGATGACTATAACACTGGCCCTAATATTCATAATTTATTTACAAAGTGTTCGTAAAAAATCAAATGTTAATTAAAATCTGATATATTAATTGATTTAACTATTATTATTTCTCTGTGTAGTTACTTTTCTTATTTCTTTCATTAGATTTAAGATTAGATATAATTAAAAAAGTGCGACATTGGTATGTCTCATTTATCCCAGAAATGAAAAAATTCTGGGCCATTAGAAACCCTAGATGTAACATAACATATAAACTCAGCTTTTTAATTTTGTATTGAATTATTAAGTATATAATTGTATTTAAATCCACAAACATTTTGCTCGATTCGAGATAGTAAATAATTTTATCTAAAATATTCTTAGGTCACATTTAGTTTTATAAAGAGTTGTTTGAAGCAATATACAAATTTATCTTCAACGAGATATAATTTGATCAAGTATATGTATTTGTATATGGCATATAAAATGATATAAGAGAAAAGATATGATTATATATGATTATATAAGGCAACGAATAAGAAAATTTTGAAAATCGGAATCGCAGATAAACTCATTTAATTTTATACGTTGTCATTTACTCTCTAATATGAATAGGTACAATTGGATCAAACCTAACTTGATCAAATCTAATCGTTTTTTCACGGGTGGGTATTAGAGTGGTCCAAAAAAACATGAAAGTTGGAATTCGCGATCTCCACAATGTTGCCCCTATTCCTTTATGTCTAAGAACTCTCTGTGCCAAGTTTCAGCTACATCCGCTTTTATTTAGAGGTAGCACAAAAAGTTGTCTTTTAAGAATTAGTAATTTATCTCTAGAGTAATTTATACAAAAAGTAGGGTTGATTTTAAATTTAATTATTTCTTAATCTCTACGCTATTATTTAAAAATTTTTTTTAAGTCTGGTCTTAATTAATGTGAACAAAGGGAACTTGAAATAGAAACTTAAAAAAATTAAATTAAAATTGTTCCTATAAGGAAGAATAATGGGGTTAGTAGTACTGATAACTTGAGGCCGATTTCTATTTTACCAATTTTATCGAAAATGGTTGAATACCTTATGAAGGATCAATTGATGTTGCATGTTAATAATAACACTGTGAGACAAATGGTAGGGGTCAGTGATCGGGAAGGGTTATATCGGTAAAAAAGAAGTTATACGTGTCCCGGCGTTTCGCTGGGTCACCCCTAGGAATCGAGATATATCGATTTGACCTTTGGTGGGTGGTCTTTTTTTTTGACATAACTCGAGAACCACTAGTCCGATTTTGCTCAAACAATTTTAAAAAATTAAAAATTACAATTTCTTTAATATGTTCATATAACGTTTTTCTATATACTCAACAGTTTTGCCGGTAAAAATAAATGTATGACGAAAAAAATATTTTTTGCCTAAAATATTAAAAAAAAGTAATAAACAAAAGGTTATTGATTTTTATGGTAGCGGTAACAAACATTTATTTTTACCGGCAAAACTGTTGAGTATATAGAAAAACGTTATATGAACAGATTAAAGGAATTGTAATTTTTAATTTTTTTAAAATTGTTTGAGCAAAATCGGATAAGTGGTTCTCGAGTTATGTCAAAAAAAAGATATATCTCGATTCCTAGGGATGACCCAGCGAAACGCCGGGACACGTATAACTTGTTTTTGACCGATATAACATTTCCCGTTGGTTTCATCCCATCCCGATTTTGACTGTCGCATAGTGTAATCGTTTGCTCCATGATTGTCAATCCGGGTTTAGATGTAACCGTAGTACTACATCGTTGCTTATTGGTCTAACGGATAATATTAGGCGGAAAATGGCTGACAAAGGTTTTTGTGTTTTGTTGTCTTTGGACTTAGCAAAAGCTTTTGATAGGGTTAGCCATCCGCTTTTGATTCAAAAGTTAGACAGATATTTTTGGTTTGCAAATTAATATCGTCTTATCTTTCGGATAGATGTAATGGCTCTTGTTCTGGGACTCTTCCTGCTTTCAGTGTGTACCCCAGGGGTCTGTACTTGGGCCTTTACTTTTTATTATGTTTATAAATGATCTTTTTGATATTTTGTCAAATAATATGTGTCTTCCATTTGCGTTTGCAGATGATGTTCAGATTTTATTTAAAGGGGATAAGGAATTTCCTGATGTTATGCAGAGTATGATAGATTTTACTGTAGGTTTATTAGGTAATTGGATGTGTTCCAATTATCTACATATTAATTCTGATAAATCTAAGGCATTGTTGTTTGGTAATAGTTGTATTAATAACTTTTCTATTAATTTAAATGGTAATGTTGTTGAATTTGTAGATAAAGTTAAATGTCTTGGTGTGGTTCTGGATAACAAGCTTAGTTTTGAGCACCATGTTAATAATGTTGTTTCTAAGGTAAATTTTACTTTGAGGAAATTATACAGCTTAGACGTTATGCTTCCATTTAATGTTAAGCTTATGATTGTCCATGCGTTAATTATGCCAATTTTTTTATATGGCTTGGAAGTCTATTCTGGGGCTTTGGGTTATGTAATGAAGAAGGTAAAGTTAGCTGTCAATCGTGTTATGAGATATTTATACTCTCTAAGATTGTGTCAGCACATTTCGTC